>CM046461.1:9822500-10270000 GCA_025506415.1 Flaveria robusta | reverse complement strand
AATACAAACCGTAATATTAGGTGTTACAAGCTATACTGTAGTGCCTAAGGTTTGACTATTTGATGTCGCGAAGGGTTATGACAACTTCACGTGGAACCATGACAAGGACGGGCCGGGGTTACAAACGTAACCCTAGTCCCTACAATTCGTAAGGTTGAGGTGATTAGTAAGAAGTTGCCTATAGGCTTGCCATAACTCCTTAATGTTACGGTCCTTAATGAAGGCTGTTGTAGCCTATAAATAGAAAGACCGAGTTCAAGCCAAATTACATATTCTTTTCAAATCACTCTCGGTTGTAAACTCTCAATTAAAGTGTTTTCAAGCTACAAGTTAATTTATAGTATCAGGTAATCTTCATGCATGCTCTCTAATTTCTATGTTTAAATTGTGGTTAGGATTTGGTTTAGAAACAACGTTTAGGGTCATAATTGGGGTAGACATTGGAAGACTTGACCCTAATATAAGCATAACTGATCATCCATGCTTAAACCAAGAAGGTTATTAATGCCAACCATACTAATGATAAGCTGGTACCTCGTAAATTTCATACTTATAATTTAAATGTACACGATACTTCTAATATGATCAACAGATTCAATCAACTGTAACATCATATTAAGTCAAGTTAATATACACCGGTTAGGTGGGGTGTGATTTCTAATTATATGCTTAATGGGGTTTATTGCACTGGTTGAGAATAAATTAGGGTGTTATGTATGCATCACAACACATATTTGATGGCTAAAGGGGTTTGACAAGCTTATAGTCACCGGTTACGATAAAATAGGGAAGGCACCATGCTTATGGACTCAAATATCATAACACATATTGTGTATTCATAACTCTCAATGTGGTTTATAAAACTATTATCATAAGCTCACTAGCAATAGCCGGTGTCATTTTGAGTATAATTAACACAGGTAACTGGTGATGAGGTATTTAAGAGCCTATAATGATGTATGTTTTTGGAAGACCGAGAAGACCTAAGCTATGTAATATATTTTCAGTTCACAGGCTATTGTGATAATATATTTTAAGTGCAATGGAAATGTTTATATGTTTTTAGCTTCTAATGAATCATTTGTGCATATTCACTTAGGTCAAACCTAGTTAAGAACCTAAGGTTTTAGTGAATTAAGTATACATAGGCTTTAACTAGTAGAGCTCTAGAAATTTGTCACACACCAATACCGCAGCGGAAAGACGCATGTGGCTACAATAGCTAAAATTGGTTACCATTAATTAAAAAGCAAACATAGATAATTAGAAACTTGAATACCAAATTTACTTCTAAGAAGATAATGTTATTACAAAACAATATTTAAAAGTAATAAGTCTTAAAAGTTAAATGTATAAAACATAGACTTAAATAATGATGAAAGTTGGTCCCAAAATGTGATAATCCAAAACTATATGTTTGCCACAAAACCTTTTCAATTCCATGCATGATCGAGAACGTGAAAAACATGCCCAAAAATATATCAGCGTAAAGCCGGTGAATTCACAGAGTTAGTAAAAGGCAAGTAAAGTTTTCTTTTCTAGTAAGATATGATTTTTTTAAACTATTGTGTGGATTATTAAAGACTAGCTAGGTACTACGGCTATGATTGCAACCAAGAGCATAAAATCAAACCAAAACTTAGTGTTATTCCTCCTGTTCTTTTCAAAAAAATTCTCTAATATAATGTGCATGGATTGTCACACCAAATAGATCTACCAATATAATATGCGGTCTTCCATAGGTGTCATACCCCAACCGACGGCAGAATCTTTGGGGCGGGCGAAATGTGAATCGATTGTTCATAGCACGTGGAATTAAATCAATTGAAATAATATTAAATGTCATTTTCATTGAATAAGATTAATCAAACATTACATTATAATTGAATATAAACACAAGTAAAGATAATAAAAATTTTCTTTAATTTTGACTAAGTCCATGCCTTAAATGTGTATATAGAAATCCTTTATACTGCAAGCCTGAAATCATGTGAAAAAGTAACGAGTTAGCTAACGAATTAGTTGGTGAGTAAACATAATTTTGAATATATATATAGATTGATTAAAATAATTGAAAACCAATTCAATTCACATGACAATGTCAAGACTTATAAATGCAATAGTGTAGCATAAAAGACAAACCAAACACAATCAAACCAAATGATTAAATAGACTCGGTCCGCAAACGAAGCGTTATGATTGATTGATTGAATACGGTAACAATCACCACGCGTCTAAACGAGTGGGGTGGGTTTGTCAAACCAATAGATCTATCATTGTTTACCATGACTAGAATGAATACATGATTGTATTATTATCTAGTTTATCTAACTCTGCACACATAAATGCAAGTAATAACATAGCATGTTTTGAATTGAATATTAAAATAGAATACCAATGAATAACAATGATTTACAATCACATGATTTCCCCAAAATATAAAACATAAAAATTTTTGCTATGAATACTCACTTTGATATTTGAATAATAACAGTGCTAGATTAAAAGTCAAGATTCCTCACGAGTTAACCTAAGGAACAATATCCTAAAATTAGGATATTAATATGATTTAAGGACTGTATATTGATTAGGGTTTCAATTTGGTATTTAGGGTTTACAAATAATTTAAAATAATGTATTTGATTTAGTTTGATTACTTAAAATAGAATAAGTGAATTAAGTTTGAAGATAATTAAAACATTTAGTCTAAAGCGTTTGAATGAATAATAGAGTGTAGAAAAAAAAAATAATTTAATAGTTAATTATTTAAATTCTTGTTAACAATCAATTAATATATGTAATTAAATCATTTAAAATTTTCTAAAGTACTTTAAGTTTGATTTAGATTTAATATATATATATATATATATATATATATATATATATAATTTTAACAAGGGTTTTATAACATTAAAACCTTTGAAACTAAAGAAAATAGAAAATTATATTGTTTAGAATTTTCAGAAAAAAAATATAATATCTAGAATAAATTTAATTATAGGACTTAACCGGCTGTATATTGTTTAGAATTTTATGTAATTTAAAAATAATAAAAATTGAGTTTTAAAAATATATAGGGCAGCCTAGGATCGAACCCAGTCCCTTGCGTGTATGTATAGGACTTAACCGGCTGGGCTAGCGCCCATAACTGTTTAAGAGTCACCATTAAGTGTTTAAAAACATTAATCAGAAAAATCCCCAAATTTGTTAAGAGCCCTAATTTGATTTGATCCAAATTGAATCCCAATTCGATAATGATAATTGAAATAAGTTTAGGGCTATTTTTTAACACACATAAACGAGTGTATCGGTAGGATTAGTTTACCTGTTTGAGATCAAAACGATGAGAATAAAATAAGAATATGTCACGGCTGTATAATGAGCTCGTTTAAAGTGTCAAATGAATTAGTTAAAGTTTAAATGACAACCCATAGAACACTCAGTAATTTAACCACAATTGAAAGACATAATTTACTCATACGATATATATTATCGTGAGATTTATTTTAAAAGAGAGCTAAATGTATCTTTTGTATGATCAATGTGTCCCTTACGCTATTGATTCATATATGGCTGTATAGAATCTGATACACCTACTGTCACACCCCAAACCACAACGGTTTTCCGCGGGGCGTGATCATCATGGAAACTACAGTAATTGATCGGCCACTACATGGATTTGTAAAAACATAAGTTGCAAACTTGTTTAAATGCACATAATAGTTTTCAGAGTTATATAGCGAAAGTAGTAGCACAATGTAAATTGTTTTCAAAACTAGACAATTTAGAAATAATGTCCCAAAAGCATGCGTGACCCTAGAATGCGATGAGTCCCATACAAGCCTATCTTCGTGCAAACCTTAATTTCCCGAGAAAACATGCATGAAATATATCAACATAAAATTGGTGAGTTCATAGGTTTTATAGTAATAGTAAATAGTGTATTGGACCACAAATCTTTCTATAATTTGATTGTTATACATACAATGCTACAATATTATATAAGCATCGCAACCAAAGCTAGACTGTAAATGTAATAGATTGCCCCTACCATGCCTACCGTAAGCATGGGGATGAACAGGCTAATAATGCACCCATTTAGACCTCCAATCAAGGTTAGGGTAACTAACCCGGGTAGGGCAGTCAAACCAAATAGTACTATCCATGATTAACTCGCTTTGGAAAATAAATTAACGGTCATATAACAGGGGACCTAATACGGGAAGTTAACAACTTATATAACATGTGAAATCATTGACAAGTAATTGTGTCCATAAAAATAGCAATTTGCATGTAATCTCCCCCAAAATGAAAACAAGTAAAAATGAAGCCCAATAACTTGATAACAAAGTGTTTGACTCGATGACTTGTTTTTGACACAAAAATGGATATTTGTGAAATATATATATGTATATATATATATATATATATATATATATTGCCTAGAAAATATCAATAAATTATACTTCGCTTGAAAGTGTTCAAAAACCTTTGTATCTTGAAGTTGACATATTATTTGGGTATTTAAATATCATTTTCACTTGACCCGAGACGTGACTCGAGTGTTTTGTAATTGCTTATACATTTTACAAATGATACTATAGTAATTAGGGTTTTGAAATAATTCAATTTTTTTAGGTAAATAATATTTGTATTATTTTAGTTGAAATACAAACAATTTGAAATATTAATATCTAAGGAAAATCAATAGCTTTCATATTTTTACAATCTATGAATAAATAAATAAATATATATATTAACTCATAAAAATAATTATTTAATTATTTTCTTAGTGGAATTATTTTTTTATTTTATTTAGCTTTTAAGAACCTTAACACATATTAAATTAGGGTTTCTTCATTTAAAAAATTTTATCATGTTATAAATTAACATTCCCTTGAATGAAATACTTAACTAATTTAGTCAATTTACCAGCTTGTATTAACTCATCTTTTTAGGTAACTTAAAAGTTGAAGAAAAACCAAAGTTTTATGAAGAAAAGCCCCTGACACGGGCATGTAGGCACCCCTACATGGCCATGTCGCTGTAAAGCATGATAATTCTCATGTTAAAACAAGTTAAGTCATATATCAACTTCTACTCTGAGTGATACAAGTAAACTTCAGCTATATTTAAACATTGAGTAAACTTTGTTTTTGCTAACTCTAGTTTGGTCCAAATAACAATTTTCATCCAAACGTTTCAAAATCACATTTTTACTCCCTATGGTTTTCAAATTTTCTCAATAAACTCCTACCCATTAACTCCGTTAAACATTTCTGTTAAATGCAAGGGTATTAAGGTCTTTATATATTAAATGACTAATTATGTAATTTATTAAACCGATATAGTTACTGTTTTTGTAAAATGCTAAAATTGTGTCACACCCTCAAATTCCACATGCGGAGTTTTACCGCGAGGCATTGCGAACAAACCAGGATCACAGTCACTAGTTACTCAGAACGACACTATATGCCACATTTAAAATAAAACCAATCAAAGTTCAAACTTTAAAACTATGCGGAAGCGTTTTGTAAATAAGACAAACCCAAAGTATATAAATGTAAAATTTGGCAAAACACACGCCAACCTATTATTTAAATCTCATAAATAAAATCCAAGTGTTATGACTTAAAATGAAGTCTTAAGATGCATGCAGGACCTGTGATGTGCTCCTAATGGCAACCGGAGTTAACGACCTGAGAATAGCATGCTAAAAAGGTCAACACACTGGTTGGTGAGTTCAAGAGTTTGCGTTTAACATAAACAGTAATAATTTGTATAACATAAGAAGTGCATTGAAATAGATAGCTAGTCTATATTCACAAGTAATAACAATAGTGATTTCGCAATCGAAGCTGACTGTGTTGCGTTTGTTGCCTCCCGTCACAACTTACCATGTCGTGACGATGTTTGTGTTTAGGACAATATTGCACCCGTTTGACCTCGAGTCGCACAGGTGGGGCTTGTCAAACCCAGTAGTACTACCCAAGATTTCCCGCTAGTTACCATTATTAACGATCCGAAAGTGTGAGGACTTTCAAGGTATTATGCACTATGTTAAAACATACACAACTTATAATAATAATATAGCGTTTGCGAACAAGTATGCTACCTCCCCAAAAAGAGAGTGTTTAAAAGCGGGGCATGAACTCACCTGATGTGCAAAGACAATAATAAGAGAGAACTGATGATGGATGAAAAGACAACCCTTCAAAGGTTACCTAGAACACGCAAGTACATAAGTACGTGTGCACAGAAAACTTAACAACCCTAGGTGCTCAATAAACACATTGACCCAAGGCTTTGGAAAACAAGACTCATTTAACCTAGTTGACCCGTTGGTGACATATTAATTGAAATCTCGTTTAATCAAGCGTATCAACTTATCATACATGATTATTAAACAAACTATTCACATATATCACATCATCAACCCAAGTTCAACCTAGATCATCATACAACTCATGCGAATCTCAAACAATCAACATGCTCCACACAATTATAAATATATCACAACTAATAATCCATTCATGAAGTCTAATCATGCACAACATGCCATGTTAAGCCACTCACGACTTCACACCCTAAACCCTGCCAATCCTACTAAGTAAGGGCCTCAGATTCGCACGCGTGTATGACAATCATAATCACATAAATCAACAAGATTCATTCCAACTAACAAACACAATAATGATCAATTTCCAATCCCAATCATGATTTCCTAATCACTAACCATAATTCATCATCATGTATAATCACCAAGAACCTACATTCCTTAAATGATCAATCAAGCACCCATACAACCCAAGTAACACATTCCACCACATTAGACATCATCCATAAGCATTCTAACATGACCCTAACAACATAAACATGCTCACATCATCATATCCAGTGATCTCCAAAAATAAAGTTTCCTTTTGGGAAGGTAACACCCAAAAGCAATCTAACATCCAATTCCTTCATAATTTCATCAATTTTATACCTAATTAAGTTCATAACATTCATTCTAACATGATAATCATCACTAATTCATCAAAATTCCCAATCATCTTGCATAAAAGTTTCCACATATAGTAAGGCATGAACAAACACTAGATTTCATGACTTTTCTTGCACAATTCATGTAAACCAACATCCAAGCAATGTATCTAACATCATACAATCATCAAATCATGAATTCCAAGAATAAAAAGTTTCCTCTTAAGGTAATGTGTGAGATTCATGATCAAATCATAGATTTCTTGCAAAATTAACATGATCTAACATTCATACAATCTAACCAACATCAAATTAACATCTAAAAATCATCAATTTCGCTTTTTCATCATCAATTTCGAATTAGGGTTCTTCAAGAACAAAAACCATGAAAAACTAATCAAAACTAACCTTTAGGAGTGCTTAGATGATGATTAACACTTGAAAACAACTTGTAATACTTGAAACCACTTAGAATTTGACTTGTGCACTTGTTCTTGGATCAAAATATCAAGATGAGGGTGTTGGGAGGGGTTACGGCCGCAATGGGGAATGGGGCTAGGGTTGGGTTTAATTTTGTTTATATATGGTAACTTTTAATTTCATTCCAATTACAAAATAAACCCCATTGTTTATATTTTATAAAAACTAATCTTTTTAACACTTTTTAAAAGGTTTTAAGTACAAAATATAAACACTACTAATCAACAATAATAATCATATACATTTTCAACTAATAGCAAAGCATATGAGATCATAATTACACGTTGTCACGTTATCAAGTAAAAGTCACAATTAATAACTTAAAATGCATGAACCACATAACCACAACTAATAATCAACACTGTTATCATTTGTTTACCATAGATAATTGTTATTAAGTCACCAACGTTCAACGACAACTAGTGTGTGCTCACGACACTTATATGCAAGACCTAACGGAACTAACAGAGTTTGGTAACGGAAAATAACCACATGTCACATTATCCCCATGTTGAAAGAATTTTCGTCCCGAAAATTGCGTTACATGGTTGTGTTACATCACTGGTTTACTGCATTGGCATAACGAAATCGAGTAAGTTGTCACATCATCCCCATGTTGAAAGAAATTTCGTCCCGAAATTTAATCAGTACCTTCCCCGGCTGTGACCGTCGTTTCGAACAGATGAGGATACTTGAGTTTCATCTGTTCCTCGCGTTCCCACGTGAATTCCGGTCCCCGCCTTGAGTTCCAACGAACTTTGGCTATGGGTATTTTGCTTTGCTTAAGAGTTTTGACCTCACGGTCCATTACTTCAACAGGCTCCTCAACAAAGCGCAATTGCTCATCCACTTGTACTTCCTCGAGTGGTACAACCAAAGTCTCATCAGATAAACACTTTTTCAGATTTGAGACGTGAAATACGTTGTGAACGCCTCTTAGTGAATCAGGCAGGTCTAATCGATACGCCACTGGACCTATTCTTTCAAGAATATCAAATGGTCCAACGTATCTCGGATTAAGCTTGCCTCTTTTGCGAAATCGAATGATGCCTTTCCATGGTGAGACCTTCAACAACACTTTGTCACCGACCTGAAACTCCAAAGGTTTCCGTCGCTTGTCTGCATAGCTCTTTTGTCTGTCTCGCGCTGCAGCCATACGATTCCGTATCTGCACAATCTTTTCGGTAGTCTCGTGCACCAATTCAGGGCCAGTCAGCTGACTATCACCAATTTCTGTCCAACAAACTGGTGCTCTACACTTTCGCCCATACAACGTCTCAAATGGTGCTGCCTGAATACTAGTATGATAACTATTGCTGTACGAGAATTTGACCAACGGTAGATGAACTTCCCAATTATTTCCAAAATCAATTACACAAGCACGTAACATGTCCTCCAAAGTTTGAATAGTACGCTCGCTTTGTCCATCGGTCTGCGGATGATACGCAGTACTCATATCCAACCGCGTTCCCAAAGATTTATGTAACGACTGCCAGAAATGAGATGTAAAACGAGCATCACGATCAGAAATAATCGAGATCGGCACGCCATGTCTCGAAACTACCTCCTTCAGGTAAATTCTGGTCAACTTGTCCATTTTGTCAGTCTCCTTGATTGCCAAGAAGTGAGCTGACTTAGTCAGTCGATCCACGATCACCCATATCGTGTCACAACCACTAGGAGTTCTGGGTAACTTAGTAATAAAGTTCATAGAGATCTGTTCCCACTTCCACAATGGAATCTCAGGTTGTTGTTGCAGTAACCCAGATGGCTTTTGATATTCCACTTTAACCTTGGAGTTAAACACTTGCTCACATACGTTGCTACGTCTGCCTTCATATTAGGCCACCAATAGTGTGCTTTCAGGTCATGATACATTTTGTCATAACCAGGGTGTATGGAATATTTAGACTTATGTGCTTCACTCATGACTAAGTCTCTCAGATCTCCATACATGGGTACCCAAAGTCTATCCATGAAATACCGGATTCCATCGGATTTGACTTCCAACTGTTTGTCCATCCCACGTAAGGATTCAGATCCAATGTTTTTCGCTTTCAAAGCTTCTGTCTGAGCTTCCTTGATTTGTTCAGGCAAGTGGGTGCTAATCGTAAGCTGCAAAGCACGCACTCGTCGGGGCTTAGCGGTCTCCTTCCTACTCAAAGCATCAGCGACTACATTCGCCTTACCTGGGTGATATTTGATAGCACAATCGTAATCGTTTAACAATTCCACCCAGCGTCGCTGCCTCATGTTTAGCTCTTTCTGCTCAAAGATATGCTGAAGACTCTTGTGATCGGTGTAAATGGTGCATTTGGTACCGTACAAGTAATGTCTCCAGATCTTCAAGGCAAAGATCACTGCACCTAACTCCAAGTCATGAGTAGTATAGTTTTTTTCATGCACCTTCAATTGTCTTGAGGCATAGGCTATTACCTTGCCACGTTGCATCAGGACACAACCAAGTCCTTGGATAGAAGCATCACAATAAATCACAAAATCATCACTTCCTTCTGGTAATGCTAATATCAGCGCGCTACAGAGTTTCTGTTTCAACAACTGAAAAGCTGCTTCTTAACTCTCACCCCATTTATACTTTGTTCCTTTATGGGTCAAGGCTGTGAGAGGTTGAGCGATTTTTGAAAATCCTTCAATGAAACGTCGATAGTACCCTGCCAGTCCAAGAAATTGCCTTATCTCACTGGGCGTCTTGGGTACCGACCAGTTCTTTATAGCCTCAATCTTCGTAGGATCCACATGTATTCCCTTCTCATTAACAATGTGACCCAAGAATTGCACCTCACGAATCTAGAAATCACACTTAGAAAACTTAGCGTACAACTGTTCCTTTCTAAGTAGCTCCAAGATCAAACGTAGGTGCTCCTCGTGCTCTTCTTTGGTCTTAGAATAGATCAAGATGTCGTCGATAAACACAATGACAAACTGATAAAGATAGGGTTTGCACACACGATTCATGAGATCCATGAACACTGCTGGTGCATTAGTCAACCCAAATGGCATGACCAGAATTCATAATGACCATAACGAGTACGGAATGCGGTTTTAGGAATGTCTTCCTCCCGAACTCTCAGTTGATGATAACCGGACCTCAAATCAATCTTTGAGTAATAGCTTGATCCCTGAAGTTGATCAAACAAGTCATCAATACTAGGCAAAGGGTATCGGTTCTTGACTGTGACCTTGTTCAACTCTCTGTAGTCGATGCACATTCGGAAAGTACCATCTTTCTTCTTAACAAAGAGAACAGGTGCTCCCCACGGTGATGAGCTCGATCGAATAAATCCTTTATCCAATAGCTCCTGAAGTTGTGTAGATAGTTCCTGCAGTTCGTTTGGTGACACCCTGCATATATCCCACATCTGTCGTGGACAGGAGAGATTCTTGGTTCATAAGGAATGTCCGGCCTTTAATATCACTAACGCGTTTTGGGCGTATTGGCTGTGAATGAGAGGAGAACTCCATAGTTAAGCGTGCTCAGGTGGGAGCAATCCAGGGATAGGTGACCTCCCTGGGAAGTTTTCACCCGGGCAACCAAAAGCAAATCCGTGAGCTCCTTGTGGGCAAAGCGGACAATATTGGTGGTACGAGAGGCCGGGTGTTACAAATTGTCTAAGAAAGTTCATCTTCATCGCTGCCACCATGCTACCTCCCATCCGACGACCACCATGAGTATCTCCATCACCGTCGTTCACCATCATGAAACCCTAAATCGACCACCATCACCATCGCTCACCACTATCAAATCCTAAATCAGCCACCTTCACCATCGATACCACCATTGGACCCTAAATTGACACAGATCTGAACAAACAACAACTCCCTTTTCTATCTTCCTCGATCTACTGTTGATGTGCTTCGGGTGGTTTTAACTGTGATTTATATTGAGGGTTAGTTGTGAGAGATGATAATGGTGAGCAATGAGGATGATGGAGATGATAATGGTGGTGTCGGGGATGCTCTGGGTGGCAGTGGCAATGAACGTTGGCAATGGGGAGGGGGTGATGTCGAGGTTGTGATTCAAAGGGGAGATGGTGGTTCATGGGGAAATGATGGTGGCGGCTGTCTGGTGGTGGTGACTGTTTATGGTTGTGTGGTGTTACAGTGGTGGTTGTATGGCATTGTGGTGGTGGTGACTGTGTTGTGGTGGTGGTTGTATGGCGTTGTTCGGGTGGTTGTATGTCTTTGTGGTGGTGGTGACTGTTTTCTTCCTCTGTCGCGGTGGTGGCTGTGTAGCGTTGGTGGCTGGGTGGTGGTGTGGTGGTTGGTGGCTGGTGGCTGATCTAGGGTTTGTAGTGAGAGAGAGAAGTGCGTAAAAGAAGGAAGAGAGTGTGTGAGATATTTGTGTTAATAAAAAAAGTTTAAAATTTACACGATCACCCCTTATTAATAAAAGTCTAAAATGCCATTGTAATTAACAGAATTTTTTTAACGGTGTTAGTGAATTGTAAGTAATTAAAACGGATTGCAAACGACAAGGAGTATAATTAAGATTTTAAACGTTTGGATAAAAACTGTTATTTGGACCAAACCATAATGAGCAAAACAAAATTTACTCTTGTAAGTAATTGAAACGGATTGCAAACGACAAGGAGTATAATTAAGATTTTAAACGTTTGGATAAAAACTGTTATTTGGACCAAACCATAGTGAGCAACACAAAATTTACTCTTTAAACATTTAATAATCTATTTTCTCAATGACTATTTTTATAGTTATGTTTAGTCAAATGTTTACTACTTTGATAAGTTTCTTTTTATTTTAAATTCAAAAACTTGGCCAGTAAGCTATCTGACCTCATAAAATAATAAATACGAAATATTTAGTTTAGATGATTACGTTTATTTAAACAATTTTTTTGTGTAACCCAAATCTTAGTTAATTAAACTCATAACAATTTAATTAATTATATTATTGATTAGTAGATTTTTATATTAAATTATTTAAATTACTATTAAATAAATATTTGTTGTATACTTGATTATTTGAATAATACTATGAGTGTTAAATAGGGGCGTATACAATTTGTGTCGAGCTTGAGATTGCCTAGGCTTTTTCTGGAATCGTTTTACCTTAAGAGACTTCGAACTTGAGCTCCGCTCGTGTAGAGCTCTATTCTAAAACTCAAGCACTGCTAGTGAGAAATTTTCGAAGTCGAGCCTGACTTACGTACCATTGTTTATTATTTAATTATTTATATCATATTTATATATATTAACAAATATTTATATAAATATGTATTTAGTGGATTAAATTAAAACTATATAAATAGTTTGTATACGCTCGCGAGCCGGTTTGAGCTCTATATGTGAAGCTCTGACTCAAGCTACTTTATTATAAGAGCTATAATATGAGTTCGAGCTCAAGTGTGAGCTCATTTAAGCTCAACTCAAGCCAAGTTTATGGCAAGCCAATGTGGAATAACTAACGAGCCGGCTTGACTCGTTTCCACTCATAATCAGTTTAAAATTTTAATGTTAGTTTGAAAAGTAAACATGTTAATAAATCAATTATCAAATTATTTGTTTTAATTTATTTTTTTCTTATTTTCATCATGTGATCTGACTCGACACAATCTAAATCATAGAAAAAAGTTTTAACATTTGCACTATATAACCGATCCTTAAAATCATAAAAAAAAAATTTTGGATCTGTCACCGTGATAAAGTTACACCCATGGTATATGCTCATATATTCAATCTCCTAAATACCAGTATAGTCATCATATAGTATCCAAGTTTTAAGAATACAAGAGGAGAGCATTCATAGTAGGTTTCTTATATTTATGTGAGTGTGTTTTTTATATTTTAAGAAATGGTTATAAATGGTTGTGAGTGGAGTAGAGAGAAAAGTTTCTGATCAATTTGTATATTTGGAGAATTATTGTTCAACTCTTATAAATTTTTTAATATTTTTGAAAGTGATTGTAAATAGAGGAGAGAGAAAACATAATGATAAAAGTATAAAAAGAATATTATTTATTTGAGAATGAGAAAGAAAAAAATAATGTTTTTTTAATATAATCTCTCTACTATAATAAAAAGATATCTAGGAGGAGCACATGTTAACACCATATTTCTACTCAATAATTTTATTATGTTTATCTCTCATATTTAATAATCATATTAATTACTAATAATATTATTTATTTTTTTAGATTAAAATAGTTTTTAGTAAATTAAGTAAAAGATATTTTTACTAATGTTATTTCTAAATAAATAATTATTCATAAAATTAAAAAACTTTTAGAACATCAAACTTTTAAAAAATACAGTTATTTTATATTTGATGTTTTAAAAGTAAAATTTTTATAAACAAAAAATAATTATTGAGAGTTATAAGAAAAAAGTTTTAAGTATAACATTTTTTAAAACGTTTGTTTTGAAATAAAAATTTTATTTTATTTATTATAAGAAAATATTTTAATTATGTCTTATTTTAAAATATCGATTTATAATTAATAAATTTTCATTCTGTTTAATATTTTTTTATTCAACCCGTGTAATATACATATTTAATAAAACTAATTATATATATAAACATAGGAAACCTTATGTGAATGATACGGGTGATTAGGGATGAGCTCGGTACCGTACCTGTACCGAACCGGTACCGTTACCGAAAGTACCCGGTCCCGAATTTTATAAAAAACGAGTACCGGTACCGGTACCGAATTTGGTATATGGGTACAGGTACCGGTACCGGTACGGTACCGGTATTTCTGTACCCAGTACCTCTTTGGTACCCGTTTCCTACACAACATTATTTTTTAAGCTTACTACATGGTGTATGTTTGGTTACAGTACCTAGTACCTGTTTTTGTACCTGTTACCCAGTATATGTTTGGTACCCGATACCTCAAAAAGTTTATAATAACTAAACAAAGTAAAATATCAAAAAAGTATTCAAATAAAATGATAGTTTATTTACTTTTCTCATTTTCTTCTAACTCAATTCACACACTAGTCCACCATTCATTTCTATTAAAATCATAAATAATATATCTCTTGACATTGTAGTGAAGTAAGAAGAATGATATTAAAAAAATAATAATAACTACCTTCAAAAGTCAAAATAGAATATTCCAAAATAATTTATTCGTATTCGGGTACTAGCGGGACTATACGAGACTTTTTGGTAAAATACCGGTACCGGTGGGTACCGATCCTGAAATATAAGAAAATCAAGTACCGGTACCGGTACCTTATACATATTTTCGGTACCAATTGGGTACCGGTACCGGTACGATACGGGTACCGATACGGATACTGGATACCAAATGCTCATTCCTACGGGTGATGCAAGAGCAAGTCAACTATATTTAAACAGGTGACACCATCCTATCGATTAAATAATTTGATAATCCATCTTTTCAATGACTATTTTTACAATTAATTATATTTTAACTTCAAAAAACTTAGCCGGTAAGCTACCTGACACACATATATACCTGCTACAATTTCGACAACCGACCTGCAAATCACGAGAAGTCGGTTATCAAAAATGGAAGATGAAAGTGGGGCTATGGCTGATTTCTTTGGGTCCTTACCAGAGGGCTTTTTAGCCGACGTTTTGTCACTCACCACCCCTCCAGATGCTTGCAGGCTATCATTGGTTTCTTCGCTTTTTAGGTCGGCCGCCGAATGGGACGCCGTCTGGGAGACCTTCTTGCCGCCGGACTACCAGACGATTCTCTCGGCGGCCGACGGTGGTTTTTCGTTCAACTTCTCGTCGAAAAAGCAGTTGTACTTTCGTCTCTGTGATCATCCCATCATCATCGACGGTGGGAATAAGGTTAAGCTCTGATCTATTTCATTAATCAATTATGTCAATAAGGTTTTTAAATTAACAATAATTTTCGGTTATTGATAGAGACCGATTCGAGATGGTCAATCTCCCGATAGACCCGTTGAGTGGGTTAGACTCCAAGAATTACTAAGAAGAAGATAACTCAGTTTCTGCTGCAAATTTTCTCATTCTCTTTTCCTTTGCAATTACCTAGTATTTATAAAGGAAATAACTAACACCTAGAATGCAGGAAACATGGAGCACTAACAAGAAACATGGACACTACACTTCTACCCACTATCCTAAGAAAACAATTAAAAGGAAAACAATAATAATAACAAAAACAAGAACATAGGTTGCTTGGCTGCTTATGCTTGTGCTCGTATCAGTTATCGATTTATACGCCTCGTATAGCACTATAAGTGAAATACACGAAAAATCAGGAAAATTTATGGCGTCCCATATAGCACTATACCATCCCTATATGACACATATAGGTATATATGATGTGCATAGCAAAAATCTGAATACGAGAAAAAATTCAGAGTAACAATCATATAGGTCTATACGACCCCTATACTACGCTATACAACCCGTATCAAAGAATCGGGTGTTAGATTTATAATCGGGGGTGTCTAATAACGGGATCCTAAGAGACGTAAACTTTAAGCTGTTTGTGTCTATGAATCGTTGACTTTTATCAAATTGACGTTTTCATGGCTTAAAATTGGAGATGAATGTTCATGATCATTTGGTGTCGTTAATTGATGAGAGTTCTTATGTATTGAACATTGATGGAATTGACAGAGCTTCTCTGTGGATAAACAAACGGGTAAGAAATGCTACATGTTGGGTGCAAGGGATCTGTCGATCATTTGGGGCGATACTCCTAGGTACTGGAGATGGATTTCATTACCCGAATCAAGGTAATTGTTCATTCTCTTGTTATTCTTGAGTCGTTAATGCTCCGGATGATGCTAATTAGGTTCAAACCGAGCGTTTAGCAAACTGTTTGTGAACCGTTCAATAGAACTTTGTTTAATAAATGAACGAACACAAACAAGAAAACTTTGCTTGCTTAGTTGAACGAACGAACATGAACAGATGTCGCGTTCTTTCAGTTATGTTCATGAACGTTCGATAATATGTTCGCTTATGTTTGTTATTTGTTTGTTTGTGTTCATTCGATTAAAAGTTTTCATATTTTAATATAAACTTTTGGTTATACTATATGCTTTCATCAACATTTCTCGATCAGCTAGTTTGGTCATTTTAGTTTCAGTTTGTGTTAAAATTTGACTATATTTTTTAATTTTTGTGTTAATTATGTTTATGATAATTTTAATAAGTATGTTCGGATGATTATGTTAAGTACTTGTTTAACTTTTATGGTGTAATCGCTAGTATTCGTTTGTGTTCATGTAATTTCTTTTGTGTTCATTTACGTTCTGTAAGTGTTAATGAACAAGTTTATCTCCTTAATGAACACAAACAATACCTTGGTCGTGTTTGTTTGGTTTTTTTAGCGCTAAAAATATTGTTGTTTGCAAACTGTAGGTTTACAGAGGTAGCAGAGCTCTTAACTGTTTGCTGGCTTGAAGTCCATGGTAGGATCAGTGCTTCAATGCTTTCACCGAACACCATTTACATAGCGTTGATCGTGTTCAAAACAACATCAGAAAGTCATGGGTTTGATTACCAACCGGTAGAGGTTTCAGTTGGGATAAGTGGGGTCGAGAGGCAGACCCGCACAGCGTTTCTTGATCCCAAACAAAGAGTCGGGTTCATGCCGAAGAAAAGAGAAGACGGGTGGCTGGAGATCGAGGTCGGTGAGTATTTTACAAAGGAGGACGAGGAGGAGGAGGAAGTGGAAGTGAGCATCACAGAAGTGAAAAGGAGATATTGGAAGGGTGGAATTGTGATTCAGGGGATTGAGATTAGGCCTAAGCCTTGTGTCAATATGTAATATATTATATCAAGTGGTAAGGAGGCATTAATTAAGAAGAAACACACTTTTGTTTGTGTAACAATGTGTAAGTATATGTTTTGTAACTCGAATACACACATTACATATCGATATGTTCAAATAATGGGTCGCGAGAGACCATTGTATGTCTATGGCGCTTAGCCTAGAACTGTGTGTTACTTCATACTCTATATGCAATTCTATCAAGTGGAAGTTTTATTATAATCACACTTTAACCTAACCAATTTTAGGTGCTACAATATGCATGGATAACAAGGAAACATTCTTTTTAACGAAATCTTGGACCGTTGGATAATGGATATAGTTTTCTCAGAAAGCCCAAAAGTCCAAATGCGTATGATAGTGGAGGGAAATTCTCATTCCATGATGTTATTATGTTTCTTAGTTTAGTTTCTTATTTCTATATGCATATACGTTAGTTTTAAGGTAACGTTTGGTATCAATAAGTGAAAGGTGAAATGAAATAAACGATTGAAAGTGAACGAAAAGTAATATGTTTGGTTGCAAAAAGGAATGGAATGTATCATTGCACAAAAAATCACATACCTTTTAATCGCACCAAATCTATTCAATCCACTCTTCTTTTTTTTTATTCCATTCTATTTTATCCTTAATCACCACCACTACTCACCATCCACCGGCCACCACCGCCGACCACTACCACCAGCCACCACCACCGCCACCATCGCCACCACCGGCCGCCATCGCTGCCAGACGGGCCACCATGCACCACCTCCATCGACCGAGCACCACCGAGCACCACAGCCACCACCACCCGCCGCCGCCACCACTACCACTGCCACTAGGAACCACCAACGGCCACCGGCCATCACCACCATAACTGCTTTTGTATTTAATTCATTCGTCTTTTCCTCATTAACAATCAACACAAAGTAATGATGCGTTCTATTTTTAAAAGGTAAACAAATTGGACAATGAAATTTAATGATTCATTTTACTGTTTCATCTATTACATTCCTTCATACAATTCATTTATTTATCCATTCCATTATCTCATTCCAAACAGATCTTAAGTTCTAACAATCTTAAGAATAACTAACATGGATGTTTCTAAGTATTAATATGAAAATGGTTTGTCGAGACTCCATCAAATTTGATAGGATGGAGAGAACTTCACCCATTGGAAAGAAAAGATGAAGTTTATGTTTGTGTCACAAAAGTCTAAGCATATTTTAGAGTCATATTGATGTCGATTATGAAGAACTAAAATAACATGACTATGATGACATGTTATGTAAAGATGTATCCTTAGCACTCTAACTGACCGTCTCTACGACCTATTACTCTCTAATGGCATCCGCAATGTCGATCTGGTATTCTTGGGAAGAAAAAAAACAGCATCTAGAATATGAAAAATAACGTTTAAATTAGCCCATGATTAAAACTTGTTACAAGAGATGAACTTATAATAAATTAATTAGGGGCTTAATCTTTGGTATTGAATGGTTCTTTGTACAACAAAAATATTACTAGAACTGCAAAAAGTAAGCAAAATCATTTATGTATTAACTCAACGAAATTAAAGTAACATACATTGATTTCCAAACAACAAACCCACTGTAATATATTGCTAGGAAAAACAAATAAATAAAAGAGCAAATAAAATCATTGGCATCTCAATAAGTAAACATATAAGTCTAAAAGCGTAAAATGCCACAATTAGTGTTCATGGATTTTCCATTTCTAAATGAGGGTTCAATTTCCCCCTTATAACTTTTCCAGTTTATTAAAAAGATTTGTTCACATAATTTATAACATAAGAAGGTTTTATTACAAACAACGTGGCACAACATAGCTACAAATGCATTCTAAGTTTATTTCTGCACATGAGTAATATGCATTATAGCTTGGAGAGTAGAAGATGCATTGAACTTGTTAGATGTCAATTCTTTCATCTCCTCCGGATCCGGATATGATATTCATAAAGGTTTTACCAGCATGGCCAACAACCTGGGAAGTCTTCTTGGCCACCCCAGAAACAACCGGTTGTATTGAGATCGCAGGAAGGTTTGCTCGTTCCTCAATCATTGCTGTTTTACACAAAACATGAAGCTTGAAACTTGGTTTCATTCACCAGATTGAAAGAAAAGTTAGAGGTGTTAATTTTAACAAATTTTAGGAAGTCATTTTGGGTGGTGATGTTTTAGTTCTAGCGGATAGAATTGGGTATAACCATTAACCAGCATAGAGCTAAGAAGGAAACAGGTTAAATTGAAACCTGTTCAATGTGGATTGTTAATGCATTCAACTATAGCCTAAAAGTCACTTCACTCAAAAGATTAAACTATCTTTGTAAAAGAAAATTTAGTTGGCCCACAAATTGATTAAACAATTAGAAAAAAGAAGTACAAGGCTTAACAGTGTTTCAGGTCAACCCAGTTTTGGCCCGTTCAAAAATATCCATTTTGACAAGTTACCAAACCCGTCTTGTTAACCCATTTTGCCATTCTAGACAGAATAAGGAAAGGTTGAATGCATACACATAGTTTTCTGTCGAGCCAACGAACCAATTTGTCTGACTCCAGCTTCTGCTGCTTGCACAGCTTGAGCAGACTTGTTTACCCCATCAGAAATCTCCTGGCTGAATTTATAAATTTTGTGACATGTAAGATTTCATCTACTTATGTCAAAGAAAGAGGCGAGGGCATGTATGAATACATGAGTAACTAAGTCAAGAAAATCAGAAAATGACCACCAATACAAAGTACACTAAAACAAACTTCGTAAAGGTAGGTGAACGCGTATCATCACGACTTTGGCATCAGGCTCTCGTTTCAAGGTTAATAATGAAACACGAGTATAAACCTTTGACCATTACTGAAATGTCTAAAATACCCTTAAATACCGGCAACATAACATGGCAATCTAGTGAGCAAAAATCAAGGCAATCATTTATTCAAAATGATCATAATGAACATCAATAGATAACGCTAACTCTAAACTATTCAATGAAATGGGACGTTGCAACTGAAGGGGGACATCCCCACAATAGAAAAACTATTATCATTTTGTGAAGTAAAGGAAAGCAACAACTAATAAGAAAGACAAGATTTTCATATATAAGTGGGATTAGGTGTATTCTCACCTCAAGTCACTAAGCTCGAGGGTAAGATCACTGATTTCCATGCCAGAAAGTCTGATTGCAGCCATTGTACTAGGAAGCTCCTCACGAGCGGTATCTGCCAACTTTGCTACAGCAACCGCAGTTCTACTCATCGCCTGTCCCACAAACACAACTACATTACATTGACCAAAATTCCCCAGGCTCTATCTTATTTCATAATAGACTGTGGTGTATAATATTTATGCTATGATGATTATGGTCCCTATCACCAGCACGCAAGAGCAAGGAACACCAAGAAATGACACCTTCATGCAACATAAGTATATTGAAATGAAAAGTTGAAAACAATATTATCACCAAACATGGCTGCTAATAGTGAGTTATATGCTTATGAGTTATGACATAAAATTAGAACATATGAATGATTCATGTTCCCCTACATTATGGCACTACGAAAAGGGATCAACACATGTTAAATAACAACTAAGACACCCCCAAAGATCACATGACATTACAAGTCATAACATCATGACAACGCCACTATCAAGAAATGCATGTGAGAGGAATAAGCAACTGAATTACTATGTTATATATATATCTAACAGGATAACTAGGCTGGAGTCACAAACAAAATAGATTCCCATTATAAGAGTACCTACCTTACTCGATTTGTCCTTATGAAACATCATTTAAATAGACAATGAATCCAATGCCAATACCAAAAATGTTACAGAGCCACTTCATAATGACTCAAAGATACAAACGAGGAGATGCATGATTTCATAAAGATGACACGTGGACCTTTACAACTGTATCAGAGAACGGCTTGTTGGATGCGAATGGTTAATTCACAATCCAGATTCATCTTAAATATTATCCGTATAAAAAACTCAACTAGTGACTAACCTAAAATAGTGTATTGATCCATGGCCAAGATCATCTATGAGATGATTTTGAGAGCATGGATAAACTAAAGAGATTATCCCATGATATGATGAAAACTAGTCCACCATTTAAAAAGTTTTCCAAGAAAAGTACATATTTTAGTAAATTTCCTTCGTACTCATCACCACGTTGTTCTTAAAGATGCATGTAATTTTCTTCTATCGGCATATGTGCATTTGCACTCCATATAACTCGTTGATTTGGACCTATTTAAACACGATTTGGTGGTGGTGATTAAAAATTTGGTTTTTGTTTACATTCCCATGATGTACTCTACATGACTCATGGCTTGACCCAATGATAAACATATAGTTACAACCTAGCCACTTTCGAAAGTGTCTGTAGGTCAATTAATCAATTATGCACAAAGAATTCACATTGAACGTCTATAAAAACCTCAAGGAATTTCAATGATTAACCATAACATTAACCGAGAGTAGGAGTAGACATGTATGTGGAGGAATATTTACATCTGTGTTATCACTTTCACACCTAAAGGGAGCTTCCAAATCGCAAAAGTTTTCCAAATTATATTTTAGTATAATTAATATAAATCATTCAAACCTATGTAAAGTATCAATTTGAATAATTTTGGCATTTAAAAAACTTATGTATCATGAACATATAATGTGTTTAGCATTTTGCCCCCGCCATGTTCGATTTCTTCTAGACTTGACACCTAACCTCTGTCAGCCTTGGCCCGGTTACCTTACAGTCTCATTATCACCTATGCTATCACCGACAATTAAAATTAAGCATCTACTTGAATTGTTTCTCATTAGTCCATAAAGCAATAGTTAATTGATTTCTTCATCACTAAAAGGTCAAGAAAAAATTGCATCTAGAACTCTGTACATCTTTGCATCTGCCCTAAAACAACAAAAGCCTGCTTTGCAGTCAAAGTCCAGACAAAGGGGTAAAAGATGGTAATCCCCTAAAAGGCTAAAACTACGTAGATTCTAATATTCTTCATAGCATGAATGGTTACTTTTTTCCAAACCTCATCAAACAGAATGTATGTTGTAAAGCAGCAATTATCAATTACTAATGTATGTGCAATACTAATCCGTTCACCCATATAAACCACATATTTAAGATGCAACAAAGTAGACAACCAAAACCATCAATACCCACCAATCCGCCAAACACAAAATGAAAAATGGCGTTTTAACTAGATTGCAGTAAAGTAGTAAACAACAAAGTATGATATGATGCACACCATGAAACCAAGAACCAAATACCAAACTGATATATCAAACTAATGAAAGCCAAAAACTTACATATAGTGTAGGAACAGCTGCCATGACAAAACCGGCGAATGATGCTGTAGCCTGCATACATCAAACATCAAGCACTGTGCTACAAAATCCAATTAAGCTGAAAACAAATACTTCAAATCTCCCATTAACAAAGGCTACTCCAATGGAGTTTCTTTGTCCCAACTCCCAACCCAAATTGATAACCTTATGACTTCAGTTCTTCTTTCATTTAACTAATGTGTAAATCCACTTCTCACCAGATTTGCAAGGACCATCATATAGAGAATTCAATTAAGCAAAGTAAACCCATTACTAATTAACAATTCAAGAGTACCACTAAACCTTAATAGGAACTTTACAGAAAGGTAGAACCATCTGTTAGCTCATATTTAGTCGATAAATAGAACCATCTTCTTTGATAACAGAATTCGAAGCAAATTAAACTGTTGCTGCAATATCATCGATCAATAAAAGATGAGGAAAAAGAAGAATCACCGTGCAAGCGATGAAGGTTAAAAGAAAGAAAGCCTGATCGCTTAGGCTTAATCTGAACGGCAGTACATTAGACGGAGACCTAGGGTTCGTAACTTGAACCTCAAAATTCTCCATTGCAGCATCGTCTTTAGCTGCAAGAGTTTCTTGGGGGGTTCTGATATTCACAGTGGTAAGAAGAGGATTGGAGGAATTGCAACGGGCGGCAAAGAAAGGTGTTGATGGTGTCGAGAGTGGAGAGAGACGATGGGTGTGGCGGAGAGAGCGAATTTGAAGGGGGAAATGAGTATGAGTAGTGATAGAAGTGAGATTCATTACTTGATTGCAGGAGGGTGGTGGTGGTGGTGGTGGTTTCCGGTAGTCGGAGTAGTGCTAAAGTGGTGGTGGCACGGTGGTGGTCATTTAAGGCGACGGTGGTACCGCCCAAGGAACACTGCTCACTCGCGGGGGCACACGCGGTGTTTTCTCTCGGGTTAATGCTCCGTAACCGTCTCAGTTTGATCACTTTTATGTTTTAACTCTTTATGTTTTGAAAAAATTACCAAAATAACCAATTGATCAAATCGAATTATCAAAATAACCAGTCAAAATCAAGTTTATCAAATAAAACAATCAATCGTATCCCGCCATGTGTTCCGCCCTCGCCCACGTGGCGAGTATCAGCCATATTCCCTCGCCCAGAAAAACGTGCCGGCGAGGGAAAAGCGTAATCCCTCGCCCACATGTCATCTCCCTTGCCCACGTGTCATGTTTTGGGGCGTCCCTCGCTGACGCAGCGAAGGATTATGTGAATCCCTCGCCCGAAATTACGAAACTAACCCCCCTCGCCCAAAATTTAAAAAAAAATTTAATCAAAAAATCCAAGATTTTTAATTATTTTTTGTTTTTTAAATACTTAAAAGTTTAATTTAATTTTACTTTGCCCTATATAATACCATGTTTACCCTTAACAAATATATGAAATCTTACATTCTTCTTAACCTTCTTTATAAAATTCTCTGAAACTTTGTAAAATGTCAGTTAATATCATACTATGCAGTGGTGGTAAATGACATTTTATAAACGGTGTTGAAGAATATCTACCATTAAAAGGTAAATGTGTTAGACATGTTTTTAGTTTATCTAGTAATATAACGTTTGATGAATTAAATGAAATTATTTTTCAAAACTGAGAATTCAAAGTTATATACGGTTATCGTATAAAATGTCTACCTATACTCATTTTATTGATATATCTGATGATAAAGATTTACTATATTTTATGAATGTTGTTCTTAATGGTCAAAATGAAATTTTTACGTTATTCTTCAGTGAAGAATCCGGTGTTGGTAGTAGCTCTGCTGTCCACAAAAAAAAATTAAATTTTACAAACGACACTAAAAAGTTTATTTTTGATTTAAAAGATATTCCTGTGTATGACAAGGGTTATAGTGATGTTAAGCAAGAATGTGATTACGGAAAAAAAAAACAAGGATTTTTATAATAAAAAAAAAAACAGCAACCGCCTCCCTATCATTTCAAGTATAAAGTTTATGAATATATATTTTTTTCACAACCGGAGTCATTAGCGGATCCTACAAATACTCCACTCAAATATACCAGCTTTGGGTTGTCAACTATTTCTGAAGGTGATTGTTTCAACAACAAACAAGAAATACAACTGAAATTGGGTACGATGTGTCTTACCGAATGTTTTGAGTATAAAGTGGTTAAATCATCAAAAAATATATTTGAGGCATAATTTCGTAACGATGGTTGTGATTGGTGTATCCGTGCGCATTGTTTTAAAAATACAAGTATATTTCAAGTTAGATTTTTTAAATTAGTACATACTTGTTCAAGAACACAAACTTATCCCAATATTCGTCAAGCAAACAAAAAAGTATTGGGTCATATAATTAAAGACCAATTAAAAGATAGCGTTCGAATTTATCGGGCTAAACAAATTATGAATAATATTAAAGAGAGATTTAAAGTTAGCATATCGTACGCTCAAGCTTGGCGTGGCAAGGCTTACGCGCTCGAACTTTTAAAAGGATCTCCAGAAGAATCGTTTTCGCATCTTCCTATTTGTCACATCCCGGCGGAAGCGTGAAATGCTTGGGTGTGACTCGTTAGCTCAAAACGCATTGATTATCACAACATATAAATCACAGCAATAACTAAATATTAATTTCATTAGTTTATAGGATTACATGATACAAAATTTAGTCTAACGTTCTAGACTAATACATTTGCAATCCTAACCAAAACATATCTTCAACACATCATATATCTTCAGCTAGCAGTGAACGTGAACGTCCACGTAAAGGCTGAAGTCAAACAAGTTAATAGTCAACCATATACACAGCTTCCCTAGGTAGCCGTGCCGATCACTATACATGTTGAAGAAATACACGAGATTATAATACATTTTGCTGACATGAAAAAACATACTCAAAACAGTCAAAAAATGGTTGGTGAGAACATAGGTTTAATCAATATAAATTATTTTGAATTGATGCAATATAATCAAACTCACAACCAAACCTACACGCATATGTCAAATGATTCATAACTGTCAAATACAAATCACATAATCAAATAATATAACACCATTGCCCTCATATCAGCTTGTGCAGGTTGACATTTCCTAAGTAGCGCTACCTATATTATTTGACGGTTCCTCATCCGAATTAATGGTTGTGTCAATATGATAGTAACAAATCCAAAATTCTCAAACTTGCATCCAATTCAACACAAAACAGTATGCTTTTTCCCCCAAAAATTATAAATCAAAAAGAGGCTATGTTACTCACCTTAGTTCCAGCCAATAAGTCAAATAATTCCTATAAAATAATTATTTGTTAGAATAAATCTAATTTCTTTAAAATTTTCTGCATTTAAATCACAAAAATTATCAAAATTCTAATTTGATAGTTTCTGTTATTCAAAAATTACTAAAATTTATCAGTCTAATCATTCTGAAATCTACATTATCTCCTAAAATTTCAGATTAATGACTCATAACAGGCAAATTTCTAGAATTTTCACAAATTTTATATAAATTGGTAGAAATAGTAAAACATCACTAAAAGTTCCAAAATTCATATACACTGTTCTATTCTAAATTTAATAATTTATGTAAATTTTTCATAATTTATTTCACTGTTTTTCTATTTCTTTTGATTTTCTATTTACAGAATGTTCTAAAATATAAAACTCAATCATATATACGAATTAGGTAACGAAAGTTATTCAGGAATTTCTATAAAATATAAGGGTTATTATATAATTTTCCAGATTTTTATCAGATTCGGATCTTTTATATAGTAATTTTCTATTATTTCCTTGAATTAATTATATAAATTAATCTACCCAATATTATTATATTAAAATTTACAGATTACTATTTCTAATATTTCTCAACAAGTTCCTAATTTTATTCCCACAATCACAGTCATTTAGATATTTAATCTAAATTATGAAATTAACAAGCATTTCAACCCTTTTAAATCCTTTGTTTTTGTTTAAATTCTTGGTTTTTATAAAAATCATCAAACTTTCTGTTTTGAACTACTTCCCTACTGATTTTGATTGAAAATCAAGTTTTCATATTGTTTGTACAAACTTTTGATGATTTGTAACTCATAAGGATTGGTTATATATGTATGTTCAACACATACATATACTTCTTAACTTGTTAACCATAGGATTTTGAGAATCAAACCTGGTTTGGGGTAGAGAAGAGCTTAGAGGATTGATGCTTAAGTTCTTGATGCTCCACTTGAGGTGGTTGTTCTTGAGCCTTGAAGATTTAATCACAAGTAGATTGATTTTTGGAGATGATGACCATATGGGGTTTTAGATGATGATGTGTGGTTGTTATGGTGACCGAGAGTGTATAAGAGGTGATGGATATCGGTTGTGATTCGGGAACCGGGAGAGAGAGGATAGGGAGAGTGAACCGAGAGGTGGTGGTGGTTGTGGGGGTTTGCGGTCGACGATGATAGTGGTGTTATGCTGTCCATCGGCCGAGAGTTGTAAGGCTTGAGGACCATCATTACCTCCAAGTCTAGACTTGTGAGTTGGTGATTTTAGAGTCTTTATGTGGCAAATTAGCATGCTAGGTGGCATGCTTTAGGAAGGGATTAGTGTCCAAGGTGCTAGGTGTCATGATCTCATGCTAATGACATTCTTAAGTATTAAGCTAAGGTTTAGTCTCTAATGGTTATTTAATCAAAGCTTAATAATACCCTAATGGACTGAGTTTAGGTTAAGTTTGATAAGTTAGTTTAAGTGTTTTATGATTAATTTAGTTTTGTATTTGATATCATTTCTTCCATAGGTTAATTTGTTTGGTAATGTTTGTATAAGTTTTGATCTTAGTTTATTAAATGATAGATGAGAACATCTATTATTCAAGTAGTTAATCATATAATCTTTTGATTTGGTAACTAACACGCATGGTTCAATAATCACAAAGTTCACAAGTATTCATATACATGCACACGTAAATATTTATGCATGGATGCATGCATGCTCACGTAACATATGCAAATGAACACAGAAAACTCATAAAGAGTTAGTCAAATAAAACTTACCTTAACAATTCCTCAATAAAGTATAAGTCTATAAAATGTTCTTAAAATATTAGTTTACCTAACATTTGGTTTAGGGTCGTCACACTATTTACTGCTACAACTTAAAGAAAGCAAACCCGGGTACGGTCACTGACATTGTTGTAGATGAAATGGGACGTTTTGAAATATTATTTGTCGCAATCGGTGCAGCGGTAAGTAAATATTTAATTATGGTTTTTAATAATACTAACATTATTTATTTATTTAGATTCGAAGTTTTGTGCAATTTTTAACGGCCTTTTGTGATTGATGGGGCACATTTATATGGAAAGGTTTTAGGCATCATGTTTTTGGCAGTAGGTATGGATGGAAACAATCAGATTTTATCAGTTGCATACGGTATTGGTAAAACAGAGAGTGGAGAGTCTTGGAAATGGTTTTTATCTAAACTTAAAGATTGTATTGGTAATAATCCAAATTTGATAATTATATCTTATAGAGCTGCCTCAATTGATATGACAATCAAAACTGTGTTTCCACATGCATATCACGGGTTATGTTGTCGTCGTTTGATGGTAAATTTGCGCTTAAAGTCAATGAAAGGAAAGAATTACGAGTCATTGTGGTGGCAAACCTGTAAAGCTTATAGAGTTTCTGATTTTGAAGAACGATTTTATAAACTCACCGCTAAACTTCCATACGTTAAAAATACTTTAGTGAATGTCGGGTTTGAAAAATGGGCAAGAGCACACTGTTTAGGAAGTCTTTATAATATTATGACGTCTAATAGCGCTGAGTCTATCAATGCTTTGTCACGACATGCTAGAAAACTACCAATTATTGGGCTCGTTGAATTTTTTTCGAGAGTATCTACAAAAATGGTATTTTAATCGTAAACAAATTGTAGGTAATATTTTTATATGTAAGTACCATATAATATTTTATGTTTTTTGTTAAAAATATTAGCATATTAATTTGTGTAGGTGATTTGTCGCATAGTTTTACAAAATGGGCAGAAAATAAAATAACAAGAACAATTGCAAAAAGTGTGACATGGACGGTGATCGGAATCGATGATCACACATTTGAGGTTACAGACGGAGGCAAAAAAGGTTTGGTTGATTTGTGGAGTAGAACATGTAGTTGTAGACAATGAGAACTCTCTGGTTTACCTTGTGGTCATGCGATTACTGTTTCAAAGTTTTTAAATATAAAAGATTGTAGTCACTGGGCTTTAAGCTGGTTTAGTAAAGATACATACAGAGCTACATACGAGCAGTCAATAAATCCTTTACGAGCACAGTCTAAGTGGGAGATACCTTCTGATTTTGTGCTTATGCAACCACCGCTGATGAATAAAAGACAAGCTCGTAGACCGAAAGAAAATAAACGCATACCGTCAAGGGGGGAAGTAGTAAAAGAAGTTGTATGTAGTAGATGTTGTACACAGGGTCATAACCGTGACCAATGCAGAGCCCCACTGCCATCACAAGTTTCGTCAAAGTCAAGGGCAAATGAAAGCAGTAATCCATATCAACCAACGGCATATGTCAACCAAGAAGATTTTCGTGAATATGTCTTTGACGCAACTAGCCAACCATCACAAATATGAGATTTTGATTTAAACGAACCTTAATGATAAAATAATTTTGATTTTTATTAATACATATTTGTATTAACGTTTTATTTTGAGAATATTATTTAAATGAAAAAAGGTTTTAATTATTTGCATTCTATCGGTATAAATATGATAGTGCACCAAATATGAAACCACCAAACTTATCTTCATTCTATCATTATCTATCACTCCAAACTTATCATTCTAAATTCATCAAAAATGCATTTCATCTTTCACATACGTCATCCTTCAAAACCTTCTCACAATTATAGTATCATTTTATCTACATAATACTGATCAAAAATATTCTACTGTTTTGTTCTTATTTCTTTTATCTACATAATACTTATCATGAGATAAGAGAATTTAAAAAGGACAGTAAGAACTTACGCATTGAAGTGGCTAAGCTGTGTACTACAACTTTTATCTTGCTTGGCCCAATGGAGTCGGCAATCTTTGATAATAGGTTGCATGTTCTATATTGATAGAACAAATATTGAAGATATAATGTGTTTACAGTAAAAATTGAAGATATACTACGTGTTTACAACAAATATTGAAGATATATTATGTGTTTACAGCAAATATTGAAAATATACTATGTGTTGATAGGAAAAAAATGTAAAAAATAATTAGCAATAGTTTATTCGTTTGTTATATTATTTTTAAATAATATTTTTATAATATATTAGATATTTTTATTAGTGCTTCATTTTCGTAATCTCATTATTAAAATGAAAATTAAATACAACACTTGTATAAACGTCACGAATTTCAATGCTTTAAATTCGTTCAACATACCTTGGAATTTTAATATTACGATTACAAACACACGAAACAAGCCGATAATATAAAGTTATACGATAAAATTCTAATTTAAACGAGGTAAGCTGCGTCAGAATTACAATTGATCAGGCATGAATCATCTATACAACTTACAATTATCCTTAAAATTTGAACCACAATCTATCGGCTTGGCCGTAACAAAATGTTCCATCAACATGCAGACGTAACTCCTTCGTTATCTCTCAAATTTTAGGGTGTGGTAACATAATCTTCATTTAATTCAATAGCAAATGGTTTTTCTAGTTGTTCGGTTTTTTTCCAAAAACGAAGGTTTACTAATAAAGCACTGAAATAAGCTGAAAGTTTCATCAACGCCGGGTGAACAAATCGACCAAATTTATCTTCACCTATTTCTTCACCGCAAAAACTTCTAATTTTATTGTTCGCAAATTAACACGAACAATTACCCATTCTTCACTCTGTATACAAAAAAGAAAATACATATAATCAACATCTAAAAATAAGGGATACAGGTTGTACTTTCCATCAGCAAACAAAATAGCACGCTTGCTACATGAATCCATTAAAAAATCAAAAAACTTTGGAGGTAGTATACTCTAACGCATATTTGACAGTCCATCTTTGTATAGCTATTTGTGTCTCCAATTCATCATTCTTAAAACCCAATCTTCAACATGCAATATAAATATACATTTATTAATATAAGTAAAAAATGCATATATTAATAATATATATAAAAGTTTACTACTGCGGTTAAATGACCGTTACGTCGGTAACCTAGTAAAATATCTCACAAATTTTTGTCAAGTTTAACGGGTGTTAAAAATATAGCAGAATAACAAAAAGGAGCGTCCCCCTTATTATAAAACTCCATAACATCTGTTGACCAATTATCTGATTCATCATCTGGAATGGCCCATCTACGTACAGTAGGTCGATTGCAGGGTTGTAATGGTACGTTTATAGGAGGGTTTTCTTTCGTGTTTTGAACATTAGAAGTTGAAAATTCTGATTGATTTTTTGGATGCCTCCATTTACATAAATTCAAGATGACGGTTTAAGTGCGTGTTGAGAAAAGTATTGATATTTATCCATGAATTAATGAGATAAAAAATGTAGAGTGTGGTTGGTAGTGAGTAAAGTATAAACTAAGTGTCTATTTATACATATCATATTATGAATTTAAATATAAAATTATATATAAATTTGCTTTTTTTTATTATTCATTTTTTTAATTTATTTCGTATTTCATCTTTTGATGTGATATAAGAATTTTTAAACATACTTTATAAGTCCTCATTTAAGTAGTAAAATATTGTTACCAACTAATATCGTATTTCCAACTATCGGGAGAAAAATAAGTACAATAAAAAATGCTGGTATATAGATTTACAAAAAATTAATTAAATTTACTAATCAAATACATACAATTTAATAAACTTAAAATCTATTAGTTAAATTTTCATACAATAATACAGCTAATTTCTCTCTAAACTTTTAAGCTGTGACGCGTACATCTTCAACAGGACATAACTCATCTCCAGTAATTAAACGTTGTAGTATAATACAAACCCAAACACCACAATCTCCTGATCCAAAACTTTGTTGGGCCACATTTGATGGTGTGATTCGTTGAAAAAATGTTGGCATAGAGATAGTCATGTTACGGTATTCGAAATAAGAATGATAATATAACCATCCCGAAAGCGTACGGTCTATTTGTTTCAATGCAAAATTTATTTTATTAACATAAGATTCTGTCATACTGATAAAAAAATATTAATGTTATATAAACATAAATATTTAATATTTAAATTTAATATATTATTACCTATTATATACTGTAACAGTCCATTGTAGCAAATTTATTCGTATCAAAATCCAATATTCCAACGCAACGTTCATTGGAAAATATAACTGTAAAAAACAACAAGCTAAAATGGTTTAATAAAATAATAAAAATACTTAATTTATAATTAACTCATCAACATCTCTAATGGGTGGATACAATGGTTCTAAACCGTTTACGTATGAAGCTAATTTTTTCATTTCAAACAATAAATTGGTAAACCACGAACGAAAAACTATCCAACGTGCATTTGATGGTCTGGACCTTAACAGATATGTCACATACGCCCATATATGCTGCTCAAAATAAATCATTAAAATTAATTCGAAATTTAAAAAACATACATAAATAAATAAATATTTAAATTGAATGCTTACGTCTGACTCAAGCCAACCATTTGTATTTCCAATTTGAAGCAAATCACCTAAAAATGATGATGTGTGTTCACGACCCAAAGTAAGCGAATTAGTGAATCGATCTGAACAACTCAACACATTATTTTGAGGGTTATTTTTATTTTTATCTTTCTTGAAAACAAAAAAAGGTGAACTAACGGCTGCCGATGGCTTAATTTCACGTTTCTCTTTTCGTAACGCGATCAGAACCGTTTGTTAGTTAAAATAATAAGATAAAGTAATAAGAACAAGTAATAATTTAAATAATATTGAAGAAATATATAAGAATAATTAAATAATACATTCTCTATACTACGCATCTTTAAATCAGATGGCAATACAATCTAAAGTAAAAAAAAATTATAAAATGTTATTAAATATAAGTTATATAATAATTATAATTAAAATAAATATGGTAATACCTTCTCCGTATTAGGCCCGCAGGAAAAGGAGATGGAAACGTCTGAGGTGGAGTATTTACAAATTGATTGGTATTAAACTAAAACAACAGAATTTATAAAATGTTAGGGTTTAAATATTACCATTATAAAATTAAAAAATAATTTTTCATTATATTTACTTCTTCTCCTTCTGCTTCTGCATTGCCTTTAAATACATCTTTTGCGGTATAAGTTTCTGTTTTTTCTTTTTTGAAATAGTTATCCTTTAAACAAAAACATTAAATCAGCAAATTCGGTATAATATATGTATTAAGGTTAATAATAATTGATGTGAGAAATAATTACAAGTAATCTGTGAACAATTTCTTTTATATTTTTCGGGTCACAGCAGTGAACATTATTTTGCTTTTACTTATCTTGCGGTTCTTCATTTTTCGAGTTTTTGCGTACCAAAACAATTATTAAATTGCGCTACGTTATTGCTGTTAGGGTCGATATGTTCAAATTTTATTTCTTGCTCCTCAACGGGAATTCACCCCAGTGAAGACAACTTATTCTGTAATATTGCTGGTACTGCTCAAAAGGGGTAGAAATAATAATTGATGATAGATACTAACCATGAAATTATTTGAAAAAAAAAATTTAGTACTAATAAATCTTTATTTATGTGATTTATTCAAAGTTAATAACTTATCTCTTTTGAATTGTTTATAATAGATAAAGCTTGTTCCCACGTAATTAAACTCATACGTGGCCAGTCAATACCTCTTGACACATACCCACGACGTTTTCCAAAAGTATTCATTATTGGGAAAATTTCATAAATCCAAATCTATAAAAAAAATAAATAAATTAGATTGATTGAATATATAATAATAAATAATCAATATAATTAAAATTATCAAATATAAAACTTACCTTAAATGCCCAAACAAATCATTTAATGCTGTATCTTAGCTTTTTCTTTCGTTTTTCTCTTTCATTTTTATAAAAAACATTATATATATGAAGGTAAGTATAATTTCAAAGATATGTACCCCATGGAAATTGATTCCATGCCCCTAAATCATTTACTAAATATAAAAATTGATTGTTTAAATTTTTTTTTCCTTCTAATCCCATAAAACCTTGTTAAAGAAGTAATAATAAACAAACTTTTATTACAGTTGCATCATCTAACATGTGTAACTTGTTATCAAAAACTTTTCTTAAATCATCTAACGTAGGTTTAATTATTCCATTTTTATGAAAAACGGTATCAAGAAAATTTGTTCTCGTAGGAATAATTTGACGCGTTATATCACCAAATTTAAACCCGGTAATAATACAAAATTCCTTACGCCCAAATTGGAGATTTTGTCAATTAATTGAAAAGTTGATACCGTTCTCTGGATTTTCGGTATGAACTTGCGTTTGTAATATTAAATGAATAAGTGATGCATCAGTAGTAATGCATTCACATAATAACCATTTTGCAAAACATGTGCTGTTAAACATAACAAGTTGATCAATATTGTCTTTTAATTTAATATAAATTTGTTTTGAAACTTTTACATTACATATAATAGTAATACTATTGGATGTATAAAAACCCTTCATAAAAATAATAAACACTTTTAAAATAGTAAAAATAATCAAATTTAATATAATAAGAACATTTAAATAAATAACATTTGATAAACACTAACCTCGTGCTCCATCTGATGAATTTTGTAAGATATTTTCGAAATTTACTAACAATTACTAAACAATGTGACTAAACAATTCTAAGAATTTGAATAACTTTCTAAACAATTTGTGTTACTCAAATGGTCCCCAATTCCCTTTATATACTCCTCGTAATAAATGAATTTGTCTCGCCTCGAAATGTGTGTTCCTCGCTGACGTGGCGAGGGGGATGTCACATCCCTCGCTTGATTTGACCCATTTCTCGCTGAGTGTGAAGTTAATAGGGGTTGACTGGCGAGAAGCTTGTCACATCCCTCGCCTAGGGGAACCGCCCCTCGCCTAGGGAAGCCGCCCCTTGTCACATCCCTCGTGTCCCTCGCTGACCAGGCAAGATATGGGTCTATTCCCTCGCCTAGGGTCTCGTGTCCCTCGCTGACCGGGCGAGATATGGGTCTATTCACTCGCCTAGGGTCTCGTGTCCCTCGCTGACCGGGCGAGATATGGGTCTATTCTCTCACCTAGGGAGGCGGGTCCCTCAATTTTTTTTTAAGACTATTAAAATTTTACACGTAGGCGAGATAATGCCACGTGGGCGAGGATTCATGCATTTTCCTCGCCCAAGACGAGGGGTCAAAGTAAAAGGTTACTTTTCGTATTTTAAATTGTCAATGGTTATTTTGGTAATTGTATTTGGTCAACCGGTCATTTTGGTGATTTTCCCTTATGTTTTTACCTCTTATGTTTAACCCAAAGAGAAAGAGGAAATGAGTGTTTGAGATCATTCACAGCCCATTTTATATATATATGTTATTACGTAAGTGGTTGTGAGTGAAGTATAGATAATATGTTACTGTTCATTTCTATATTTGATAAAACACTGTTCATATCTATTAGTATTTTAATATTTGTTGAAAGTGATTGTGAGTAGAGAAGATAAAAAATGTAATAATAAATGTATAAAAAATATTATTTAATTTAAAATAAGAGAGAAAAAATAATAATTTTTAGTGTAATTATAGAGATGAATATGAAGAGTGAGTTGTGAATGCTCTGATGCCATGAGAAAATTCATTTGGTCATGATAGTGTTTTGTCCCTACTCCCTAGACTCGTGGGCGTGGTGTTTCCATCCGGCCACGGTGTTTTATGGGCTCTCCCTGGACTTTAATCTGTGCCCCCAGATAAAAGAAAACGAAGCAAAGGAAATTTAGATGAGAAAAGAACAAAAAGGAAAAGAAAAAAAATATAATTCTATTCGGTATTTTAAAGTTAGAAATATTTAAAAACGGATTTAAAGCGACGGCACAAGTAAAAACGGGTGGTAACTCTTTAAAATATTTTTTAAACTTTTCTTTCGTTAGTTATATCATTTGTGTAAATATATAATTTTTATTTTTAAAATTTAAAGCCATTAAATATAATTCTGGAAGCACCGAATAACTAGTGAGATAATAAACTCCCGATAAATTTGTAGTTGAGTTTTTATACACGCCAAGAAAATCGGATAGACGTTGAACATTATTCCAACCCACATCCGGAAATGGGTTGGCTTCACCATTATCCGAAAGACTATTTATAAAAAGCTTTCAAAGTCCCTTTTTGTTTTAAATCATAATCAAACATGTGATAAGTCGAATTCCACCGAATAGGTACATAGTAATTAGGACCTAAAAATCTAGATTTTGTATTCTTACAAACTTGTTTATAATCTTGATACCTTTTCCTACTTTTTTTAAAAACGTCATGTAACATTAATCGAAAAACTTTAATAAAGTTATCTATAAATTCCACAGTTAGCCCGTCTTGCACTACTAAATTAAAAATATGTGCAACACAACAAGTATGGAAAAAATCACCGTTGGCAATCGGAAAAAATTTTAATTTTATTTTTTCAGTCGCGGTTGTGTTGTTGGAGACGTTATCAAATGCAATTGAAAAAATTTTATTTTGTAAATTAAAAGTAATTATTACATTATCCAAAAAGTGAAACAAAAATTCTCCGGTATGCGGATACAGTGATGCAAAGGTACGATTCGGGTAAACCATGAGCCGACCAAATGTCACTAGTTAAGTGTACAGCAGTATTTAAATTTTCAAATAATACAATTAAATCTTTTTTTGCTTGTTTCCATAATTTTAAACAATAATATCTAAGTGTAGTGCGACTTCTGTGGGTGTAACGAGTTTGAAGCGTCTCTCGAATCAAGTTGGTCAACCGATGATTGTCGAAGTGACTAAAATGCAAAGTTTCTTGACTCACGAACTTTGCCATTTGATCTCGAACCGTATTAACGTCGTAATTAAAGATTCCACCGTCTCTACCCAATTGTGTTTGTTGCGAATCCGGATTAGTTTTCAACGACTTACAAAACTTTTTGCTAATGTGTTTGCTTAAAGTCGTGTTTAAATCTATAGCAAGCAAAACTACACAAAACTTGCAACTAGCCTTTACAGATCCATCACTCAACTCAACCATATCCAAATTGCACCAAACATCCATGTTATGATTGTATGCAAGAACACAAACGACGGTTGGAGCGGTGGACGAACCTTGACCAACGGAAGATTGTGAGTGAGCCATATCAAAAGTGAAATTGTAAAACGACAGAGTGAAAGTGTGAAACGAGAGTAAACGAGAGTATTTTTTGTGTTTTTTGCGTATCTTTTTGCGTTTGGGACTTAGGATACTCAACCATATCAACCCACACCTATTTATACCAACTTATATGGCAAAAATAACAAAAAAACAGTCAAAAAAAAAAAATTGTAATGGTTATATAGCCGTCAAAAACGGCTATTTTTTTGAAATTGGGAAAAGAACTAGCAGGATTCAATCTGGGTACAAGCGGGTCGGGTTCTATTAAAAATCCTAAATCTAAACCCGGTTACAACCCTACGGATTTTCTCCGGGTGCAAACCGGGTCTTCCATCATCGGGTACTACCCTTACCCGGGTCCGGGTCGAGTTAGTACCCGGTTTTTATGCCCACCTCTAGATTGAACTTTGTTGACACCATTTCCTGATCATAATTTCAAATTCTTCTCAAACCGAACCGTAATACAATTAGATGGAAATCAGTGATGACAAAACATAATATAACAAAATCATACACCAGCATATGGAAACAGAACTGTGGTCCCTTAATTTAATTGCATCACACTTTTATCAACTTGTACTTGATGCAAGTACTTTATGCATTAGCTTTATTGATAAAACATTTAATTTACTTGTACTTGAAGCTTCAAGTTTTTATTATCAGCAGAATCCAAAGAAAACACACACAAATAAATAAATAAAAAAGCAATACAAACACTCACTGAAAAACAAATAAAAAACCCAAATTTATCAGTCCAAAAAACCCAAATTTATCAGTCCATGTTGTACAATATTAAGTGCAACTTTAAGCTCTTTTGTTCTACTGAGCCTCGGGGATGGAGGTGGCAGGTGGGCGGGTCACAGCAGCCAAGATGTCGGCATAACCAACCAACCCAACCAAGACATCATCATTCTCAGCTTCAGTCACCCAAACATGAGTCGCACGATGAGACAACATCTGAGCCATGACTGCAGCCAATGAGCTCGTGGCTTTACACGTTAGAGGAACACTCCTACCCCTATACATGCTTCTGTTCAGACCAAAACTTTGACTTGAAGGGTTATGGTTAAAGAACCCAATGCTCCTGCTACTAAACGTCCTTTGCCTAATCAACGGTCCTCCACCACCACCATTTGTCAAATGTGTACCATTTCCATCTGCAACCTGCGCCAAATCAGGAAGAGACCTTGAAGATGGATTATCTTCAACACCTGTCACAAACTGACCTGCAGACAGATTCGCAAGAGCCCATGCAGCAGCTAAATAATCACATTTCCATAATTTGAAAGCTGAAATCTCTCCAATAATCTTGTGTTGACCGTTAGGCATGGTGTCAACAACTGCAAATGCACTGGGCTCACGAGGGATCTTACGGGCAACATTAATTGCAGGTGATGATGCATCAATTGAACAATAATTTGGGTTGATTGCCTCTAGAGATGAGATGGACGATAGAGGAAGGGGGGCTAAAGCTCCAAGACAGCCGATTAAGAAACGAATAACATCTTCTCTTGAAAGACAACAATATTTGTCGCGTATGATGGTGGTTGGTGTTGAAGATGAAGATGGAGATTGGTTGATAGTGGGGGGTGTAATGTTTGGATTAGTGTCAATATTTTTGAGCCATTTTCCATTGTACATAATTGAGAAACGTTTGCTCATGCCACGCCATCCTATGCTTTTAGGAACGAGAAGACGCCTCACCCCATGCTTCATTATCTCCAATGCATCTATCAATCTAGCATCAAAAAACTAATGTGATCAATTAAAAAGCTCACCCTTTCTTGTGTTGTCCAAAAGCGTAAAGAATGCATGTACATTTTATGATTGCGATAGATGAATATAAAACTATTAGTAATTGGGTCGATATGAGATTGGAAAACCAATCCAATTGCATTTTATATGCATACAACCTCCTCATCAATTTATTCAAAAACAAAATTTAACACTAATATGTGAGAAACCATTAGGATTTTTTAATCAAGAAGTGGTAGGGTCAACGACACAAAATATATATTAAAAAATAAAGAAAGAAAAAGACACCCAATATGATGCATTGTGGATTCTTTTAAAGAAGTGGTATCTACCACCTTTGGCTGAACTAGTCCAAAGATGCTAACTGCTAAGTCCCCTCTACATGGTCCACACAAACTTTATCTAGTGGACATAGCCCTAAAAGAAGCTGATAATACAAACCTAACATGGATACTTGCATTGACCATATATATGATACATCTTTCTTCTTACTCTAATAAAAGGGTAACTAGGCGTGCCATGTATCAACACGGCATTCATTCTCATCAAAATTTTCCCGCTTCTCTCTCCTATTAAATAACTACATTAATTACTAATAATATTATTTATTCTTTTTCAGATCAATAATAGTTTTTTAAGAAATAAAGAAATATATTTTTTTATTAATGTTATTTCTATAAAAACAGACTTTTACAAAAGAAAGTTTTCTAAAATATCAAACTTTTTTTTAAAAATACGAAATACTTTAAAATTAGTTTTTCCAAAAGTAAAATTTTTATAAACAAAAAATAATTAAAATTGGGAGTTATAGTAAAAAAATTTTAAAAATAAAATGGTTAGTTTTAAAACAAAATTTTTAATTTATTTTTTAAAAAATACAAAAAAAGTTTAAAAAATTGATATTATTGTTGTATTACTTATGAATTCTTATCATACGTAATTTTAATCATATATTATCTTAAAATATTATTTTTAATTAATAAAATTTTATTTTATTTAATATTTTATTTATTCAACCCGTGTAATACACAGGTTTACTAAAACTAGTATATATATATATATATATATATATATATATATATATATATATATATATATATGATAACAGATCATTTAGTTTGCAAATAAGGGAAGTTGTTTTTTTTGGGTTAAAATATAGAAAGGAAGGTAAAAATAAAACATGTTAAACGGCTCAAAAGTTGCCAGAGGTGGACTCAAATCCTTACAATTTCCTAAATTGCTTTTTTTTAAAACAAATGGTATTAATATAATTTTTGTAATCATATTTAATACGTCAATTATTTAAAAATTTTAAAGCATTGATGGGTCGACCAACACGACATGATCGTTTTAGCCCAGGCACAAAAAAAGGCGTAGGCACCCCTTGCCCAACTTGCATGTTTTGACGCCTGGGCCAACCCCTTGGTTACAATGCAAAGTTCATCAATGAACCTTTAAAGACTCCTTTCTACATGCATTTATAAGAAACATGTTCCCCGGTTATCATAATTCTTACTTGATTTAATTGTTTGTTGATTCTGCTTCAAGTCCCAAGTATTTCGATATAATTAGACTTAGTCATGTTGAGTTATTCTTATACGTATAATTTGGAGATTTGGACCCATCAAGCAAGCTCCTTAATTCAATTTGAGAGCCACTCCCAACCACGGTCTCTAGTAGTAGACTACTAGTGGCAAAAAGGAGGACCAAGTGAGTTGGGTAAAAATGTCCAAATGTGTAACTTCAATTATTGGACAAAACTGAATGGATTGAGATGACACACCTAAAACAATTTTATTGAACTTTATAATAACTGTGTTATATATAATTATGAAAACCATATATTATTTCAATATGTTATCTTTTCTAAATAAAAGAAAATTTTTATCAAACTTTAACTCACAATTTAACACAAATTTGTCAGATCATAAATTTCTTTATTTTAATAGTAAGCTAGTACTTGTTTCTGTACATCACTTACAAGATTCTTATTATTAAATGCATTTGATTACATGTTTTTTGTTAAAAGACAAGATGTAACAAGTATAAACATTCAGCCCAATTTGTTAACCCGGCCAAACCATATCAGTTCTAATCAGTTTGACCTGTTTGTTTGGTTTAAAAGATTAGTTTAGTGCATTTGTTTTGGCAAAATGCAAACCGCCGTTAACAGGTTTGGCCAAAATTTTCGTCTCAAACAGATCAAACTGAGCCATTCCCATCCATAATTGGTTGAAAATACCACCTCCCAACTTGAAAAGCAAACTAAGAGATCCAAAAAAGAAGGAACATAAATTGCAGATCTAATTAAACACACATGGAAGAATCTAAAACAACAAATAAATGCAAATGCTGACCAAGTGACAAATGGATTAATATCAGCAGTTGCCTTAATCAGAACAGTTTTTTGACAAGCAAATCCTACACTTACCCATCAAGAATTATAGTCAAATTTAGTATCAGTAGCATGAAAAGGCATTGATAACCAACTACTAACAGATAATTAAACATCTAAACTAGCTCATACTTATATTAAAGGTATGATCATAAGATTTAAGAACAGTAGCAAAATCAAGCAAAACATCAACAGATCAAACAGTACGAAAGCTAACCTTGTGCCTGGATCAACTTCCTTCAACAAAGAACTATCAGGAACAACCACCTCAGAAACAGGTGTCTTCAAGGCGTTTTCTTGATCATTCAAACAATCATCTCTAGCCAAAAAAGCAACAATATCGAGCGGATTTAAGATACCCACAAACCTCTGATGCCTCATTTCTGCGTTCTCAATCGAACCCTTTTGCATCGATCTTCTCTTCCAAACAGCTATCCCGCAATCAGTCGATTCAGCGATTGCCCTAATCGCAGCCTCCACCGTTTCATTCTCAGTGAACTCAACCATCTCCGGCTTCCCCACCGTCAGATCCCCAACCACATGATACAGAAACACCGATGCCATTGAGTCGATTCGCGATCGGATGGTTTTGCAGATTGATTTCGGAAATCGATCGATTTGGGTAAAAACTAAACTTTGAAACGAAATTGAAAAACCCCACTTGAATTTCGAGGTTTTGGGAGATTTTGAGTAAAGGGTATGAGTTATAAGAGGGTATGCAGGAAGATTAGAAGAAGATGGAAGCGAGTGATGGGTAGTTTCAGAAGGGGCTTCAAAGAGTAAGTGAAAGAATCGGCCATGAAGTGAGTTGAAGAAAGCCCATGAACAGATGAAATTATGTTGAAGATTATTGTCGATTGATTGTGTTTGTGCCGAACGATAAGGTGGAGTTAATGTAGGAGATTGAGGGAGAAGACGAGATGAGATACGAGTATTAATCAAGTTCTAGATGGTGGTATGATTATTATTTTGCAAACCAATCATAGACTATTAAACAAATTGTTGTCTCATCCTCTGTCTAATCCAAATTAAATTAACGGTATCAAGATCATATAAGTATAAACAAATCTAATTTTTAGATTAGGGTTTGAAAACGATAAGATGAAGGTTAAGCATTATATAAAAGATAGATTGGTGGTAATGGAATGAAGAACATATAACTAATTGTAAATGGTTAAAAAAATATTGGAACTAATTTTTTTTAGAATGACAAGTTATTCTACTCGTATTTTTAAACTATATTATTATATTATACATATTATACTTATCAAGATTTAAACATTAACTTTTTATAATAATGTTTCTACAAGTAAAAGATCTGTCAAGCCACACCTAGTGATATGTATGTAAATAGCTAATATTAAAGTATTGTTTAGCACAAGGATAACGTAGTAGCTAACATCACGCATATTCTTACCACCATTTATCGGGGTAATAGACTGACACTTTTTTCAAACCGGTGATAACATATCACTTATACGACGTTACCTCACCTATTATGTGTGATTCAGCTTCCATCTCGTATTCACCTTTTGTTTTTTTCAGATAAAGTCATCACAATTGAAAAAGTAGAAAAGTTAAGGAAATAAAAATTAAAATTGAGATTGAATGAGGAACAAAAGAACTTGAGTGTTTAAAAGCAGATGCTGAAGAGAAGATTCCAAGTTAGAAAAATCAAAATAAAAAAAAAACAAAAATAAATTTATACAAAATTTTCATGGTTGTAATAGTTTTTCAGAATATTTTTTCTTTTCATTATTAAAATCCTAAAAATAGTTTTAATTCTAATTTTTTTTCCTTTTCAAAAGCAATACAAAAATAAAAAATATCATATTTACAAAAACTTTAAAAAAATATCAAAATAACAAATATCATCAAATGCATAATTATTCATGGGCACAAAATTCATATGCTTTAACTTCAAAGCAAATGCGAGGATTTCACAGATATAACAAATTTCAAGATCAAGTTGGTTATTATCAAAAGTTTCAAAGAACCTTTTATCCAAAACACGATATAATAAAAGAAGTCTAATTTCATAATATTTTGAAAGAAGTCCATATCAATATGATTAATATTTAAACAAAACAAAGTTTGCTTTGTTTGTGACAAAGAAAGCCATTTTACTTTTCAATGCATTTACAAAACCAAGAAGCAAGCAAGAAATCATGAATTTTGAATTTTGAAGATGGTTGGCGTAACCAAAATTGGTCAAAGTAGAATATGCCTAAAGTCTTAAGGATATTTTTGTCTTCATGTTCTTTTATCAACTTCCTTGAGCACGCCATTCCCATAAAATCAAATGCTAGTAGCAAATATGCTCACGATGCTTGTCATTTCTTTGTATGTTTTCTTTGTTTTCTTTTCTATAAAAGAACATTTGTTAGAATGAGGATTTATTTGGAGCAACATCTATATCCCATTGATACGAAGATGAGGTCTATCATCTCATATTTTGATGCTCTACTATATGATTAAGATTTTTTATATGTTTCACTTCAAGACTTATCATTTTATAAATTTCTTTGAACAACTCTTAAACATAAAAAAAAGAGTAGACCTAGAAGGATATCACACACGAGGAACAATAATATACATTCGTGTGAGTGAACGTTAACAAATGAACCTTACATCACCCTTTCGACTTTAATCAAAAGTTGTTAAAGATACACAAATATCACATACTTAATGGTTATGTATAATCATATTAGACCACATGATATATTCTCATGCCCTTTAACTCTACATAGGTGTCACATCACCAGTTTCACCTCCTTTCACACCACCTCACTCAAAAGAAAATAGTTTCACCTCTTTTCGTGCCCCTTAATTTAATTTAAATATAAACTAGTTATTTAGCCAGTCGTGCGTTGTGACGTTGGTGTAAGTAGCGTGATAGTGTTCGACTACAATCAACTTAACTTGTTTCCAAACTAAATTTACGTAGAAAGATAGAGTAACTCGAATTTTTAAAATCTAAATTTTAATATATCTGTGCGTGTCATTAACAACCTAAAACATATAATTATACTCTATATATAATGGCTACAGTAAAGTTATTTGGTTTTGCATTTTAGCATTGAAGTTTTGTAAGTTTTGTTGTTTGCCTAGTTGAAAATTTTTTAAGAGTTAAGTTTAATTTTACTACTTGAGTTTTGTTAAAAATAACTATTTTACTCCAAAAGATTAATGACATTAATTTAGCTCCAAAAGTTTTATAAATTGTTTCAATTTTAATCCAAATGTTTCATTAGTTGTTTTAATTTTATCCAAAATAATAAAAATTTTGAAGTGAAACCCTGTTTGTGATTTTAGTTAGGGTGGGGTTCCCCTTATAATTGTTAACATCTCCTCTGATGTGATGCTTTACGGTGAATGCTTTGATTGGATCTGCCATGGCTACTAGTGTAATCTTACTTTTGATGCATTCTCTTCCTTTATTTTGTTCATTTGCTCTATTGTTTTTCTTTTTTATCGACGACTTGTTCCGACGTCGTCAAATCTGTGTGTGTTTGGAATTGATTGTTCAAGAGAAAATCTTTAAAATTACCAATTTATTTGGGTAAGGTTGAAACATGAATGAACCATCAACCATATGTGTATATGTGGTTCTACGTCACATTGTTGTGCTCTGCTTGATTTGAATGTAAATTTCATACAAAGTCATATGGCTATCAGTAGGGGTGCAAACGAGCCGAGCCGAGCCCGAGCTCGTATGGGCTCGAGCTCGGCTCGTGATGACTTAGAAGAGCTCGAGCTCGGCTCGTTTCGAGCTTTATTTTTAAAGCTCGAGCTCGGCTCGGGCTCGTGCTCGACTCGTTTATTTATTTAAATATTATTTTTAATATTTTTATTTTTAATTTTGATATATATATATATATATATATTTATAATTATATACTTTATATACAACATTATTCATATTATTTAATTGTGTTTTTTTATCATAACTTTATATATAATAGATATTATTTATATAGAGGAGGGATCATGAGAAAACCACAAAGTTATGAGAAAACTAGAGAAAATCAATGAAAACGGTTACATAATTTATAAATTTTTGTATCACTACTCCCTATATATGTGTGAGTATATATAAATAAGGGTATGGATCAAATGAAAACCATAGCATGGTTTTACATATACGTCACACATAGGTTACGTATATGTAACAATTTTTCATTCGACACAGTGTTACGTTTACGTAAGGCTCTTCATTCTCGTATGTATGCTCAACATATATTTATCTAACACTTAAATAGCGTTTTAACAATTAAAATAACAAAAGAAATATGAATTATGTTATTGTTTTTCGTGGTTTTCTTTGGTTTTCATATAACTATTGGTTTTCTTAGGAACTCTCCCCTATTTATATAATATATTAAATAAATTAAAAAAATATATACATATAAAAAGCTCGTTTAGGCTCGCGATCCGGCTCGAGCTCGATACGTGAAGCTTGGGCTCGGGCTCGATAACTAAATGAGCTTTTTTTCAAGCTCGAGCTCGGCTCACGAGCGGCTCGGCTTGTTTGCACCCCTAGCTATTAGGCTATGTGCTGTAGTTTTCGCATATTTATGTCATATTAAGTCTAAAATGATATAGAAAGTTCCATGACTGTATGAACCTGAATTCCATTGTTGTCAAAGCAACAGATGATGCATCGTCTTCGCATCATCGTCTTGTTGTCACAATCAATTAGGTAAAAATTTATGTTTTATTAGGAAGATTATGCCACCACAATCATTTTTGCTGGGCTATACTGTTGACTTTAGCGTATACATGATTAATCTATAGATTTTTTTAATGTGAATTGTAGTGTGAAGTAGGAGAATTGATATGAAATTTCTTGGTTATGTGCTGATGTAATTCTAGAGAACAAGGTTGTATATATTCCAGTTTTATTCATATATTTATTTCTTTTTCTTTTAGCATTTTTGTTCTAACCGTATTTATGTGTGTATTACACGGATTTAATAAATAAAATATTAAATTGAATAAAAATTTCTAAACTGATATCTTGAGATAATATATTATTGAAATTAAGTATAATTAAGGACTATCAGTAATAAAAAAAATAATATCAATTTTTAAAACTTTTGTTCTTTTTTTCAAAAAAATTAAATATTTTGTTTCAAAACAAACGTTTTGATAAAATGCCATTCTAAAAACTTTCTTATTATAACTTTCTATTTTAATTATTTTTTATATATAAAAATTTTACTTTTTAAAATATTTCCTATTTATAAAAAAGTCTGATGCTTTATAAAAAAAAATTTATTTTATAAAAGTTTGTTTTTTAAAATTAACATTAATAAAATTATCTCTTTTTTCTTATTTCATTAAATGTAATTTTAATCTAAAAAAATTAAATAAAATCATTAGTAATTAATGTGATTATTTAATAAGAGAGAGATGCGAGAAAATTTCGGTGTAAATAAATGTGGTAACGCCACATGTAATATTTAATTAATATTTTATTAAAGTAAAAACATATGTGATTTCAGCCCTCCTTGGTTGGCGTTGAAAGCTGGCACAAATACGCAAAAACATGTAAGTAGATACCAAATAGAGGTATTCTCAATGGTTGGCGTTGAAAGCTGGCACAAATAAGCAAAAATATGTAAGTAGATACCAAATAGAGGTATTTTCAAGATCAAACATATTTAGGTAGTTTTTTTTATTATGATTTAGTGACACTATTGTTGTAAATGTAGATTTGTAACATCTAAATTAAGTAACTTATAAATTAGGGATAATTTCATATATATCCTTATAAATTTGAGAAACATCACATATATCCAATCTAAACTTAAAATATAATATATGTCCTTGAAAACTATTTGAAATATCAAATATATCCATTTCATTTATTAAACATTAATAAAGGACTATTTTTCCTTTTATATATGTTTAAAATTTTATACATGTCAAAGAAATAATTCAAGCAAGAAGAAGGTATAAGAACCATTATGATTAGATTTTCTAATTTATTACAGCGATCAAATGTACAAGAATTATTAAAATGTACAAGAATTAATCAAACGTACAAGAATTAAATCATTAGATTTTATAAACAAGCACTTTGTGAAGTCATACAAATTTGTGGAGTTAGTGTTTGAATTTCAAGATTTGGTATTTGCGATTAAGATCACCAATATTTCTATGAAAAAATTTATTCCATAGAGAACTTTACGAGACGTTAATAAAAACTAGAAATAGGTTTAAATTTCAAATACTTAATAGGGGCAAGATGGTAATATATTAAAGATTCATTTAAATTGAATATATATGATATTTTAAATTTAAGAGGGATATATATGATATTTTTTAAGTTTATAAGAATATATATGAAATTCTCCCTATAAATTATGATTTCTACATGTGTTAAAGTTACACATGTTATATCTTCATTAACTTAACTACCCACGCATTTACTCCAAATACCTAGACTAGCAATCTTGTCATTGCTCAAGGGTCTTCTTTTGACTATGCAAATCGCTTGAAACGGTGCTTTTGATCATTACATGTAAAAAACCTACGTCTTTTGTACAACTTATGTAAAACACATAAAAACTAGGCTTTTCACTTGCCATACATCTAGCCCAAAAAATGTGTTTGACCTTATGCAAAACACATCCAACCTATTAAAAAGATAATTTTTTATGTACGTTTCGGACTATCTTATCCATGTTGCAAGCTCCATCCCGGCACGTTGCGCCGGGGCAGTCCTAGTAACTATAATTTGAAAAGGAGGAATTTCGATCACACAGCAATGTTTCATATGCTATCTCTTGCTCTTTGTTTAATATAACTACCTATGCTAGCTTTCAAGTCCATGTTCCACCCGTAACCTTTTATGTTAAAGCAAAGACATTCTTGTACAGCTGAACTGCTATAAGGCGGCATTAGAGGGTTTGTAGCAGATCTAAAACACATAAATATAAAAAAAACTAGTGTTTTCATCCACAATCACACATACGTCTACGAGTGCGATTATGAAAAACCAATCCTTTTATCCTGATTTGCATCGACTCCATAGTCGATTCATCCATGATCACGTGGATTGATCCATGATAAACGAAAAAGACGAAGTTTGTGGGGAATTTGGACAGTAAGTTAGCCTAAAACAAGTGTTATTCTGCATCACAAAAGTAGTAAATCACCTGAAGACTTGAATCCAAAATGGTCTACTATTATGTTTGAGACATATGTAAGCTATCCAACATGCAGTATGTGTCTAAGGATATCATGATTAAACACTAAAGTCTAAACTATGGTGTAGTTTAAACGTACCAACCACACTCATAACCCATTGCTTACATTAAAGAAAATAAACAATCCTGCGCCTTAATGTTCTAATAAGACCAAAAAAGGATGATTGTCTAAGTAATAACAACAAGAGTGAAGTCAACACAAACACCTTATTCATACGGGATTTGAATATAAGCGGCATCAGAAACAAATGGGACATCAGCATACATCCCAACAAGACAACACCGAATGCACTCCAAAACTGTGAAAAGGAATGCAAACGCGAAAGCCGTCCAAAAATGCATCCCGGCCTTACCCCAATACCAGGCACTTGGCAGCCAGCGCCACACAGTCCCCGTCACCTGGAGTGCAATTTCTAGCAGCATCCCTGTCACCACATGAAACCTAAAAAAGTGGGGCCACTCTTTTCTTCTAACGACTGCCAGGTAAGCAACTATGAAATAGGCGATTAAAAACCAACTTGGCAAACCCCCAAGAGCACTTAAAAAAGGGTAAGTTAGGAACTCGAAATCTTCCAAGAAAGGTTGTAAGTGAAAGGCGGTTTCTGCATACATCCATGTTTCATGAAGTGGCATGAGGTAGGGTAAACATGCTAAAGTTCTCCAATACCATCTTGGTTTTTTCTCCATCGGGGGATATTTGTAACTAAATGGACCACCGTCCTTTGATGCTCTTGGAGTGAAATGTTTTCGAGATGATTTGGGTGATGTTTTGTGTGTGAAATGACCAAAAAGCCCGTAGAGTGGAGATGTTGCAGCAGACAGATGAACAGGTGAAGCTCCTGATATTAAAAATAACCAAAAAGAGGTTTAGTAAAGAAGAAAAGAATCTTGCATTCTACTACCATATATAGAATATAGAAGCCATAGAGGTTGCAAGATGCCTCGTTGACTAACAGCTCAACACGGGTTATATTTATCTCAACTCGTTCTGTCCACAAGACCACAACTTTGAAACTTGGTTTATATACATGAAATATGGTCAACCGACTTGGTTTAACACAATTTAGAACTTTGCAAGATTTTAGAAAGGAAAATAGTGTTTATTATGATTAAAAACATAGAGAAACTGATAACTAGAAATGCAACAGAATAATTATACTATTTCAGTATTTATATTGCAAGTCTTGAGTATCTCGTGCCAAATGTAACTCCTAAGCTTCTACGAAGAAGTTCTAGAATGAGGTCAGGAATTCATGCTTCGACCATATTCAAACATACAAGACCTTTGCAATTCGAGGATAGCCTTTTAGTTACTGGTTTCATTTTACTCAAAACTAAATGTTTTTGAACATTGAAAGGAATAGAAAGATCATGAACACACTTAAGCAGATACTTTACGAGAGTGTGTTCAAAACATCAAGAGAGCTATAAACAGAGAAGCGAAACCAAAAACATGGGTATAAACACGTATAAACCCAAAGTTCCACATGGACACGTCTATTTACAGTTTTCTTCATGAAAGCATAACAAATCTTCAAATATGTTTGTCGTATAACTAAGCTACAATAAGGTCATCCTGAAGGTCATGCCTAGTTGTATATGATCTAATAAGTCCTAGGTAAAAGAAACAAGAAACTAATAACATTTAGCACAATGAACTGGGACTACACAAACCATGGAGAGAGCAAGATCTCAGCTCCGGATGACACTTCAAAGAGCTCCTAGTCCGCAATAATGAGACAGCACTCGGATGAAGAGCACATTTGGACATTGACTTCAATGGCCTGTTCTTAAAGGCCTTGTTGTCCACCAACTGCCCCGGATATATGGAGTAACCATTCAAAATCATATTGAAACACCTTGATCCAGACCTACACCGATAAACACAGCATATATCAGAAAGTGAAAGAAGTTAGCATTCAATCACCATTTGGCTCAAAGCTCATATCATGTTTCTGAAAAGAAACAAAACTATAAGCATGAACATACAATTGAAAACATGAACAAAAAAACTGAACACCAATTTCTCAAATTAATGCCTTCATATCTTTCATTCTATCTTTACAGGTTAGCGACTTAGCGTAACTCAACCAAGACCTAAATCAACAATAACAGAAATTTATAGGGCAGAGCTATTAAAACTTTGAGTATTATCCAAACAAACCCTTATTAAAGCTCATCATTTACTTGCATCACATCTTTTCAAATGATTCAACAATGAACCATTGCCAATCCTATATTCCTAGTTGGATCGATACATATCGCTTTTATCGCAATGCTTATATGGATGTACCCAAACCTTCGATTGGAATTGAGCTCAATTTGTTACAGTGAGCCCATACAATTGACTGATTTCGAGTTTTCGACTATCCAAATCTTTACATAAAGTGTTGTCACATGAAACAAAATGCTTCTAAATAATCTGCCCAAAACAACCAACCCAATATCCTGTTCAAAACAACCAACCTGTTGTCCAAAGTTCTAAACTTCAAATGCTATCCAAATAGCTTAAAAACAGTCCAAAAACATCAAAATACATATGCGAATCAAATTAATATTCTAAACTTACAGGATTGTGAAGTGGGAAGGAGCAATCGGTGTCTGTCGTCTAGGTTAGAAGCCTCATGAGGATGGCGTTAAGGAAGAAGAATTGCAAAGGGGCAGACTGTAAAAGGTTAGGATAAGAAAGAATCAAAATGAAATGAATAAAAGGATTCGTGGGCTATTGGGCTGACAAATTACTTCACGTGGGCTCCTCCAAACCCAAGTTAAAGAGTTCAACTTTATATTTATAAGTAACTAGCACACAGCCCCTCGCTTTGTGGCGGGTCTTGTGTTGTGTAATTTTCGATCAATACAAATGGTACCATTTTAGTTTAAAAAAGTTAAAAAATACGAAGTGATTAGATGAATTTTGAAGCTTCAAAAGAATGTATAAGTGAAATTAAAATAAAAATTACAAAGCTTTTACCGTTAAAACAACCTCAACACGTTAATAACCAGCGCAAATTGGCTTCGAACTTTAGATAAATAAAGAGAAAACCTAAATTGTGAAATAAATCAAAGTCTTCGAAAAACTGATACCAAAGGGCTTAGATTTATAAAAAAAAGCTAAACCATTATATAAATCGAAGTCTTTCAAAAGCCACACCCGTCTCGGCACGTGAACTCAAATGTAGCGGCATGTTAAACACGCATTACACAATACATAAATAAAAGCAAAAGATTTAATAGAGAGTAGATAATATTTAATATATTATATAAGAAAACAACTGAAAAAAATTTAGCATACGGATGCACTTTATATATAAAAGTAACATATTTACGCAAATGCAGACATTAGAGCGAAAAAGTTAGTAAAAAAAAGTTTGTTACATAAATGAATATAATCATAATTTTTCTTAAGATAATACTTAAAACATACAAAATTAAAAGTTAAAACCTCTATATTGAGTTCCACAAATAATTTTTTCCTTTTGATCTTTAGATCTCAACGTATATTCTGTGTAGGCTATCACATGCTATTATGCCATCTTAAAATATTGTTTAGGAAAAGACAAAAAGATATATGCATTAGAGCATTCATACCAGCAACTTCATCTCCATCCTCATATTTACACTAAAAATATTATTTTTTTACTCAATCTTTCAATTAAATAATACTTTTTAATATCTTTATTATTACATTTTCTTTCTTCTCTATTCACAACTATTTTTAAAAATATTAAAAAATTTATGAGGGGTTGTACCGTGTTTCACCAAATATGAGAAATCACGGTACAATACTCATATATTTTCTCTCTCTTCCATTCACAACCACTAACAACTATGCCCCATAATATAGGGCACACACTCACATCGAAAATAAGGAACCTACTATGAATGCTCTTAGCTGGTTGTACACAAAGCATCAAGGGTGTTGAGTTTGCCTTTTAAAGTATACTACAATGATATATTTAAGTAGCGTTTGGTACGCAGAAATAAGTGGCGTAATGCAATGAACCATTGATAGTAAATGAAAAAAAAAAACATGTTTGGTTTGTGAATATAATGGAATAAACCGTTACATAGTTGATTTCATTCCCTCAAATTCATTTCATCCACCTTCCCCTTCTTTTTTTTTCATTAATTTCATTCTTCCATCATTAGTCTCCAAAACCACCCACTCACCCACCACAATAACCACCATCGGCCACCAAGATCGATCGTCATCGGCCATCGTCGCTGCGCCGTCGCCACCCACCGACCACCGTCGCCACCAACCGCCCATCGTCACAACCGCCACCCACCGGCCGCCGCCACCAACTATCGCGGCCGCCGCCGCCGCCAACCACCGGCCATCGCTTGCCTCTATCGCCGCCAACACCGGCCACCTCGCCGCCAACCACCCGCCACCGCTGCCAGCCACCCGCCATCCGCGGCGCCGCCTACCACCGACCACTCGTGGCATCGCGCACCAACCTCCGGCCCCCGCCGCCGCCGCCACCAATCACCAGCACCTCCGGCATCTTCGTTGCCGCCAACTTCCAGCCACCGGCGCCCCTGCCAACCACTGGCCGCCACTGAGAACCATCACCACCGTAACCACTTTTACATTTCATTCTTTCGTCTTTTTCTAACTAACAAACAACACAAAGTAATGATTCATTCCATTCCTATAGGGTAACCAAATACGATAATGGAATGTAATGATTTATTTCATTCTCTCATATATTCCATTACTTTATTCATTCCATTAATTCGAGTATTCCATTACCACATAATAAACAGACCCTTAGTTTTAGGTAATATATATCTAAAAATATCTCATATTGTTAAATCATACGGACCGGTTTATATGAACGGCCCTCGGTATAAATGCAAGAAAATTTTGAAGCCGACCCAACCAAAAGTAAAGAGAAAAATCAATCGTGAAGATAGAGTTTGATTTTTTGGGCGGCTTTACGGTTATAAACAGAAACATGGAGATGTAGTGTTGACATGTGTGCTTATAGATATCCTTTTATTAGAGTATGGAGATGTAATATACAAATTTTATTTCGAGGCATTTTTCAGAGTATACATAGAATGTACTCAGTTACAATGCAACCTTGAGGTTCAACAAATCTTTTTTCCTTGTAGAAGTAGAATTTTCAATCTTACCCTCCTAGAAATATTAAATCAAGAAAATATTTTATTAGGAATATTACTATATGATAAGTTTGAAAGATGCAACAAGTAAAGTTAGACGAGACCGATATATTTTGCATAACCAGCTTCTTTTTTACATGGATTTGGTATTGGTGCATTGTTTAATTTTATCATATATTAGAATATAGACCAGTGTGTTACACATGATTGTATATTAAAACTAATAACATTAAACCAAAAAATTTCAAAAATATGAAATGAATTAATTAGCATGATCTATGTCTAATTTCATTGATATAAATCAACATTCCTGGTTTTATAGGCAAAATGTATATAATCAAAACTTATAACACCTTGATAATCATCAATTATCTTAAATACACACCCTTCAAATCAATTTCAATCCAACGATCTCAAATCGAGTAAGACCATTGTACATCATCAAAGTTCAAGTACAATTACATTAATAACAATGTTGTAAGGAATATCAACATCCAACATTGCTTTAAATGTAATTGAACTAAATCTCAAATTCGTCAGAGAGAATATGCGAACAACGTCACAGATCAAAACTTGCAAGAAACGTAATCTTAATGACATCTCACTCAAAACTAAATATCGAACGGTTACCTTAAAACATACAACTTTGAGAGTCAGTTTATAGTGTTGTCAAATTATAGAACAAAAGTAATAAACTTAAAAATTGATAAAATCAAACATCGGTAGAGGGCATGCGATGAGTGCGAGGTGGAATGACCTTTGAATTAGGGGTTCAGAAGGAAAAAAACACTAAACTAAAGTAGGAGTAAAAAAGAAATATGGAGTTTGATTTTGATAGAGACGAAAGGGATGAGTCTAAGGTAGAGTGAATTTGAATTATGGTTTCCTAAAAATGAATGTGGGTCATTTACACCGGGTCATAGGATCCACGTATCTTTTAAACGGAAACTTTCCATAATAATCAACTGACCAGTGATTTTTATGAAAATAACACTGAATTTTTAGTTTATCTTTTTTCTCCACTAATGTGAAGATGGCACATAGCCGAATATCGTTGATCAATCGATGTATTCATATTGTATTGTTATATAGCCCTGTCAGCGATACATACTCATAATGTATCGCTATTTGCTAAGTTAGTATCACTCCTTCAAGAAAGAAATTAATTTCAAAATTTTGTTGCTGGTGGTGATATATTATTCATAAATATCACTGTTTTTCAATTTTTTTTAATTTCAATTGAATTTATGGAAACACACCTATAAAATTAGAGCAATAAGATTTTAGTTTTATTTATAATATTATTCCTAAGTGGATGATTTTAATATTGAAGGTAATATTTATGCTTTTAAAATTGCAAGATTTTATATTATCTATAAATAGAAATGTTAATTTTATTTATAAAATATAAGTATTTCTTTAGTTTTGTAAAACTTAGGTTTTTATTAAATACTAGCTTTAGTAAACCGATATATTACACGGGTTGAAAAAATAAAATATTAAATATAATGAAAATTTATTAAGTATAAAACGATATTCGATAAAATATGATTGAAATTACGTATGGGTAAGAAAGATAAGTAATAAAGTAGGATTTTTTAAACTTTTGTAATAAAACTTTTTTTCTAAAAAAATAAAAATTTTGTTTCAAAACAAACTTTATTAAAATATCATTTTAAATTTTTCTTATTAAAATTTTTTAATTTTAATTATTTTTGCTTTATAAAAAGTTTACTTTTTAAAAACACTAATTTCAAAAAAGTTTGATTTGTTGTAAAAGTTTCTTATTGCATAACAAATATTTTTAGAAATAACTTTAATAAAAAGATATTTTTCATGATTTATTAAAAATTATTTTTATTTAAAAAATATTCAATAATATTATTGATAATTAAGGTAATTATTTAATAGAAAATAAAAGCGAAAAAATTTTGGCAAGTAGTAATATGATGCTGCCACTTGTAATCCTAAAATACTATTTTATTAGAGTAAAAAAATGAAACATATCTCTAACTCTCCGTTTCCCATATTATTGCTTATAATTTTGGTTATTATGTTAATGGAATCTTAGGTTACATGTAAAAGAACATATATTAAAAAGTTAAAATAATTATTCACAGGTTTGCATAATAATTTCTTTAATTAATTTTTTGATATTTCTCAGGGTGCTAAATGTTTTACTTTTTAATCATCTTTTTATATTTAAATAAATATTAAATGACTTTTTAAATATGTTTTTAAATGAGTTTAACGGGAAAACATTTATGAGGTGAAACCTGGTGATAACACGTGTCTTTATTGTAATAATATATTAGAAGTAGAAATTATATGTTTCATTTATCATAAAACATTAAACAAATCGGATTGATTAATCTTTGTTTTCAATTATGGTAAATATATTGATAAGTAAGAAGTAAATTTATAACGGTTCGGTTCGAATTTGATGAGTTATTTTGTTAGTTAACCGAGTGATTATTAAGCTTTATGTTTTGACTTCTTTTAATCGAGTCATGTTTAATACAGATTTAGATTAAAAAAATTATGTATTTTAACAAACTTAATTCATATTTGCGCATGAACTTACAAGAAAATTTCTAGGCATTATATTTCCTCCCTCAATGGTAACCTAACCTTTTAAAGTATATTATTGATGTCGTTTAATGGTTCGATTTAATTGATTACATTGATCGATTCAATTTGGCTATATTAGTTTTATGATATATGCACTCAGAACCAAACATAACAATCCATCAATCTACATACATGGTAAAAATTCTACTCATAGAGTAATGTCCGAGGAGTGTTGGAACGGATGCAAAACTTACTCTTAGCCCGTGGGATAATGAGCCTGCTCCTAGCGAGACTCCTAACTCAAAGAATAAAAATATATAAAGAGAAATGAAATATAAACATATGCAAGTAACACATAAAGATAGTATGCACCAACAAAATACATAACAAAAAGACAGCAAGACATGAACCAACACGCATGAACTAACATGCATATATCACATAACACAAGACAATACAAATAGGACATGAAAAAATGCCTGCACATAGTACTTAAAACAACATATAACACATACCACATAATGACACATAAAGAGATAGAAACATAAGCATAAACACACATGAAGTAAAGTTATTTATAAATATGTACTCTAAAGACTTTAGAGAAACGAAAGATAACAAGATAGGGAGGCATATACACACACACATGAAGTAGAAGGTAGAAATAGCCCTCATAGCTAAAGGTAGACCTAATTTATAAAGTCATACATATACACTAATTAAGGGCATATATAAGAGAGGCAAATCATGGGAAATGGATAACATCCACACATATATCTAAAGCAACCTAAGTGAAAAACCACAAGCCAAAAAACAATCTCATACCTATTCTATACATCCTCTTATAAGACCCTAGCCTTTGTGCAACGTCTCTAAGAGCTTCTATCACTAATCATGTCCTTCGAGAGGTGCATGTATATCAAATCCTATCTAAGATGCTATTCTCAAGTCAGTTTTGGTCTACCTTTACTTCTCATGCCCGTCTACCATGATGTTCTCAACCCTCCCCACCAGAGTAGTGCATTTTCTTCTCCTTACATGGTTGAATCATTTTAAACTTCCTTCCCTTATCTACTCTGAGATACGTGCTACCCCTAATCTAGCCCTAAAACTTTATTCTTTCATGTCTTATCTTGTGTTTCTACATATTAACCTCAACATCACCATCTCTTCAACATTCGGCTTGTGTACATGCGTCTTCTTGATTGGCCAAAACTCGGTTCTATATAACATGACTAGTCAAACTGCAACCCAATAGAATTCCCCTTTTAATTTCTCAGGGAACCTTCCGCCACATAAAAAACACGTGCCTGTTATCCACTTACACCAACCAGCTTGTAAATTATGAGTCACGTCACTTTCAATGTCTCCGTCACTATGGATGAACAATGCTAAATACTCAAACTTTGTTGTTTATTATACAACTCGTCCTTATTATCATCTCGATGTCATCTTCACTATCAACCCTACTCAGGTTTGGATCGACTGATATGTAAGCCTTTACTCTCTAAGGATGCTCTCCACTCCCCAAACCTCCATTCTAAGTCCTACTTATCACTAATGAGACAATATCGTGTGCAAAAAAGCATGTCCAAGCTATTGTATTCTGAATCAACTTTGGCAATTCATCGAGTACTACAAATGGACTTAATGCCGAGCCTTGATGCAAGCCCATATCTATAGGGAAAACATCTGTGCCACCCACATGCGTCCTCACGATTCCTCTAGCACTATGATAGTTATCCCTAGTAACATGAATATACCTTTCTAGGATCAATCTAGATTCAATACTTTTCTAAATCACACTCTAAGGCATACTATCGTATGCATTTTCTAGGTCTATAAACATGATTCACAAATCTTGCTTCTTTTCCCTATACTTCACCATACATCTAAGAAGGTGTATTGCCTCTCTTAAAGATCTTCCTGGCATAAAACCAAACTAGTTTTCTAAGAAATGAGTTTCATTTCTAAGTCTTACCTTAATCACTTTCTCCCATAGTTTCATGGTATGTCTTAAGAGCTTTATCACTCTATATTATGAGTTAAGAACCAGGCATAACCATTTATTATCTCTTTATAGATTACCACTAAAAGCACCAAGTTTTTTAGGTTTTGTGAATTAAAAATACTACCATTATTACATGCATGCTTTTTTTAATTAGTTGTTATTATTCACTATACAACTTGAGAAAAATAAACTATAAACTCAAACCTTCATTATTCATAGCCATTGTCCCACCCACATCACCTCCCAATAAAGACAGAGTTAGGGTTAAACTCATAAAGAGCTGGTGATTCGTAAACTTTAAGTAACTTACAACAGGTGATAACCTACTCCTCTTCACGTATGTTGCTCATGTTAAGTTGGTGCTTATAAGTAATAACAAAAAATGTTGATGAGTCATTAGCATTTACATAATACCTACCACTAACAATGTAACTTGCCACTAATGACAATTCACCACTAAAGAACTTGTCACTAAAAATGACTTCATGTTGGTGAAGATCAACAATGAAGGTGAGTTGCCACTAAAGAGGTGTTGCCTTTAAAATACATGGTAATGATTCAAGTTGCCACTAATAGCATTTATTGTTACTAGATAAGTAACCATTGATAGATTAGATATGACTGATGAAAAATATGTGGAACTTGCCCTGATGGCAAGATACCACTAATAAATACATTTACAGAAGAAAAAAAGCTGCTAATAACAACTTACGGTGGAAGAAGACTATAATGAGAGACTGCTTATCTGATTTGGTTTCATCCTATTTGATTTATTTTGATAGAATATTGAAAGTGTAAGACATGGGTGTGTGTGCTTTGATGAATAATAAGCAAAAATGAAATTGAGAATGTAGAATCTGAAGTTAAATTAGAAGATAGAAAGATAGAGAACCATAGATCATTATATTATACTATATATTAAAAACCAATTGTAGCTATAGTACTAAGGGTTTTATTGGAACTTTATTAGTGTTTGCAGAACAATTACGCCTATACTTGGATCCATCTTTTTCTTTTTCAATTATAAAGGCTCGGTAGCCAAACATCATCAAAAGTTTACCCATCATTTACAAATTATAAGTTTATAACTCCCCATTCAAATGTAGATGCAACCCATCAAAAGTTTACCCAAAATTACCATAATATTAATATAATATAAATTACACCATTAGTTCATCACAAATTACTTAAGTTCATTAAATTAGTATGATAATAAGAGTTTAGCTTATTATAAGCTTGAACATAACAACAAGGATAGAAGGTAGAAATGGAATCGTCGGTAAATTACAAAAATCAAACTGGTGATTCATTATGTATGATGTTAAATGATCTCGAGCTTCTTCTAAGTGTTGAATGGACCTCCAAGGCCTTTTAAATACCTTCAAAGGCTGGATTTTTGAGAGAAAACACTAGCACTTCACCTTCCCTATAAAGCTCCCTTAAATTTTGCAAATAAGCTCCTATTTATAGGCTTTCTGGAGTGCCGAATACGGCCCCGTGCTAGTATAATGTACGTAAAACTTGGTTGGCTTGTACGCTCCAATCTTGTCAGGTACGACCATGTGTTTGATGGGGCACACCCCTATGTTGGGGGTGGGCTACGCCCTCGTGTCTCTTAGGGCACGCCCTCATGCCTTCCATTAAGGAACAATATTTTTATCCTGTATAACTTATGAACACGATGGGTGCCAAATTTACCATGGGGGTATGTTTCAAGCTAGGCGTGGGGGCATGCCTCATGAGGCACAACCTATGTTTGGATTTTGGAACTCGGTTGTTTTCAATTCCCTTTATTTAAGGTCCTTTTGTATTGGTATTTTTTAAGCCTAAAAACATAATTTAAATGATTTAGGTATCAATTCATCACTTTTAGTAATATTTTTGAAAATATAAGATGTGCAATTGAAATGTTTAATATGTATAAAATGGAGCACATCAAACATCCCTGCACTTAAACTTTGCTTGTTCTCAAGCAAAATTACTTAAAATAACACACCACGAATAACCAAATAAATCAAAATATAAATATGGCTATTGAGATTTATATAAGCAAACTTGATCTACCCATAAATTAAAAATTATACACATGTGGAATGATATCCTTTTAAGCAATAGATTGATTTCTAAAGATTTTTAACATGTAAAAATTCACGCTTCTCATAAGGTACACTCACACTTGGTGTAAGGCCCTGTTTCTAGGCAACCTCATAATTGATATCATGAACATAATCATAATTTTAATCTAGGAGCTTTTCATGCCTATTCATCATCCACTCAGCTACACTTGAACTTACCTGACATGCATACTAAAAGTCAGCGTTGTTAAATGAGCTCAAGATTTAGTCTAAAACTTTTGAAACCTTAGAAGTGTGACTGTAACACCCCAACCCAAAGAGACTGGTGTGTCACTATTACATATATCAAATTAAGAACCAATCCATAATATTAAAGGGGCAGTCCAAAGTCATACATTTAAACAAACCAAATAATTTAAAAGAACCTAATTAAGGTGTTCTTTACATTATAGGATATAAATGTAAAAGAAATTTATTCTTCAATGCGCTTCTCACTGATTTCCCAGGTTATCATGATTACCTAAAAATAAATAAGAAAATACCACAAAAGAAAATACCACAAAAGAAAATATAGCTAAGTCAAAAATTGCTTTGTGATGGAAAAAACAATAGTATTGATGATATAAGGATAAAATGTATTATCAAACTTCTACACACAAAACTAATACATATATAATACTAATGTCTCATACTAAACAGAACATGTGATACTGAAACTAAGCTAAACTGATTTACATGATAAGTAAATAAAAATAAAAGTCATGTGATATAGGGAGTACCTTGAGTCGAAACCAAACTGACCACTACATAGCTTGCTAGCCTATGCACCAAAATGAGATGGTGTGTGGACGTACACATATGGTTCCATCCCCTGAACTGAACTGAACTAGGATCGATCCATCCACCTCACATAAAAATGCGACCAAAGTACTACTTGAGTACTAACATGTTAACAGAGACGCTGTTATCTTTTTCTAAACACCATCACGAAAAGTATAATGTCATTGTTGCCACAATGACATGTTTGACATACTTAAGAAACATAGTACTATATCAAAAGGTTCTATAACTAGCTAGCATATAACATATCAATAAACTACATCTTTTTATAATGGGAACATGCAATAAGCACAAATTTATAAAAAATATCTATTGCATTCTACAAGTCTTAATAATTAAGACTAATAAGTCAAACGGGTCACATCAGAGCAAAAGTAAATAATTGTTACTAGATGCTGCGTAAATGTCTGAAGGTCAAACAGGTCATATCAATGAAAGCATCGGTAGAATATAAAAATAAAAGTACTAATAATCCGTACTACAAGGTAACGAAAAACATGATTTATATTACGATAAAAAAAAACATAGGATCCGTACCTTAGTTTGGCAAAACAAAGGTAATAAATTCAAGTCTCCCTTCACAAATGCAAGGAACATACTGTTTAATTATGGATCAACTTTAGACTTCAATCAGATCATTTAATTCACTATTAATTGATATTCTAGCGATGGAGATCTTATAGTTGAACATATTTTCTTAACGTTATGAAGGGTTTCAACTATAAGTTGTTTTTAAACCATAAATATTCAACTTGTAGGTTATGATGACAAGAAGCTTAATAATCAAGGAATAATCATTTATTATTTGAAATTATAGATAAATCATTTAAGTAAATTATGGCTAAGTTATTATAAGTATTGCATTATGAGTCTTTCACTTATTTAACTATATTAATATTAATCATATTCAACTTATTTATATCTAAAGTCATGGAACAATGAATTTTTATTCTTTAACGTATCCCATCATCCTTTTCTATCTTAATAATGCTTCATACATGCTAACAAAAGAAGAAACATAAAATTATTAAGCATGATAAATTATTAAAACTTGTACGTCATGACTTTTAAATTTGGATAGATGAACCTAAGTGCACTAAAAGGAACAATAATCTAACAGTGGCTAATTTGAGGTTAAACTTCCTATTTAATCCTTTTGACAATCAAGTTCAGTGGCCTACAGGTAGGGGTGTTCAATTTCGGATATCCGAAAATTTCGGATGGTGAATTTCACTATCCGAATCCGAATCCGAAATTTCGGATATCCGAATTTCGAATATCCGAAATTTCGGATTCGGATTCGGATATCCGTTCGGATATCCGAATTTAAAAAAAAAATTGTATTATTTAATAAATTTTATAAAAATATAATAAATTTTATTGAAATTCTTTTCATATATCCAAAGTTTTTATTAAAATATCCGAAATATGTGAAAATATCTGAAATATTTAATAAATATTTAATATTTTTAAATTTTTATAAAAATATTTTGGATATTTCGGATATCCGAAATATCCGAAAATTCTCAAAATCAATATCCGAATCCGAATCCGAAATTTCGGATTTTCGGATATTTCGGATTCGGTTTCGGATTCGGATATTTTTGAACACCCCTACCTACAGGGGCGGAGCATAGTTGGGAACGGGGGGCCGCCGCCCCCTTTTTCGTCGGTAGTGTTAAACTTTAGTCTGGTAGTGTAAATTTTTGGCCCGATAGTGTAAATTTTTATATAAAACTCGAGTTCGCCCCCCCTAAAAAGAAACAATTTCGCCCCCGGCCTCCCTACGGGAGTGTTCAAGCCCGCCATAGGTGGCCTAGATCCACAATTTAAAGCCTCATAACCATTATGTATTTAAGGTGATTCTAAATGACATGTGAGGTTGGATTCAGATTTTAGAATTGTAAACGAGTAGGGAACATTATAAATTTGGCATCTTTTATGATCTTATGCAGGTCATTTTCTTAAGGTATCACCATTCTATATTAGTTGATGTTTAGTCGCTGGAATGGAACTAACAGAACGATGTGAATCACATAAGTAACAAAAACTCTTGTAGCAATACATCTACTCAACCGGGTAATATCGGCCCCTTATTTGTCGATCGAAGGGTTAGATTCGATGTTTTTGAGCTTGAGGATTATCAAATAGAACCATTTCACGGAGGAAATAACAACAATGACGGCGGATGGTGCTGCGTATGTCAACGGAAAGAAGCGATAAACTTCATGTTAAAGCATTACAATTCGGGATATAAAAGAAGGAACAAATTGAATTAATCACTACCTTGTCGTGAACGTCGGAGAATAAAATGGATAGCAACTTGTATGATAGCGACGAAAATCGGTCGATGGTGGTTGCACGGAATGAAGAGACTGATTTGTGATCGTTGGTTTCGATGATGGTTCATGGTGGTCTCAATCTACGGTAATGACTTTGAGATGCAGCAACAAAGTTGAAGGGAAATAGATATGAGGGAATAAGAGGTCTTGAGTGTATATATCATAGAGAGGATATTTGATTATAAAAAGATTAGCATTTGATTATGCGTACGGTTTGTTACAATATCGATAATGATAAAATTTTGAAAATTGTTAAGTCAAACCAAAAGATGAAGATCAGATACTAACACTTCCATTAGTAGTCCCATTTTATTTTTAATTGAATTCGGTCCCCTTTTCTTTCTTTTAGGTGTTACAAGTCTATCCCCCTTATTTAAGTTTTGTCCTCAAAAGCTATCATTTGTTGGATAGTTGAGGATAAAATTGTCTCGTTTCCTCCTTGGGTTCCCATGTCACTTCGAACCGTTGAGATGCCTCCATTGAACCTTGACTAACTTGATTGCTTTGCTCCTTCATGTTTTTCTTGGTGTCCAGTATGGTTACCGGTTCCCCAACATAGTTTAGTTTCTCATCAACATCAATATCACCAAGTGGTACTTGAGCGTTTTCTTTCACTAAATATTTCCGTAGGTGGGACACATGAAAAATAGGATGAATCCCACTAAGCTCGGCTGGCAATTCCAGTTTATAAGTTACTAACCCAACTATAAATTGACCTTATAAGATCTAATATATTAGGGGCTTAGTTTTCCCCACTTCCAAAAACATGTGACTCCTTTCTATGGTGAGACTTTTAGGATAATCCTATCACCAACTTTGAACTCAATCAGCTTGCGCCGCCTGTCGGCATAACACTTTTGTCTATCCGTGGTGGCTTTCATGAAAGCTTTCATCTTCACAAGCTTTTCCATTATGGCTTCCACCACTTCTGGACTCTCCAATTTCCTTTCACTAATGCCTTTCCAACATATAGGCTTCCTACACTCCTCCCATATAATATTTTGTAAGGGTGCATCCCAATACTTGTATGGTAACTATTATTATAAGAGAACCCTGCAAGTAGAAAGTGGTCATCCTAATTACCATCAAAATCAATAATACATGCACGCAACATGTTTTCTAGTGTCTATATCGTTCTTTTAGATTGCCTATCGGTCTATGGGTGATAAGCAGTGCTAAGTTGCAACCTAGTTTCCATTGCATCGTGAAATATCTTCCAAAACTTTTATGAGAATCGCGTATCTCTATCCTAGATAATAAAGACGGTTACCCTATGTCAAGCTACGATTTCTTTGATAAATAGCTTGGCTAACCTTTTAGATGTGAAGGTTTCTCGTATAGGGAAAAAATGAGCACTCTTGGTTACTCGATCGACATTCACCCATACAAAATCATAACCCTTAGACGCACATGACAGTTTGGTTATAAAGTCCATCGTGACGTGTTCCCATATCCATTGGGGTATATCCAATGGTTGGATTGTCTCATGAAGATTTTGATGTTTAATTTTGACTTGTAAGTAGGTTAGACACTTGCTCACGTACTGAACTACATCATTCCTTATCCCGGACCATCAATAGCTTTGCTTCAAGTTCTTATACATCTTAGTAGTGCCCGAGTAAATTGAATACCATGTATGATAAGCCTCATCCAGTATCCTTGTCCTAATATTCTTGTAAGAAATCCATAGTAGCCCGGTTATAGTCTTGACACCACGAGTATTTTCTACCGGATCCTATTCTAGTCTTTTGATTCCTTCCGTATGATGACTTGTCGTTTAAGTCATGCAAAAACCTAATCAACCTAGGTAGATAGGGTAAATTAGGTATCGTATCCAAGAGGAGCATGTGGTTAGTGTTACACGATTTGTTTGATTATTTAAGTAAATTACCTAACTAAAACTAACTAATAAAATAAGAAGATAATTTGCTTGCTTTGTGATTCCTAAATACCATAAATAGTTAGGGTAAGTAAGGCGTCGATCCAACGAGAAGTTCGTGATGGTGTCACGTGTAATTGATTCAAACATTAACTTAAGTTCCTATTGTTACTTGACTACAAATTATGAGATGTATGAAATTAACTTAAAATCAATTACTTTACGGAACAAAACGAAAACTTGAACTTGGTTTGAAATTAATGAGATGAAAGAGATCACCACCTAGGTTTCAGGAATGTAATTGAAGGTACAACTTATTTTTCTCCTAATCTTAAAATCACTTAGACATAATTTGCTTATCACATATGTTGAAAGGTAATTACCAACTCGATAACCGATTATGTAAATTAATTAGTAATGCCACAATCTATAAACTTTATTTGCAATCGTCAATTAGTGCTAATAACCTAACCACTACTCACCGGTTAACAATATCAAATTGATAACTTGATAAGCAATAATCAAATCAACTAACAAGAATCTTTAATCAATACATGATTCAAAACACATAAACCAAAGAAAAGTTGTTAAGCAATCAAATTTTATGTCTTGACTAGCTATGAACATAAGAAAATAAATCTAATCACAAACCATCCATTAGGAGATGATCACGGATAGTTTAGCCTTACATCTTTATCATAATCTCTTCAATATTCAAATTGAGCATATGAATCCTTGATTAATTGATGATTTGAGAGATTTCCCAAGGCTCAAGATAGTCCAAAGATTGGGGTTGGGGGCAAGTCTTTTTTCGAAACCCTAATGATTAGGGGTTTAAATAGGTCTTAAAATTTGAAACAATTCTTAGAATGTCACGTTAGACCGTAACTTACGGCCTATAGGCCATAGGTTGTGGCCTACCCCTTTCTAGACGGCCTTAGGCTCTGTCTTGTGGTCTTGTTAGACAATCCTGTAGTGAGGCTATAAGCTACAGACTATAGGCCGTAAGCTACGGTCTCAACTTTACCTCGTGTTTTTCTTTGTTTTCAGCTCCTTTTCATCCATAATCTTGCTAACCGTTGTATACTTATCAAATAATGTCCACTAAGCTCCATTTTACCTACATTTCATACACGTAAAAAGTAACACCGTTCAAAACATAAGGTATATTAAAAACGTAATATTAACTATAATACAAGCATGCATATTAACCAATTATCATCGTAATAACATGCTCATCTTTTAAGTCTTCTTCTTGAGCATCACATATTTGCTCCATAATATCTGGCATTACAACTATCCGGCAAAATCTCACTCAGATTGGTTCATGTCTTTCCTTACGACTCAAAGTGTCTGCTACCACATTCCTTTTGCCTGGGTGATAACGGATTTCACATTCATAATCCTTTAGTAGCTCCAACCATCACTATTGCTTCATGTTTAAATCTTTTTGTTAAAAGATATATTTCAAACTCTTGTGATCTGTAATGATTGTACATTTGGCATTATATAAATAGTGTCCCCATATTTTGAGGGCACGCACCTCTACGTCTAGTTCCAAATCACGCATAGGGTAGTTAACTTCATGAGTTTTCAACTATCGCGAAACATATGCTATTACCTTTCTTTTTTATATCAAAACACATCCTAGCCCCAATTATGAGGCTTTAGAGTAAACCACTAAATCTTCATTCCCATTGGGCATAATCAGAATAGGTGCTTGAGTTAATATTTTCTTTAGTTCTTAGAATGCATTCTCTTGAGTCTCTCCCTATTCAAACTTTACCTTCTTCCTAGTTAACTTAGTCAATGGTGATACAATCTTCAAAAAGTCTTGAAAAAAATCTGATAATACCCTGCCAATCCAATGTAGATTTATATTTCTAAGGGTGTCTTTGGGGAGTCCCATTGGGTAACCGCTTGTATCTTTGCTGGGTCTACAAGAATTCCTATGGAGTTGATGACGTGTCCTAGAAACGACACTTCTCGTAGCGAGAAGGCACACTTTGAAAATTCGGCGTATGGTTTCTCTCATCTTAAGGTTTCCAATGCCTCTCGTATATGACAATCATGATCACCTTCATTCTTTTAGTAGAAAAGGACGTCGATAAACACGATCACCGATTTGTCCAACCTTGGTCAACATACCCGATTGATTATATCCATGAATATCGTAGGTGAGATCGCCAATCCAAACGACATCATGAGGAACTCATAATGCCCATTACATGTTCAGAAGATTGTTTTTCGTATGTCTTGCTCCTTCACCTTTAGTTGATGGTATCCTGATCTCAAGTTAATTTGTGAGAACCTACTTGCTTCGTGTAGTTGGTCAAACAAGAAGTTAATCTTGGGTAGGGGATACTCAGTCTTAATTGTGAGCTTATTTAGGTCCTGGTAGTTGATACGCATTCACATGATCCCATCTTTATTTTTTACTAACAAAACAGGAGTTCCCCAAGCTAATGCTCAGTTTGATGAAACCTTTATTTAGTAGATCTTGCAGTTGTGTCATAAGTTCCTTCGGGCGGGGCTAGTTGGTAAGGTGTTTTAGCTACAGGTTGGGCTCCGAGCACTAGATCAAGTGATACTCTATTTCTCAATCTAGAGGTATACGGGTAAAATCCTCAGGAAACACATCCGAAAATCAACACAACATAGGGACATCCTTTATGCTTGGTGCTGACACACTAGCATGCGTGACATATTCCAGATAAGCAACATAACCATGCTTCATGAATTTTTCAGCCTTCATCATCGGTAACCAGCCTTATGACTATATACTGAGACAAGACTACCACCGGGAGTGAGTAGACGAATCATTTTCCTTTGGCGTACAATATTGGCTTTGTGAGTGGCAGGCCAATCCATCCCAAGTACAACATCGAAACCTCCTAATGGTCATGATAAACAATTTAACATGGAATCTATGACCCTCGAGCTCTATGCAACTGCCATCAACCGCCTCAGTCACCCTAGTAGATCTTCCTATGACAGTTTCTACTTCAAAGGCATCGTTTATTATTTTAGCTTTACTTTGCAACATGGCACGGAGTAGATATAAAACTCTTGCTAGCACTAGAATCAAATAGTACAAAAGCAAGAACATCATGATCGGGAATGTACGTGAAACAAAGTTTGGATCACCCTTAGCTTCTTCCCTTAACATGGTATAGGCCTTTGCCTTGCTTTTGGGTTTTCAATCGTCTTTTTTTCATTTGCTTTGCTAGGTCTAGCACTCACCATCTTTGGTTTTCAACAAGCATTCCCCTCATGACCCATTTCTCCATAGTTATAACACTTCAATCTCTTCAAGCAATCCCTTGAGAAATGCCTAGATTGTCTGCAATGATAGCATAAATTGGTTGCAGCCCTACATTCTTTGGTGTGCGAATGGTTACACCTTGGGCACATATCTGCCTCCTCCACCTTGATCTAGGTGCGGGTCCAAAGGCTGAGGAGCGGGCTATTCTGTATTTGGAGGCTTATATAGGATCGTGTGTCTAAAGATGCTTCACTGAAATGACTGTAACTTGAGCTAAGAAGCTCCGTTTTGGGCGTGCGACCGGTCAAAACGTCTTATTCTATGATTATTTTTTACTGTTAAAGTTATTTTTAATTTTTGTTGGGCGTTATTTTTGGACTAGTTTTCAGCCTGCTTATGTTTTGAGGCCCATTTGAATTTTGTCTTGCATTTTATATTTTTGGAGACTTGGAAAGTTTATTATTTCATGAAATTTATAAAAATCATTTTCTCTCTGTCATAAGTGTGTGTTAGTGTGTGGAAATTACTGATTATTGGTATTCTTGTGAATCAACGATAATTAGAAGAGTTGTTCCTATTATTCGTTGTGAATCAACATGTTCAATTGTTATCTCCTTTTTATTCTACATCAGATCCTTTTGTCTTGAAAGCCAACCTTTTATTTCACAAGCCACCTTTCATCATAAACAACCCCATTTCATTTATGGTTCAATGATGACAAGCTCTTCCTCCGCCAAATCATCATAAACAATCCCAATTAGTTCGAAATAGACTCGAATGTCAAGGGTCTGTGAGCTTTCATATGTGTATGAACCTTAGGTCGCAACCCTTTCACGTAGTATTTGATCCTCCTCTCATCAGTACTTTCCAGATATGGCATCAATGAGGCCAATTCATTGAACTTGGTGGTGTATTCATAATGAGTCATACCACTAGCCTTTAATCCTAAGAACTTAGTTTCAACCCTATCAATCTTATTTTACGAGTAGAATTTCTTGATAACCATCTATTTCAAATCCTCCCAAGCAACCTTTTCACATTTTTTTAGTTTGCTTCACCATCATCCACCAATGGAGTGTCTTAGATACAAATGAATGTGTAAAGAATTAATAATTTGATTTCCTTGACAGTCACTTATGTCAATTCGGCTTCCGTTTCAACAATCCACTTATTTGTTCCCATCCAAAGATAGAGGGTTACTTCCTATAAAAGCTAGGTATGTACATCCTTGGAAGGCTCCTTATTAGAATCCTTATTGCTCAACTCCAAGTTTGCAGTATCTTCATTACGGTCATCTTTACTTCCTTTACTTGACTTGTCATTGGTCCATTGGTCCATGTTTTGGTTACTTCCTTGGCATCGTAGTATGTAGGACTTGGCGAACTTTATTTGCTAATACTTCTCGGACTGGGGATTCTAAAGTTAACCCCGTCTCTTCATTACCCTCATTATTTCTAGTCTCGAGGGTTTCTTGGTTGGACGCCCTAATTCTACACCTAGTGGTTTGAGGATCACGGCCACGACTTCCATGCGAACCACCTATAGCACCCTTTCTATCAGCCATTCTACAAGTCACGAAACAACGACACCATCATTCAAGGTAATAGTTCAGATCACGATGAGTGCACTAAAATCTTAATTTAGTGGCCATATGTGATTGGCTACTTATTCCACTTTCATGTTCTAAACTTTCCCAATCATGCATAACGTTATGCCCATATCTTACATCTAAAGATCACATGAATAAAACATATACAACAAAGAGAACACATATACGGGAAACATCTAAGCATTTATAGCAAATTGGAACATATAATTAAATATAGTCCTTTACTTAATTGGCATGAAACATCCCATACTTGCATCCATTATTACTATTTTTCCTATTTACAGTTTAAGTCTATGCATTAGGAAATGCCTGAATCTCTTAGAGTATGGCTCTGATACCAACTTCTAAGGCCCTGTTTCCGGGCAACCTCATGTTTGGTTTGATGAAAATCATAATTCTTAAATTGAAAGTTTCATGAAGATAAGAAGCGGAAACACAATTTTATTTAATATTCGAATCATGATTACCAGTCTATTACATAACATGAATTCATTGTTCACACATAGATAACATAATTACACTATGAAACGGGATGCCAGTCTCTAATCCTGAAGCTTCTTCATACCCATTCATCATCCACTCAGCCACACTTGGATCTACTTGACATGCATTCTAAAAGCGTTGCTGAGTGAGCTCTAGATTTAGTTTAAAACATCAAATCATTAATACTTCGAAACCTTAGAAGTCTGACCCTATAAAATCATATCATATAGAAATATTACACAATATTGAACTTCATCATGGATAGCATACATTATTCATGCCTTTCGGCAAGGTAAGCTGATACAAGGACCGGGCAAGCTAACATAACCATACGGGGCACTAAGCAAAACAAGTTAGCAAACCATGCTTTGCACTAAGCAAAGCAATTTAATAATCCATGATGTGCACTAAGAAAAGCAGGCAAAGAATTTATGTAGTGCACTTAGCAAAACAAGTTGATAATCCATGTAGTCCACTAAGCAAAGCATGCTAATAATCCATGCAGTGAACTAAGCAAAGCAAGATAATGATCCATGTAGCACACTAAGCCAAGCAAACTGATAATCCATGCAGTGCACTAAGCAAAGCAAGCTGTTAATTTTCAAAGGAGAGAAAGTAACGCATATGCACATTCCTTTAAGCCTCTTTTAACTTTGATTAATTGTAGTAGGTATAACTAAGCATGATTTCCTTAGAGGTATGGACAGTACAAGAACATAAGGAAAAATGTCCCACGTGAAGAAATACAGGTGATCTTGACTAATGCAGATGGATAGTTCAATACGGAGAGGTTACTTCAACGCGGGTAACCGAAGTTAAGCGGCTATTACACGAATGAGGATAGTATATAAATGCGAGTAGCATACAAATGCGGGAGTTGTTAACAATGGATTAGGCAAATTTTGTTAAGATTATCGACAATTTTTTAAAGATTAATAATAAAAGTTGTTTTTTAATGACATCTGTTAGAATTCTGTCGGTAACTTTTCAAACATTATCATCTGTCGAAAGAGTCTAGTTTTCTTGCGGTGGGATTAATTTATATTACTACTACTTTACATGCAACAATATATCCCCTCATGTCGGTTCTTAATTCTTCTTTCTTAATCGCATATGTTTGGTAAGTCATGCGTTAATGGTTGTGACATCAAACTCGTTTTTCTCATGATCACCTACCATTTAATACTCTTTAAAATAGAAACTAAAACAATTGAAGTATATATTTAAAGTGAGTTAATAAACCTAAACAAACTCTCTAAATGGAATGTTTTATGTTTATAATGACTAGAACAAAATTCAACTTCAAAGTTTAAAAGAAATTAAAATGTCGATTTTACAAAAATTAACCAATTATGGTACACTTTAAAATTATTTTTAAATCATACTAAAACTCAACAACTAGAAGTCTCAATTGTAGAAACTCCATCAATGTCAATGACAACTTTAGTTGCATACTTCATTAATTTCATTCATCAAATTGACCTCAACTACCATAACTTTTCAGATAAAACCTTCAAATACTCACCTACACGAGATTATGACATACAAACTGCTTCAAACTGAAACAAACCAACAACAAACTGTCAAAATACTAGAAACCTTTCATTTTGTTTCTTTTATTTCATTTTCTTTTGTTAACATGGTAACCGGTCGCAATAATATACAAGGTTTATGCTACACTTTACCACGATCGGTTTAACAACCACTAAATCCAAACACTTGGTAAGAGTTAAGTGATCGATTGCATAACGTTGATCCAATCCAAAATTTATATAGTAAATGTAGCAACACTAAGTGAAATGCAACTTATTGATGCGAGAATAAGGATGCCACGATAACTTAATCATTTTGAAGTACAATTCCCTGTAAACCTCAGAGACAAAAACAAGATTTGATTCGAAAAAGAGGTGAATTATGTACAAACACATGATACTCGGGTATCATCGACGGGAAGAATGTTGCTTCAATCTATTTGTGGCAAAGCCAAGGGATGAGATGGTGCATGAGTTGACTCCACAAGTATAGACCAAAGTACATGCACATCTTCATAAGGACAGGACTTTACATCTTCATACAATATGTACATCCCTCTTCCTGAAAGTAAAAAATTGGCTTGTTATAGTTAGGCTTGTTTCATTTTATTTGTAAACGAATACTTGGAGGTTATAGGTCTAGATCTCATCATGGGCATGCCAAATACATTACAAATTGTACACGATGAGCCTGGTTTGATTTGTATCTTTAGGTGTTGGAAGAAGATTGAGATATAAAAACAGAAGTTGTGAAGGCATTATCAGCTAAATATATCACAAAGTACTAAAATGATTATTTTCTCAAACCATGTGTCTTTTTATTTATGTATATTAATCTAAAGTTTCATATTTACTTACTCTTGCCCCTTAAGGTTCTTGAATAGCCACTTTTAACCTTTAAGATTTTTGTAAAGTTGTAAGAAATATCACTTTGACCCCTCAAGCTCTTAAAACTTCAGGATTACCCATTGTACATTTTAACATAAAAAAACTAATCTCTTACGTCCTTACATGTCGGTGTAAATTCGAGTTTATTTACTTCTTGACGTAAATTTTGTTTGAAAACGAAAGGAATCAAATATAAAACGCTTTCATACAAACTTTTATTATGCATTGAGTTCGTCTACTTTTCGATGTAGATTTTGTTTGAAAACGAGTGAGACCAAATATAATATGTTTTCGTTCGACGATATAAATTCGTGTAACTCTATGTTTTGACATAAATTATGTTTGAAAATCAGTCGGAACAATTGTAAGTCTATACATTATCATGCCTCATATCACACAGTCGCACTGTGATGGTATAATTACTAGTTGATATATAGAAAAAAAAGATTAACATAAACGTAGTGCTAGGCACTTTTCCCACTCATTTTGATTTATTCTTGAATTCTTCTATATTTTAGCATTTGTGGTTTTTTCTTTAGAAAACGTTTAAATGATCATATGATTATAATTTGTTTGAACATTTTGCTAAGATTGTAATTAAGCTTAAGACATATGGTATGACAGATCGACACACATTTTTACAATGATAACCCCACCAAAAGATTAAAACCTTTACTCCCTTTCATTGACTCATAGTATGACAGATCGACACACATTTTTATATTGAAATGCATAGCTATCATCAATGCAGAAGACATGTCAATGTCTTTTTGGTCATATTACAGTTCTATTTATTAGTTAAACAATCATATTTTCTGTAACTAAATGTAATTTAGAAAAAGAATTTATCAAGTTAAAAGAGGGATTTCACTTATAATTTTACCCAAATACATACTTAACACTGAATCCTCATCGTATGGTAAAAAAATAAACAGAACAACTGTTGTAACAAAATACAATAACTACTACTCACTTGGCATTATCCATACCCTTTTTTTTATAAGTGGTTTATGGAATTGATAAGAATTTCTAGAAAAAACATGTTTTGTTTCTAAGAAATTTGCTACTTAGGGTAGCAAAATTATAAATGTGCTCATATAGATACCTAACTTAATATCCATAACTTATTAAATTCTTTTTTTTTTTATTAATCCTTTTCAGTAATCTATTTTACATATAACTTGATTTAATTCTGAATACATAGTTTAGTTAGTTTATTTTTTCTCTGTATCATATTAATTATATTAAAATTCGAGTGCTTTCAAAATAAAGTGTATTTTATATTAAAATATATAATGAATATATACAACTCGGCTGAGTTTTTTTTAAAGAAAACTATGCATAAAAGGTAAAATGACAAGTTATTAGAGAAATAAAAAATTATATGTTACATGTATTATTGAATAAGAAAAAGAAAAAAATACATTCACTCAAAGAATGTTGAGTTCGCTGCATGTTGTATATATAAAAGAACTTGGTGAGTTCGCTACTCTAGATAGCAAATTTTAGAAACCAAATTTTTTTTAAAAAACTTCCTGCAAACTCTTATTAATTTTCTAGACCACCTAAAAATCCAAAAATCCCCATACCCCATGTTCTTTTTTCCTGTACATGGAAATCAATAAAGGCCGAGACATGGATGTCGCATGCATTATGATTTCCTACAACTAGTGCACCTTATAGAACATATATAGAAAATACGTTCGACTCGATCAATCGCAAAGGTGAAGATTTAGAAGTGGGTACATAACGACCATTCAGTAAGCCTTTGGAAATTTGTTTACTTTACCAGGAAATCTCTGACGGATATATCCGTCGTTGAAACCACTGCTGGTGTTTGCTAAAAGAGTAATAAAAAGCTTGAACAAGCGTAAAAAAAGGCCAGAAAGTGTAATGAGAACATACTCTTGTGGTGGGTAGAATGTAGTTTAACCCAAAGCTTCTTGATTGGAGAGAGGAGGGATTGAAGCCATCCCATTTTGGGAGAAGAAAAGAAACCAACCAAATGTCCATTGTTGGTGAAAGAAGAGGTGCCTAAGAAGGGGTTGAGGTTGCTTAGATGAGGGTGAAGGTTTTTACTTAGAAAATTATGTTGCATTTCCCTTGAAGGCCAATCATCAGAATTTGGTATTGGTGCAATGTCACAATTAATCTCATTCTTTTTAACTTTCTAGTAGAACAAGCCATCCCACCAATCATCATTACTATTTACACTTCCCTCTTTTCCTTTCAAAATACCACAAATCAGATAATAAAAACTTAAAATTGTCTTTTCAAGGGGAAAAATATATAACATACCAACCTATCTATTACTCTTTTTCAGTGTTAGTAAAAATCAGCATTAATCGCCGATTAGTAGGTGACTAATCAGATATCGGCCCCTCACCTAGTACTTTTCTGCTAATCGGCCAATTAATCGCTAGGCGCTCAAAGGTGGTCAAAATCGGACCTAGGTGAACCTAGGCAGTCTTAATCGAAAATCTGTGATTCCAGCAGGTTCCTGCGAATTTTTAAATATCCAGCCAAAACTTAGAAATTCTAGCTAAAACTTGGAAATATATGTATATATAATAAAACTAAATACATATAAAAATATGTGTATTTATATATATAACTAAAAATTATATATAAAACTTATCACGATTAATGCCGATTAATCCTAGTCGGTACTCCATCTCCTTTAGCGATTTCTACAACACTGCTCTTTTTCACTTCAGACCGACAATCTCAAAATGCCGACTCTCTTGGACAAAGTTGAACACGTCATAAATTATAGCCATAATATAACACAGATTACTAGTTCTGTGCATATTCTATCATGTTGTGTCTTCATGGTGGTTTGACAGCACAGTTAAATCATTGAGAGATGTGTTGGTGAGTGGTATAACATTTGTGGATGGTGCACCGTGTACGTGGCAACTGTCGCTACATGTAGATTTCTTCGTTTAGTTATTCGAGTTTCTTGGCATTTAAGTATATATAATATCAAAACTTAAATTATAAGAACGTGTTTTTTTATTCATCTTCGTATTTTTAAGCTCCTTCGATTCGTGATTAATTCATGTATGGCAACGGAAGTTAGTCTAAACAATATTTATTTATAGTGTCTTTACAGTTTGTTTAGTTTAACAGTATATAGAACAGTTATTAGATTTTAATAATTTTAATTTTCAATTATTGGACGGGATTAATTTCAACTTATAAAATATTTATAGACATTCATAACTTGAAGTTTTTTGTATTTCAACGATCTCTTACTAACTAATAATTAGCTCCATTAGTTTTTTGATAACTTAGACTGATTATGTGGCCAAAACACTAATAAAAAGTTAAATATACCATCAGTTCTGACAATCTAAAACTTCTACACTTAGAAACCCATCAATTTCTACCTCCTTATCTAAACCACTTGACTCGTTAGAGGTAGATTTCCGATGACGATGGAGGCTAGATAATGGAAAAAGGACCTGATAGAGGCTGGGCGGCGGCGGAGTTGAAAAATGACTCAAAGTTGGCCTCATTTCATAAAAAAAAAAACTAACAGAGGTTAACTCCCCGTTAGTAAGGGATCGTTGAAGAAAAATAATGTTAAAGTTGAGAGTGTTTATAAATTTTTCCTGAGTTGGGATTAATACCGGCCAATAGATGAAAGTTGGGCTTTGTGAAAGGGTTTGCTAAGTTAAGATCTGTGTACTCTGTTGACGATGATGTTTCCTCATTCCGTAATTTGCCAAATGTAACCAGACGAGGGAAGTAACGATAGAAGTTTTGTTAAGGAAATGGCCAGACCACATGTTAATAGCGACACCCATGGAGATAGATGGTCAAAATCCATCCAGAAGGAGCACACAAAGGCTTAATCTCTCTACGGGCATCGAGAAAAAAAATTGCATTAATTTTAGATAAGTAAGATTCAATTACTGTTTTTTAGTTAGAGTTGACTTTTACTTTTTGGAACAAAAGAACTCGCTTAACTCTCTAGGCCTTCAAAACAAAGGTGATTATGTACATGCTTTAGATGATTTGGCTCATCAAAAGCTACAACTATATCTCTCAAAGGTGTCTTAGCTCCACCAGCATGAACCACCCACCTATCTACGTAACCTCACCCATGAACCATAAACTACCCTTACAGACTACCAAGAAGAAACGAAGTCTCACTCAATAGCATAAGAAGCAAAAACTAGAAGAATAAGCAATAGATAACGCGCATAAAAAGAGGATTCTTAACCATTCGCGAAGAGAAAATATTTGTTTTAGGCAAGGAAAAAAGCCAACCATAGCAGAAAGCAATCAAACTTACTTCCTTGGCCACTCCTTCAACTGATTTCCTTCATTCATAAACTCACCCTCAAATGCCATCAAGATTTCAAACTACAAGAGGATATGATCTTTTAGGCCGGGCACGAAAGCTCCATTGATTTGACTTTTTTACTTCTGCTATTGAAGTGAAAAACCCCAAGAAAACTTTATCAACTATCATTCTTCTTTAGCGAAAAGGAAGGCTATCCCTGGCTAAAAGTACTAAATGTCCTTTAGATGTGCTTGGTCCTTTGATGTGACCTTGGTTCCTTAGCCTAAGCAATTACACCATAGTTTTCATATAAAATCTTAATAGGTATCTCAATGCTCGGCACCACCTTGAGATCCATGATGAATTATTCATCTAGTCAGCCTTTTTTGTTACCTCTAAAGCATCAATGTAATTAAAATATGTTGTGGATAGTTGAACAACTTTTTTTGAAGCTTCTCCAAGAAATTGCTCTTCATTGAGAGTGTACACGTATCTTAATTGTGATCGTGAATCATCTCGATCAGTTTGGAAGCTAGCATTTGTATAACATCTCATAGTAAGCTCCTCTTTTGTGACACCCTAGGCAAATCCCACATCGATCGTGGATAGGAAAGATTCCTGTTTCATAAGTAATGTCTAAGCTTTAATATTATCAACGTGTTTTGGGCGTATTGGCTGTGGATAAGAGGAGAACTCCACACATAAGTATGCTTAGGTGACAGCAATCTAGGAATGGATGACCTTCATGGGAAGTTTTCACCAAGGCAACCAAAAGCAAATCCCTGAGCTCCTCGGGGCAAAGCGGACAATATTGGTGATATGAAGGACCGGATGTTACAGAATGGCATCAGAGCCACTCCTATGCCGTTCGGGATGGTGGGACAAACCTCACCGAGGAAACCTCACTGAGGATTGTGAGTTCTCAAGCTCATCGAGGATGATGAGTCCAAAGGGGGGTGATCGTGACACTCCATGCAAATCCCACATCGGTCGTGGACAGTAAAGATTCTTGGTTCATAAGTAATGTCTGGTCTCTAATATTATCAACACGTTTTGGGTCTATTAGCTATGTATGAGAGGAGAACTCCACAGCTAAGCGTGCACAGGTGAAAGAAATCCAAAGATGGGTGACCTCCCTGGGAAGTTTTCACCCACGCAACCAAAAGCAAATATGTGAGCTTCTCATGAGCAAAGCGGATAATATTGGTTGTCTAAGGGGCCGGATGTTACATCTTACACTTTTTCGTATGAAATTTGATTTCAACGATAAGTATCTATGGCATTGTCAACATAGACACATAAACAAGAATCACATTAAGCAACTCTAGACCATAGGGCACCTAGATTCCACAAGTTAAAAGTCCTTTGATGAATGTGAATCATGTTGAAGTGGAAAGTTGACCCAAGCTTCTTTCACTAGTATCGGTCAAAGAGCTAAGGATCAATTAGGACTCGGACATACTGATGTATGTGGTCCGTTCAAAACAATAGTCGGGAATGGATAAAGATACTTTGTGACATTTACTGATGATTTCAATAGATATGGTTATGCATATCTTATGTAGCATATACATGAGAAGTTTGAAATATTCAAACAATATTAGAACAAAGTGCAAAATCAACTAGGCTAGATGATTAAGATACTTCAATCAGATAAAGGTGTAAAATATCTTAGTTAAGACTTTGAGTAACATCTAGGTAAATTGGGATCGTCTCACAACTTACCCACTCCGAATGTCATAGCTTAATGATGTGTCTAAAAGGAAGAATTGAACACTACTAAATATGATTTGATTAATGATGCATCGTACATATTTGCCTCACTCCTTTGGAGTTTCGCTCTTGAGACTACCGACAAGAATTAGTAATCTAAGTTGAATGGCTTTTATTTTTTTATCAAGCTGGTTTTCTACTTTGTTTTAAAACACATTGAAAACCTTAAAAGCTTCATTGTTATGTTTAAGCAATTAAAAATAACCTTATTAACTAAATTCACAGGTGAACATTATGTCGTATCTCTCAACACTTCTTGACATTGTTCTAAAAGACCCACACACATCCGAGTGTACAAGTCCTAATATATCAGTAACCCTACCCCCTACCACCTCATTTGCCAAAAAGACAAGATTCACATATGACAAATAACACCAAACAGATGGATTCCAGGATTCTATTAGTTTGGAGGTTTGACATACATTACTTTTATAAGTGAACATGTTAGAAAATGTCAATAATACAATTGATTAAGTTAAACAGTGATTGTTTAATGAGAGTATATATAAGTTATCACCCCATGAGCCATTAACTTTATTAAGTATCTTAAAACCCAAAGTCGTTGATCAATAAATTGTGCCACACGACTTTGGTTTTAATATCGATAAAAGGTGAGTGACAAAAAAACTATTCGACAATAAAACAAATAATTTATCAGTGGCTTAGTGGTTGGCATACGACCTAGGTTCAAGACTTGTTATTTTTTTTCTTGATTATAGCTTTCTTTATACTCGTTTTGCTAAAATATTTCATTTTCTTTGTTACTAATTTCTTTAACAAATTTATCATTTCGATGTAGTTCCTTAACAGTTTCGATTATAAATATGTATTTAATCTACGTTAAAATTTTGCTTCAGTGTTGATTTTTTTACTTTTCATTTTTTTGATGTTTAATGTTCTTTTACTAAATGGATTTTTTTAGATAAAGTTTTAAATTTTATTAACATAAATTCACGACTTTACACGTTTTGGTTTACTTTAAAATAGAATTGTACTTAAAATGGAGTATGTTTACAAGACAACGCGCAAGAAATGAGTAATGTTTACGCGGCAACATGTGAAGCAAGTCGTAACGCATGAGGAATCGACATGGTATTTTTATCAATGTTTTGACGTTAAACTTTATTTTGGTTCAACGTACGCCGCCGCACGCGTGAGTCTTTATACTAGATTTTTTCATAAATGCCATTGTGATGCCTAGCCTCAAAATAAAACATATTTTCTTTAAATGTCAAAACATTCGTTCCATTAAATTTATAGAAATAACCTTGCTCATACAGACAGTCACCTGATATAATATTCCTAATAATACTAGGTACAAAACAAATATTGTTTAATATCAAATATATGCCATTTGGTAACATAATGAAATATGTCCTACGGCTTGAACTACAACATCTTGTCGTTGACAAGATATAATACCAAATCGCCTTTCCTTGGCTTTTTAACTTTCTCTAGTCTTTGTAAATCGTTGAAAATGTGAGTTTCACACAAGTGTTAAAAATCCAAGCCTTACTATTCAAAGCAAATAACTATATCACGTAAATACAAGATGTTGAACCTTAGGCCAGAACATTAGGGTTCTTCTTCATTTTAGCTTGGAGCTTGAGGCGATCCCTCTTCCAATGACTAGGCTCCACTCGGTGTAAGCAGTTAGGGTTCATCGGAGCCTTCGACTTTGTAGTTACTTTTGTTCTTGCCTAAGGTTATTTTTTGAACATCACAAAAGGCACTCTTCCCAGCCCGCCCTTCTTTGCCTTGACTTTCCCTTGATTTGAATACTTGGCTTCTTGATTTGTCCTTCCTTGATCATGAGAACCGCTTGAGCTTTGGACAAAATGTTATTTTCGGCAACCATTAGTTTGCGAAGAAGTGTGAAATAGACTTTTCAAAACCATTCATAGTATAATTCATTACAAATTGGTTAAATGACTTATGGTGCTTTTGGTATGTAGGAATTCGAAGCAATTTAATGTAATTGAAATCTTAATTCCACTCGTCAATTTCTTTGGTTGACAGGAATTAACTGAAATTGAAATTTGAATTCCATTCTTAATGTGTTTGGTTGAGAAATGAATAGGAATAGAAATTAGAATGATTCCCTCAAATTCCTTCATATGAAGGATTTCAAAATCCTTCCAAATTTTGAACGATTTCAAATTCCACTGACCCTCGGCCCCCGCCATCGAGCGCCACCGACCACCCCGAACCGTCGCCACCGACCTCCGCACGCCGCCGCCGACCACCACCGCCATCGCCTACCTATGACCGTCGCCACTTCAGATCGCTGCTACCATCAACCTCCGACCACTAACTCCACCAATCTCCAATCACCACCTCTACCAACCTCCAACCACCAACCCCCGCACGCGTCCTTCGACCCTGATTACTAACAGCCTAAAACTATTTGAAACCTCGCCCAGCTCCTACTTATAGCCTTGCCCCTGACAACCCAAACCCGCCAACAACTAACCGTACCCGCCATCGGTTTCGACAATCGACAATCGCTTCTTACCACGCCCTCCGCCGAAAAAGGACCACATTGATTTTGGACGCGCTGGATGCCTACTATCATTTTTCGACGGCGGGCGTGATTGGTTGCTACAATATTCTTAAATAAAATGAAACATTCTAGTTATTTATTCACCTATTATCAATTGGGAATTTCACCGGGTCTACCAAATAGGTTCTTAAAATATACCTCGTCTAAAATAAGTTACAAAGATATCAACATTCTGTTTTATATTTTATTTTTAGATAAACCCAAATAAACATTATTATAAAAACAATATTTTTATGAGCATATATAAGAAATATATTTATGATATTGTGTTAACGTATGGAATAGTAATATATAAGTACGGAAGTACAAAATTTTTAATTGAGTTTTGATATACATATTTTAATAATATTGTTACTTTCCACCATTGTTGCTTAACAATTAAGTTATTCAATCCTTTCCACTAATGATTTTCAAGAAAAAATTCAATCAATTTCATCATTCTTATATTCAAGAAGATGATATAATCTTGAAGAAATCACTGACGAATATGATGACAATGAACTATTCACAAGACATACCATGAAAAAATCGATATTGATGATGATGAAGAAATCCCCTGAAGAATGATGATGATTTACATATGTGGGATACGTATACGTAATTACGTAATTTAAGAACGATGATGATTTGCATATGTGGGTTACATACCGTAATTAAGTATATATTATCTATTCTTGTTCCAAAATTCACTAGATACCCTATCATCAAGAGTTCTTCCATTGATAGGGTTTGCAATTTATCATTAACAAGCACCAAGGTTATGATGAATAAAAGCACCAATCGGAATGAAATAGACAAAGAAGAACAACTCAAGAAAAGGAACAAGCAACGATTAATCATCAACCATCATCAAAATTGATGATGTTTGTAGAAAAAGGACAATTCAAGCAGCAAGATGAATGAAAGCACCAATCGAAATGAAATAGAGAAAGAAAAACGACTCAAAAAGGAACAAGCAAAGATTAATCATCAACCATCATCAAAATTGACGATGTTTGTAGAAAAATGACAATTCAAGCAGCAAGATTTGCAAGTCAAAGAAGAACATGACAACAAGGTTTAATCGAACAAGAATACAGAGCAAGATAATGGCGGATTGAGATGGGTTCAATTGGTTCTTTTTGCCACCTTGGATGGGTTCATTTTCTTACTTTTTATGAGTTCTAAAGCTCTAATAATTCAAGATGCAGAGAAATCAAATCTCAAAGATGATGACGAATACCCATAGGAACAATTACGTATACGTATGGATTTTTCATTTTGATTATTAACAATGATACACATATGTATTCTTAGGTATATTTATTTAACTTGCATGAGTTACATGCATGTGTCTCGAGTAACATACATGTAACCTGAACAGAAGTAGAAGTTGATTATTTTTTCCTATTATTAGGTTACATATATGCAACTTGTAGTTACATATATGTATGTGGAATACTTTCAATATGTTCTTACATATTAATTCTCAATTTTTCTTCCCTATATTTTAATTCTTAATCTTTTGGAAAATTATGATAAAACATTGTGTTTACAATGTAGGGGAAGATAGCAAGGATAATGATGAAATTGTATTTAATGATGATTTTGGTATGGATGAAGATGTTGTTAGGGATGAAGATATTGGTATGGATGACAATGTTACGTATCATAACACACAATGTTACGTATACGTAACACATTGTTACATATACGTAGCACAATCGTTCCTTTAGTTTAGTTGGCTTTTTTTATAAGAATCATGATCTAGGAAGAAGAGAGAGAAGGATGAGAGAGAGAAAAAGAGAGAGAGAGAGAGAGAGAGAGAGAGAAAGAAAAAAAGAAAGAGAGAGAGAGAGATAATGTGTGCATGTGTGTGTGAGAGAGAATGAGTATAATTAGGAAATTTTAAATTATGGAAATGGTTTAAATTTAAAATTTTATGATATCTCAAAAATACCCTTTAAGGTAGTAATTAAATCTTACAAGTTTTCTTTTATTTACAAAATTGTCATTTTATATCTTAACCATTGATTAAACATGATCAAGGGTGAAAAAATGGTTTTATTAGTTTTCTCATAAAATTTGGTTTTCTCTAGAACCCTCCACTATATATATATATATATATATATATATATATATATATATATATATATATATATATATATATATATTATAATATATATATATTATATAATATATATATATATATAAGGGATACTTTACAGCTAGATCACATTATCAACCTAGAAGATGAAGATGACGAACGAGACTGTTCAAGTCCACAGTCAATCGACAGCACACATAGAGACTTCTAGAAGACATGACGCACACAATGACGACAGAATACACAAGACAAAATCCATGACATAAGCAATGATGTAACCTGTAATCATAGATCACCAATCGTGGCAGACCAACTTTTTCTTTTTCTTTTTAGGCCGATAGCCTTTTTGACTTTAATTTTTAGACTAATAATTTTCGTTGATTCCTTTGCCTATAAATAGAGGCATTTGTTATTCATTGTAAATATAGAAGAGTAACCATTGAAAGAAATAATATAACGACTTTCATATGGCACACTAAACTCTCTACCGCTCTTTAGCTCTTTACTTTCTTATTCTCCCAGTTTTCTCCAGCTCTTCATATTATACCCCAACACATATAAATAAAAAAAAATCTATTTCGCAACCCTCTACTCCGCTGTGCATACTCTCATCCAACCCAACATCCGCTGTGCATATTACCATTGTAAGTTTTTCTTATCCGCTTTTCTTATCAGCGATTTTAATTCTATTGTATGCTATTTTTCATGAATTAAAATCTGCCTACCATCCCCTCTGATATATTGGTATCAGAGCAAAGGCTTTCTTAAAATCTAAAAGACTAAGATAAGTTCCATTTATGGCGTGTAATGCCTGTGTTATTGGAAAACTCTCTTAGGTGAAGATTATGGGAAAGAAGGTTGCTTTGATAACATAATAAACAAAGAGGTCAGTAAAATTTTATAATTTTCAATACACAAATGTGAATATTTTGTTTTCAATTAAGTTGGGATATAAGAAAATATATAGAGAAAAACTGGAAATAAGGAGGAAAAAGTTAAAGAGTAGAAACTTATTAATCATTGGTAGCTCACAAACCATCAAGGAATTAGAATTTCTTAATTTAGAATTTTCTGAAAAAGCTCATCAAAAAACTCTTAAAACAGATAATTTTACTATAGTCTGCAATATTAAAGATTCTTGTGAACACAGTTTGCATACAAATTCACAGTTAAACACTTTAGTAGATTTATTTATTAATTTAAGTATTAGCTTACAAAAAGAAGCAATAAATAATAAACAAATATTAGAAAGCTTAATAATAGATATTAGAAAAATATCACAAAACCTAGATTATATAAAAAATCAATCTAATATAATAATAAACGAAACAAACAAAAATAATACAGAAAATAATACAACTCTAGAAGTTGAAAAGATTACAGAAAATAAAACAAAAAAGTATTTTCAAAATTTGATCTAATTCTTCATTATCTGTATCATATATAGGAAATATTTCATTATCTGTATCATATGGGGAATATTTCTTCTTCATCTTCTTCCTCTATATTCATAAAATGATATTCTTCATTGTCATTTTTTTCTGTTTGTTTTTCTTTAAAATCTGTAAACCTTAACTTTTGCTTTCCATCAATTTCTTTATATATATAACTTTTCTTTGGTACTTAGACTATATTTTCTTTATTTTCTTGTAGATCTTCTAGATCCCATTTTAATCCTGTTAATTGTTCTGGATTTATTTTTATTGGTTCTATCATTTGTATAGATTTTGATGCGATTGTTTTTATAATTCCTTCTATGTTTACTTTGTATTTCATTCCTGAACTGTTGCTAGCTTTTCCTAGTATTCCTATACTTATTACTAAATTGTTTCCTTCATAGTCTTCATATCCCTTTGTTTTTAAGGCTATTTTAATGTTTTGTAAGTCTTTTACATCTTTTAAAATATCTGGTGTACAATAAAATATTGCTATATTTTGACTCAAGTCTACTTCCATACCTGAAATTATAGCTTTTTTCATTTTTTATTTCCAGCTTTTATCAAGTATTAAGGCTAGAAGTTTTGTTCCTAAGTTTTTTCTTCCTAGAGCCTTAATTCCTATTACTATTAATCCTGTGTGTACAAAGTTTTTATTTTGTTTTTTAATTTTTTCTATAGTTTCTGGTGAAAAGAGTTTTAATGTTACTATATTGTTTACTACCCTTAAGCTTTCTTCTCTACTACTTCTTATTAGGGTTGTATTTATGTTTAATCTTCCTGTTTGATATAATACCCTTGGGTTTTATATATCTAACTGGCGCTGATTGTATAATTCTAGATTTCTATCTAAATCTATTTCTTCGTCTAGTTGTATTATTTGTCTATTGCTATTAGATCCTGATCCTCTTCTAACTATTCTACTTAAAAACCTGTCTGATGTTATAGTATCGTGTATATTACCTGTAGAGTTTCTAGCTTCCTGTATAGTTCTACTTCTTCCTAAGAAATTGTTATTATTCATTTTCTTGGTTGTCAATGTGTATAACGGATAGGTTTTTTATTTGTTTTTAATTTTTGTAAAGCTTCTGTAATCTTTTCAACTTCTAGAGTTATATTATTTTATGTATTATTTTTGTTTGTTTCGTTTATTATTAAATTAGATTGATTTTTTATATAATCTAGGTTTTGTGATATTTTTCTAATATCTATTATTAAGCTTTCTAATATTTGTTTATTATTTATTGCTTCTTTTTGTAAGCTAATACTTAAATTAATAAATAAATCTACTAAATTATTTAACTGTGAATTATTTGTATGCAAACTATGTTCACAAGAATCTTTAATATTGCAGACTATAGTAAAATTATCTGTTTTAAGAGTTTTTTGATGAGCTTTTTCAGAAAATTCTAAATTAAGAAATTCTAAGCACTTGATGGTTTGTGAGCTACCAATGATTAATAAGTTCCTACTCTTTAACTTTTTCCTCCTTATTTCCGGTTTTTCTTTATATATTTTCTTATATCCCAACTTAATTGAAAACAAAATATTCACATTCGTATATTGAAAATTATAAAATTTTACTGACCCTTCGTTTATTATGTTATCAAAGCAACCTTCTTTCCCATAATCTTCACCTAAGAGAGTTTTCCAATAACACAGGCATTACACGCCATAAATGGAACTTGTCTTAGTCTTTTAGATTTTAAGAAAGCCTTTGCTCTTATACCAATATATCAGACGGGATGGTAGGCAGATTTTAATTCATGAAAAATAGCATACAATAGAATTCTTAAAATCTAAAAGACTAAGACAAGTTCCATTTATGGCATGTAATGCCTGTGTTATTGGAAAACTCTCTTAGGTGAAGATTATGGGAAAGAAGGTTGCTTTGATAACATAATAAACGAAGGGGTGAGTAAAATTTTATAATTTTCACTTTTAGATTTTAAGAAAGCCTTTGCTCTGATACCAATATATCAGAGGGGATGGTAGGCAGATTTTAATTCATGAAAAATAGCATACAATAGAATTAAAATCGCTGATAAGAAAAGCGGATAAGAAAAACTTACAATGGTAATATGCACAGCGGATGTTGGGTTGGATGAGAGTACGCACAGCGGAGTAGAGGGTTGCAAAATAGATTTTTTTTTATATGTGTTGGGGTATAATATGAAGAGCTGGAGAAAACTGAGAGAATAAGGGAGTAAAGAGCTAAAGGGCGGTAGAGAGTTTAGTGCGTCATATGAAAGTCGTTATATTATTTCTTTCAATGGTTACTCTTTTATATTTACAATGAATAACAAATGCCTCTATTTATAGGCAAAGGAATCAACGAAAATTATTAGTCTAAAAATTAAAGTCAAAAAGGCTATCGGCCTAAAAAGAAAAAGAAAAAGTTGATCTGCCACGATTGGTGATCTATGATTGCTGGTTACATCATGGCTTATGTCATGGATTTTGTCTTGTGTATTCTATCGTCATTGTGTGCGTCATGTCTTCTAGAAGTCTCTGTGTGTGCTGTCGATTGACTGTGGACTTGAACAGTCTCGTTCGTCGTCTTCATCTTCTAGGTTGATAATGTGATCTAGCTGTAAAGTATCTCCTTCTCCTGCAAATGGTAAAAGCATACTCCAATTTGTCTTTGCATATACTTGTATGTAGTGTCTTTCTCCTATTAATTTATATTCTTTCCAAGGAAAATGATCAGGAATTTCTGAAGTTTCCTGATGCTTTTTGACAAACTGCTAAAAATCTGTTGTAGGCTGGCTGTTTGTATGATCTATCCATGGTAAAGATGCAAAATCTATACCAGTCTTCGTCATTGCTGTTTGTAGATAATTACTTGTTCTCTTGTGCTTATTGTGTTCAATAAAGATTCTCTTTCTCGCTGGTCTGTATGTATAAGCATCTGCAAATAGAAATGAGGAAATAATTTTGCAACCTATGGTTGGTGTTATGGATCTTGCTGCAATATTCCCTGCTGTTAAAATAATCTTTTCTCCAAGCTGGTTTAAAAGATCTTCTGTTCTTTTGTTTAACTTTATTTCTAAATAATCAATCATACCATGATGGTAAAATTGAATTATTTGTTCGTCTGTTAACTTTGTAGGATGGTGTACTTGAAGTAACAGAAGGCCAATTCCTTCTCCTTCTTCATTTGTTCTTTCTACTACTGTAAATCCTTGAGCTTCGTTGTCGAATCTGAAGGCTAAGTCTATGAGCTGCTGCTGTAGATTGTACAAAATCAAAGGAAATTCTGCACAAACTTTCTGTGAAACAAGATTTTCAAATTCCGGAAATCTTTCTGTAACTGGTTTCAAATTTTGCCACCAGGGTGTATCAATAATCCTTATTCTGAAAGATTCAAAAATTCTATATACAACTGTTTTTTCTTCTTTTTTCTCGAGCCTTTGTAATAACTGTGTATTTTTTGCTTCGAGTATAGCAATTTTTTGTTTTAACATGCTATTTTCAATTTTTAACTGTATATTCTGTGTATCTTTTGCTTTTTCTTCTAACTGTGATTTCAATGTTAAAATCATTTCCTGCTGAGCCTGTATATACTGTTTAGGGTTTTGTTTTGCAATATCAGAAAAACTTTTAACCTCTTCAAGTTCTATATAAAAATTTTGTATACAAAACTTTTCCCTTGCATCTTTTAATGCTTCAGAGAAACTTGTAAAACCTTTCCAGGTTGCTCCCCCAGGGACATTTGTTATATAGGGGACAACGCTGTTTCATTTGTTAAAAATTCCAAGTTTTGTACCTCTATATATAACTTAATGTGTAAAATTTGGTTTTGTTTTAAACTGTCTTTCAGGTGTTTTTAAACTTTGTTCCTGAAAATAGATGCTTAAATCATTTAAAACCTGTACTTTGAATGTTGATGCTTGTGGCATGGTTTGAATGTGCCATAAATTATCTAACAAACATTACTGCTTGTCTGTAAGTTTCATTCCTATAATAGGACGAACCTTTTTATCAGTATCTGTGCAAATCTGTAAAGCATATGTTCCAAATTCCATCACCGGTCTGGGTATGAAATTGGTATGCAAAGGGCGTTTCTCCCTTGTCTGTGTAAACTGTTTTTGCTGTCTATAATTATAAAATTGTGAAATTTCATCTGGTCTCATTACTAATTGTAATAGTGAGATTTGAGATGAACTGTATATTTTTTCTGTTGAATGCTGATAGGCCTGTTGGGTTTTTTCTTCTTCTGAAGAAGAATTTTCCTATTTAGGATGTATAAGCTTTGCTTTTCCTTTTTGTTCTATTAAATTAGCTCTTTTTGATTTCTAGCTTTTATCAAGTATTAAGGCTAGAAGTTTTGTTCCTAAGTTTTTTCTTCCTAGAGCCTTAATTCCTATTACTATTAATCCTGTGTGTACAAAGTTTTTATTTTGCTTTTTAATTTTTTTTATAGTTTCTGGTGAAAAGAGTTCTAATGTTACTGTATTGTTTACTACCTTTAAGCTTTCTTCTCTAATACTTCTTATTAGGGTTGTATTTATGTTTAATCTTCCTGTTTGATATAATACCCTTGGGTTTAATATATCTAACTGGTTTTGATTGTATAATTCTAGATTTCTATCTAAATTTATTTCTTCTTCTACTTGTATTATTTGTCTATTGCTATTAGATCCTGATCCTCTTCTAACTATTCTACTTAAAAACCTGTCTGATGTTATAGTATCCTGTATATTACCTGTAGAGTTTCTAGCTTCGTGTATAGTTCTACTTCTTCCTAAGAAATTGTTATTATTCATTTTCTTGGTTGCCAATGTGTATAAGGGATAGGTTTTTTATTTGTTTTTAATTTTTGTAAAGCTTCTGTAATCTTTTCAACTTCTAGAGTTGTATTATTTTCTATATTATTTTTGTTTGTTTCGTTTATTATTAAATTAGATTGATTTTTTATATAATCTAGGTTTTGTGATATTTTTCTAATATCTATTATTAAGCTTTCTAATATCTGTTTATTATTTATTGCTTCTTTTTATAAGCTAATACTTAGATTAATAAATAAATCTACTAAAGTGTTTAACTGTGAATTATTTGTATGCAAACTATGTTCACTAGAATCTTTAATATTGCAGACTATAGTAAAATTATTTGTTTTAAGAGTTTTTTGATGAGCTTTTTCAGAAAATTCTAAATTAAAAAATTCTAAGCGCTTGATGGTTTGTGAGCTACCAATGATTAATAAGTTCCAACTCTTTAACTTTTTCCTCCTTATTTCCAGTTTTTCTCTATATATTTTCTTATATCCCAACTTAATTGAAAACAAAATATTCACATTTGTGTATTGAAAATTATAAAATTTTACTAACCCCTTCGTTTATTATGTTATCAAAGCAACCTTCTTTCCCATAATCTTCACCTAAGAGAGTTTTCTAATAACACAGGCATTACACGCCATAAATGGAACTTGTCTTAGTCTTTTAGATTTTAAGAAAGCCTTTGCTCTGATACCAATATATCAGAGGGGATGGTAGGCAGATTTTAATTCATGAAAAATAGCATACAATAGAATTAAAATCGCTGATAAGAAAAGCGGATAAGAAAAACTTACATTGGTAATTTGCACAGCGGATGTTGGGTTGGATGAGAGTATGCACAGCGGAGTAGAGGGTTGCGGAATGGATTTTTTTTTTTTTTATATGTGTTGGGTATAATATGAAGAGCTGAAGAAAACTAGGGGAATAAGGGAGTAAAGAGCTAAAGAGCGGTAGAGAGTTTAGCGTGCCATATGAAAGTCGTTATATTATTTCTTTCAATGGTTACTCTTCTATATTTACAATGAATAACAAATGACTCTATTTATAGGCAAAGGAATCAACGAAAATTATTAGTGTGTATATATATATATATATGTATATATATATATATATATATATATATATATAGAAGAGGGTTCAAATGAGAACTCACTTATTTTGTGAAAACTCTAAGAACCAACGTGAGTCACAAAAAAGGATGGTTCTCAAAAGATTGTTATATAAGGACATGTTTAAAAAAATATAACAAGACTGCATATTTAGTTTCATAAAAAAAATAACAAACAAAGGTTTTTACAAAAATATCAAAAGTTTTAATACTTTTTTAAAGAACTCAAAAATACTTGGCAAGCCATGATCGGTGAACCTCACTTGCAAACTGAATGCATCGGTGTATCTAGAGGGAGGGTGTTGAGAGTTTTTTGACCCTCGTCAGACGAAATTTTCTGTTAAACGCAGTAGTTGATGGAAAAAAAATTATAGTTTGGACCCTCTCTTTTGTCTCCGGAGATTAATTAAGTTAGAAGAAAAAAAGTAGAAATGCTTGAACTTTTTTCAACTGGCAAGTGATGGTCTGGTGGCGACGTTTTGGATTCTGGCGGAGGTGCTTTAACTATAAAAAAGAAGAAGAAGAAAAAGAAGAAAAAAGAAATAAGATTGGCATCACTTATGTTTCTCTTGGATAGTTTCATGACAAGAAAATAGACATTCTCATGTCCTCTATTACATGTCCAATCCACAAACTCATCATTAGACGAAAATACCTAATAATTTCAGTTTGTATAATTGCACTTTAGTAAATACGACAACAATAAAGAATAACTTATGTTATGCTTTTTTTGTGTCATAAAACGTTTTTTTTCCTAAACTATCGCTATCATTATCGTCGTTATCACCGCCATCATCTATAATTGTCACCATAATCATTTAGATCACTGTCATAGTTTGACCGTACTAGCCATAATACATAAAAACTTCATTGCCGTAGTAGTTAGAATTCTTACCGTCGTAGTATTTAGAATCCTCACTACCGAAAAAAAAAAGTAGATTAGCACACATATCAAGGAATATTACATTGTATCAATTAACTAATAAATATAAAATTACACGCATATCAAAAAATATTACATCATGTCATGAATAAAAGTTCGAACAATTAAATTCGGCTCGTAAAGAACAATACGAACAGTTAAGAGGAACGATGATGGGCTGTAAAGGCCTTTACAGGCCGTAAGTCTTTTGGCCGTAAACATCTTCACAGCTTGTGACAGCAGTGAATGGCTATATGGGCATGGTGCAGAAATTGTCGAAGCATATAGCCCGTGAAGGCCCTTACGGGTCATATTCTGGGCGTCTAGATATCTATCTGTTTATACATATAACCGAACCTTTTTTATTTATTAACTTTATTTTCATTTGTTTCTTTATTGTATCAATTAATATAAAGTAAGCATAAGTTTTAAGTTTTGATATTTCTTATTTTACTATTTAATTATTTTAATATAGGATTTATTGTTTTAATGTAATTATTTGTTATAATTGTTTGTAGTGTTTCTTTGTAGAAATACTCAATTTAGAAAATACTTTGGAAAAAAAAAACCAAACCATGTATCGGCAAATCCGTTAAATATTAATGAAAGTAATGATAAAAGAAGTCGAGAAGAAGTTAATTATCTAAAGATGAAATCCTTGATGAACCAGGCTTGTGTAAATGAAATAATGATTATTTAATTAATCTATAAGAGAAAGTAAGAAGATGGTACAATACAAAAGATGAGAGTCAACCAGAAGGTCAAATTTTCCCTACAAAGGAATTTTGTGGATAAATAAGGAGATTTCAAGAAACATGATTTCAACGCTTTTATTGGTTAGAATATAGTTCTTCTGAAAGATGCAGAATTTTATTTTTGAAGTTATTATTCCCTACTACTAGCAAACATGGAGATTATATCTTTATTAATCATGGTTTTAGAAATAGGGAAAAGGTTATCACACCCCGACCGATGACGAAATCATCGGGGTAGACGAATGTGAATCAATTATTTATAACACATAGTAATAAATAAGTTGAAATAATATTAAATGTAATTTTACGTTAATTAATTATAGTCAAAATATTCATTACATTTAAACAATATTCAAATAAATATAATAAATATCTTTTTTTATTTAGATCCAGCATCCTTGAGATTTGCATATAATCCAACTTAAATAACATTTCATGAAATCATGTGAAAAAGTAATAAATCAACCAAATAATTAACCGGTGAATAAACACAGGTTTTTCATACATGTATATATTGATTGAAATGATTCAAACAATTCAATTCACATTAAAATATCAAGACTTATAGTGTCATAATTTAACATAAAAGACAAACCAAACACAATTAACCCTAATAACTGAATGTACTCAATCCATAGACGAAACCTTATGAATAAACATGAATCCGGTTTCAATCACCACTCGAATAATCCAATGGGGTGGGTTTGTCAAACCAATAGATATATCATTGTTGTTGAAATTGTATAAAGTAATTATTATGTTAACATGTAAGTTATCTAACTATAAACACATAATATCAAGTAATAACATAACATGATTTGAATTAAATTTTAAAATAGAGTAATAATGAATAACAATGATTGTATAATTGTCACATGATTTTCCAAAATAATAAATATTAAAAAATAGGCTATGAATACTCACTTATTAATTGAATGTGGTTTGAAAATAACAATAATAGATTATACACCAAGATTTCTCACAACTTAACCTACTGAATATGTCCAAAGTTAGAATACTAATGATTAAAATACTAGATATGGATTAGGGTTTAAATTGAAATTTAAGTTTTTAACAAATAGATTTAAAATACTGTAACTAATTTATTATATACCTTGATATGTTGATTAAATAAAAATAGAACAAATTGATTTAATATATGAAAATGAAAATAATAAATTTTATTAATCTATAAAACATTATAAATTTTATAAATTTTAATCCAGTTCATTTTGCAATAACAAAAACGATTAAAACCACAAATTAATAACAAATCTAATTATTAATCTATAAAACTTTATAAATCTTATAAATTTTATAACTTTGCAAAATCTTATAAATTTTATAACCTTTGCAATTTAATTATAATTAAATCTCATTATCAATAACAAAACTTTATAATTCTATGAAAATTAATCTTGTATATTATAAAATTATCATAAAATTAAACAAGTGATCAAATTAATGGATTTGAATACCATAATAAGTAAAATGGCTAAATGATGACTTCCAATTATGAAGATCCAAACAGGTTCGAGTTTACATTACAAAATGGGTCAAATATTATAGTCTCTCCTACTTTAATAATTTCGTCTTGAAATTTGATCATGAGGAGGTTGATGCAAAAAGATAAGGATACTTAGATTTCATCTAGTCTTCACATTCCCAAGTGAACTCTAGGCCACGTTTAGACCCTCAATAAAACTTGACTATTAATATTCGGCTATGCTTTAGTTGTTTGATTTCCCAATCCATGATTTCTATGGGTTTTCCGACAAACTGCAAGAATAATCGATTTGAACTTTATCAAGTGAGATGTGAAGATTTTCATCGGCAATGCATTTATTCAATTAGACACACGTGAAATGTTCGATGAACATTGTGAGTTCTTTGGTAGTTCAAGCTAGTAAGCCACTTTTCCAATACGCTCAAACACTGTGAATGGACCCACGTAACGAGGTGCTAGATTTCCTTTCTTTCTAAAGTGAATCACTTCCTTCCAAGGTGATACCTTTAGAAGTATGAGATAACCGACATAATACTTTTGACGATCTCTAGCAGCAAGCAAGTTATCATAGATCTGATAGATATTATCGGTAGATTCTTGAATCAGTTCTAGACCGGTGATTTGTGTTTCACCAATCTAGGAACAACAGATGGGAGATCTGCACTTGTGACTATACAAGGCTTCAAATGGTGCCATCTTAATCCTGGTGTGATAATTGTGATTGTATGAGAATTCGATCATTGGAAGATGAGAATCCCACAAGCCACTAAAATCAATGACACAAGCTTAAAGTATATCCTCTAGAGTCTGTATCATTCTTATAATACTATCAGTTTGAGGATGATAAGTTGTGTTGTGATTGAGTTGGATACCCAAAGATGATTGAAGACTTTTTCAAAAATAGAAGATGAATTGACCATCAAGATCAGAGATGATGTTTCGAGGCACACCGTGACAATTGACTATTTCATTGATGTAGATACTAGCCAATCTCTCGACTTGATAATCCTCACGAATCGGTATGAAATGTGCTGATTTAGTCAATCAGTCAACGGTGACTCAAACACTATCATGACCACTTGAAGTATGAGGCAATTTGGTGATGAAGTCCATGGATATGTTTTCCTGCTTTCACACAAGAATCTCAAGTTGAACAAGTAATCCAAAGGAACGCTGATTTTTGGCTTTGACTTTGAACGGGTGAGGCATTTGGATACATACCTCTCTATGTCTTTTTTCATGTCAGGCCACCAATATTGATTTTGAAGATTCATGAACATTTTATCCATACTAGGATGAATGGAATAATGAGTCTTGTGAGCCTTGTTCAATATGGTGATTAAGAGATTATCATGGTTAGGAATCCAAAGACGATCCAAGAAGTAAACCAAACCATCAGATTTGGTTTCCAATTGAATTTAAGCATCGCATGACATTTCATCATGCATGTTTCCTTTGGTGATTGAAACATGCTGGGCTTTCGGTATACGTGCTTTGAGATCAGATTGAACTAGAACACTTTGAAGCATAACATAATCCTTACCACTCAATGGATCAGCTATGACATTTGCTTTTCCAGGATGTTAACAAATTTTGTAGTCATAATCGTTAAGTAATACGACCCATCGTCGTTGCATCATGTTTAGTTATTTTGATTGAAGATGTGCTGAAGACTCTTAGGATCGGTGAATACAACACACTTGGTGGCCTATAGATAGTGTCTCTAGATTTTAACTATATAAATATCATATGATTTTCCCAAATAATAAACACAAGAAAATGGGCTATAAATACTCACTTGGTAATTGAATGTGATTTGAATAATAATAATGCTAAATTAGACATCCAGATTTCTCACGGGTTAACCTAATAAATAGTGTCCTAAGTTAAAATAATAATGATTTAAAGACTAGATATAGATAAGGGTTTCAATTAAGATTTGGGTTTTTCACAAATAGATTTAAATAATATAACTAATTAATTATATATCTTGATATCTTGATTAAATAAAAATAGACCAAATTGATTTCATGATTGAAATTAAAAATTATAATGAATAATTAGTGAAATATAATTATTAAATATTATTTAAATAGAGTTTGAATATTTAAAGTATAAAACAATTAATTTTAATACTTAATTATTTAAATAACTTTGGTCAAATAATTAATTAGAGAATTAATTATTAAATGATTTTCAAATTATTAATTTAAAATAATTTGAAATCATTTATGTTTAATTTAAAGTTATTTTTAAAAATTTAAAACTTATAAATAATTAATAATGTTTTTATAACATTTACAATCGAGAAAATAATTAAAAAATATATAAATTATATTGTTTAAAACTTTTCAGAAATAAAATAAAATTTTATGGAATAAATTTAATTATCAAAATAATGTTTTTATATTAATAAAATAATATATTAATATTTTTCTGAGAAATTAATTGGATTGAAAAAGAAGTTTAAACATAAATATACGGGAACCCGGGTTCCCCACGTATATGTACTGTGATTACCAGTGGGCCAAGCCCCAAATCTAGTTAGGGTTGACTAGTTGAGTTTGAATTTATAAAAACAATAATTAACAAATTTCCAATTTTTATATAAACCCAAGAATCAATTTAGACAAATTGAACATGCAATCGTTATTCATAACCAAATTGATCTTAATGCTTTGATTATACTCATGAATACTAATGCAATGGTATGCGCAATTACCTTATTCGATGATAATTTAATAATAACAAGAATAAGAACAACAAGACATAATAAGATATCGATTCAAGATGATGATGATAATGTTAGTCCATTTGATCTTACACGAAGCTTCTGAGAACAATGATTATTAAAACCCTAATTTTCACGATCACGAAGGTGGTCAGAATAGTACATTCTCATACTAGAATTCGGTTTGAAAAATTTAAATATTAATAGCATAATTTGAGTTATACGATGTCATAACAATATAAGCAAGATGAAATTGACTGTCGTATTTGATTAATTGTTGTGATTTGATTCCTTTTAAACCAAGGTTTTCCATTTATGGACATGATGAGTTTATAAGCTCTAATAATCAAAGTAATTTTCTTTAACTTATCAAATGGCATTGTAAGCGAATTAATGAGGTAAATAAGGTGTTTAATTCAAAAGCTCCTGGAAAATATCAGTAGATTTCACCTAAAATCCAAAGGGAAATTATTAATGCTTGTGCTACAAAGGTAAGAAAAATTATTGTGCATGAGGTTAAAGGAAAAAAATTTTCTATTTTAATTGATTAGTCTCATGATTATTCTATAAAGGAGCAAATGATGGTGGTTTTGAGATATGTAGATGACGGTGGAGAAGTGATTGATCTATTTATTAGGGCAGTTCATATGATGAACACTTATGCCCTTCACAATTTTTGTGCAACACAAGGTTTAATGATGTCTAGAGTTAGAGGCCATTATTATGATGTAACTTTTAATATGCATGGTGAGCTAAATGGGTTAAAACAATTTTCTTTTAAGAAACTAAGCATTTTGTTCTATATTCATTGTTTTGCGCACCATTTGTAGTCGGTTATCATGACAACATCATCTAAATATGCATCCATGAGTAACTTTTTCATTACCTTGCAATAATTGTGATATTGCTCGAGCTTCATGTAAAAGGAAAGATTCTATCCGTTAAAAATAGTATGATGATTTTATGTAATGTATAGAATTGGGTGAAATTTGTACACTAAAAGGAAAAAAACCAAGAAATGAGTTTAGCTTGAGCCGGTGAGACACGTTGCGATTCTCATCCTCAAACCATACGCTGAATTTTACTAGTAAGAGAAGTGCTTATAAATATCGAGGCACCATGTTTAGCTTGGCAGAAAGAATGAAAATTTAGAATGTGTTTATTGGTCATTTAATATTAAACTTATTAATAATGACAAATGACTTGTCACAAGCCTAACAAACAAAGAATCATAATATTGACAATGTTTTCGATTGATTGTAGATATGAAATATGATAGAAAGAAATAATACATTAAAGTTTGGTGGAATGAATTAGTGAAAATCAATCCACAAACATATCTTCACCGCTTTCGTGCCAATATATTTTATTAGGTATGTTATTTTTATTTATTTTAGACAACAAAGTTTAACTTTCTACATATTTTCTTAGAGAAAAACTTTAGTTTTCCACATGATTATAGGTTGTTAATCTTCTTCTTAATGAGACCAGTGAACGTCATAATAAGTCAAAATCGGAGTTGTTTACGTGTACAACATGCCTTGATGGTATAGATTCATTTCAAACTTTTGATCATGAGAGATTATTACGGCTTGTCAAGTTATATTCTAAAGATTCTAGTGGCGATAAATTATGTCAACTAAGGATACAACTTGACATATATATCTCAAACGTGAAAAGTAACAATGTTTCTCTGGTCTCCGTAATATCAGAGAACTTGCAAAGAAAATAGTTGAGATGAATTACAACATTATATACAAGTAGAGTACCAACTACTTGAGTTGGCTTTAGTCTTGCCTTTTGTAACAACTATCCTTAAAAGTTTATCAAGACTAACTTACGTAGTTGATATGTTTCTCGTAATTTCTTTGCTAAGTTACGCTGGGAAAGATGTTTTTGCAAGTGTTGAAAATAAGCAATGTTACAACGTTTTCGGGCTATGAAACCTCAGAATTACAATTACCACTTGACGCACCAATCAGAAAAAATGTTAGTTATTTTTAATTTAATCCCATCACAACCTCTCTTAAAAAGTTTTAGTTTTACCATTCACCGAACTCCTTAAAAACATTAGCGTCTTCCGCCGCACGTAACAAGACGCGAAGCACCCGCGACCCTTCAAAAACTCGCGTGTCTTCACCCCAACACAAAAAACCATCAACCTACTTAACACCCATGTCGTGACGGCAGACGCAACTCCCGAGGTAACATAAATCTAGTGTGTACAAGCACACGTCATACCCCCCCACGTGTCATCTTCCCATTCCAGACTGGCCCTTTCCTTAATCGTTAAGAGTCCAACGTAAGACTTTAAAACCCTCCTTTACTTAGTTTAACCCTCTTTCCCTTTGTTTCCATAGATCGATCAACAGCACAATGGACGCCATTGCTCTCCCAGTGGGCTACCGTTTCCGTCCGACAGACGAGGAGCTAATCAACCACTACCTACGGCTAAAAATCAACGGCAACAACAACGAAGTTCGATGCATTCGAGAAATTGACGTCTGCAAGAAGGAGCCATGGGACCTACCAGGTAAACGATCAGATGCATTTTAACTTTTAGCTAGTTGGGTAGATTCTATAAGCTAATAATATGGATTGGACTCAGATTTGTCGGTGATGGAGTCGATGGACAACGAGTGGTTCTATTTCAGCCCGAAAGATCGCAAGTACCGAAACAGTGATCGGTCGAACCGTGCGACGGTGGCGGGGTACTGGAAGGCTACGGGGAAAGACCGGAGGATCAAGGGCGGTGGGGGGAGTCGTGTGATCGGGAGGAAGAAGACGCTTGTGTTCTATGTTGGTCGGGCTCCCAAAGGTGAGAGGAGTAATTGGGTGATTCATGAGTACTCTGCTACTGATAAGGAACTTGATGGTACTCGTCCTGGACAGGTATGTTAATGGAGGTTGTTTGTTTGCTTGTGTTTTTGAATTCAGATTCGAAATCGGTATCGGGATCGGTATCGGTTTGTTTAGGTAGAAAGATGATAATGTTGTGTGCTTGCTTTGACATTGGAGGTCATAATAGACGTGTTTGCTTTTTGGTTTGATTTTGATTTTTGACACTAGGCCGCTCTCTTGAGTTAGTTTCTTTTTAGCTCGATATCTTTTTTTTTTTTAGCTTAATGGTTTAAGTGCTTCTTTACTTTCTCGTGACACGAAGGAAAAATCCAGCTATGAGTGTATGGTTATTCGTTTTACATAGGGCCCGCCGGTGAGGGGCGGGGTGGACAACGGACAACGAAACAGGACCCGAATCTTCGGGACCAAATTTTCGGGACCGAATCTTCGGGGCCTGAATATATTCTCTCAAGAAAACTATATATAAACTATTAAGCTCTTGACAAACTCATTAACATTTGAATTATATTAAGTTAGAGCATCCACGTTCCGTTACTTAATTTTATTTTTATAATTGCATTAAAATTTTACTTTTTCTCTTTTTTTTTTTTTACTCTTCTTTACTTACACTTCAAAAATATTAAAAAATTTATTAGGGTTGAATAATAAATCTTTAAATTTACAGGTGAACAGCAACTAATCTTCCCTGTTTCACTCACAACCGCTCAAAACCATTTCATATAATATAAGGATTCTACTCATACATTTTTAAGAAGCGGGTGTGATGCTCTTAGTAAACGTTAGTAAAATTTAAACCAATTTTATTTGCACTTCCCAATATATTTTTTAAACTTGTTTATAAACTTTTTATATACAAGTTATTGACTTTATATTATAAGGGGCATGTTTTTTTCTACTAATTCGAGTATTCTCAAGATAGCTTGGTTTTACAGTTTTACAGTCTTGGGTTAGTTATTAGGTGCAGTAGAATTTGGTCATTTTGTTAAGAGAGGATGTATAGTGTACAGTTTGGTCTTATTTGTACTTTATCCCTTAATTGATGGTTATCCAAAATAGGAATGATCAATAACTTTAGTTGAAATCTTCCGATTTTGGCATTGCTTTAACATCGTGTTTTGCTTCTTTTGATTTGCCTTTCGCAGAGCCCGTTTGTACTCTGTCGTTTATTCAAGAAACACGACGAAAATAACGAGCATTTTGGGAGTTCAAGCTTCGTTAATCATATTGTTGCCTCTCCCCCTTCAATTGTAACGTCGCAACCTGTTGCTCCATCGTTGACCATGCGACCTTCAAGCAGCAATAGTTGTGCAGTTGTTGATGATCCTATGGATTATCTTGATTTTCATGAAATATACAAATCAGAACATCATATGGTATGCTGCACTAATTTACAACATATGGTTTAAAATAATAAAATCACTATATGAAGTTTTGTTTGTAATATTGTTTGTTAATTTGAAGCAAGATGTTGATCTAGAAGAGGCTCCACAAGCCCATCTTGGTAATCCCATAACAAACCAGATGGATTCAAAAACTTTCGCGCCACTTCATTCTCAAACGAAATTAGAGTTTGGATCTCCCTACATCGATGACACTAAAATCAGCAACACGTATGATGCAATGCAGCATCAATATGGGACAAATTGCGAGTTTCTAGACTTTTTGGACCATGTCTTAATCGAACCAGATTGCGTACCTGTTGAACCTACTAGTCATACGGACGCGTCCACAAGCCAACATCTTATGAACTTGGATAATGTCCAAGAGACCGAATCTAGCAACAACAATGATTTTATAACAGGAATCAAAATAAGAACGCGTCAATTTCAGAAGCTTCCTACTTTCCCGTTCCAAGGAACGGCATCCAGAAAACTTCCTATGAGCGCGATACTAAGATCAATGAGAAGGAAGCAGTTAGCAGATTTGAGCTCCAACGAAGAAAAATCTTCGCTGACCGAGGTGGGTCACTCTCTTTTAGAGGACAGTGGTGTCACAATAACAAAGCCTGCTAGCCTTCCTCATCAAGGGACTGCAAACAGAAGAATTCGTCTTCAGAGGAAACTGCAGGCGCGGTCCATTAACCAGAACCACCCGCCGGTTACAGGCACAACTCAAGATAGTCTTGAGGAGAACTCTTGCGAGGTGTGGTTTTTTTTTTTTTTTTTTTTTTCGTTATAGAATGTGTTTAAATTTGTGACTTGAGTTGCAGCATGTAACATCTGAGTTGAAATTATCAGGGAAATGCAAATGGTGAGATTGTGGGCTGGGACTCGGGTTCAAATGTGGTTCGGGGAGAGGTGCCATCGATGTTCAGCAGAGCCAAGACAGCGTTAACTTCGAGTCCAGCGGTGCTGGTTGTTACGGGCTTGTGTGCGGGAATTGTTGCTTTGTGGAAAGGCATAAAGATATGAGGCCATCTGTGAATAAGGACTGGTTTTAGGCAGTCAGTTTTCAGATCGAGAGGCTTATGGTTATGGTGTGGGTTATACTACTGAGAGTAGTTAGTTGTGTGATGCATCTTTTTAAGAAATGTAATTTGGGATCACAAATCTATGAAAACTCATTTAGCTTTTTTTTTTTTTTTTTTTAAATTATATGACATACTTTAACACTAGAGTTAACTATATGGTCGGTCATGTGGTTTGCTCATGTTGCATTTATCCCAACTTTTGAAAACTTACAAGCTTGGCATTATGTGTTTGCAAAATCGTAACGTTGGTGGTTCTTAACTTGAAAGGCCATTAAATTTACCAGTTAACTGGGTGTGACATGGTATTTTTATCCCTCTCTTTAAAACAACAATGAAGTATTAATGGCGCGGAACATTTATTTAATAATGAAAAATGTTACGCTACATTCGTTCAACAGTGAAATTTTGTTTGCCGATAATAACTCTTTTAGAATGAAGTTTCATCTTCAATAGCGTACCCAGATATTTTATACACGGGGGTCGGAAAGTTTTGAGGATCAGTTCTCTGTTGCTAATTATTAACATTTTGATAGGGTCTGATTCGGGTCAGGCCAGATCACACATCAAGAAGACAAAAAATCAAATTAAAACAAATATTATTCAATACTAGGGGTGTAAATGAGACAAGCAAAATCCTGAGTTACTTGGGATCGGCTTGCCAAAATCTTAGATTGAACCGAGCTTAAACAAGCTTAAGCTTAAGCTTATACTATTTAGTATTTAATATGACCTTGAGTCAGAACTTTATGTATTGAGCCCTTTCGAAATGAACTTCTCTATATAACTTTTACTTCATATATTACATATATATAGCTGTTATTATATAAAATCATGTGATAAAAATAATTAAATTATAAACAAGGGTCTACATCAATGATCTAATAATTAATAATCTATAATCAGTGATCTAATAATTAATCTATGAAATAATCAGCTAATAAGATAAATGACTTAGTTATTCAAAATAAGTGTTTTATATAATAATTGGGTTGGTTTTAAAATTTGTTTAGGGTCGTATAAATTTCTTTTCAGGGTTTGTCTCATAATTTTTGTGGGTCGATGTTAACATTTATGGGGATCAATTGGGATTTGATTACGTGTATACCATTAGAAAACAAAGTTCATGTGGTACAGGTGGCTTCGTGTCTAAGCACTAGGTCCGCATCTGTTCATCTTCTAAGTTTCAATCCCTAATTTTATAACAAACAACATGTAAACAAATATAAAATAACAATTAACAACTAAAAATACAAACTAACACACTAACCTAAGATCTCATGTCATCCCTCATATGATAAATAAAAAATGTGCACAACTGCATAAAATTTCATAAACCCTAAAATTTTAAAATCAAAAGTGAAAAAAAAAAATTAGAAGAATACCTTAAACAAGTTAATGTTAAATTTGTTTAGGCTTTTAATCTTATATTAATTTGGGCTTTTTAAATTTGATTAGTATCTTAATTTTTGTTCACATGTATACTGATACATACAAGGATAAAAAAAATTACATTTCGGAACAAGAGTTTAGGAGTAGCCCCGCCTACCCCTGTCCCCTTATAAGTCCGCCTTTGATGGTGGTTGACAAGAAATGTGGTGATTGATGAAAAGGAAGAGAGGGTTGAAGGAGATGAAGTCGTGGATAATTAACATGATGATAGTTTTTAACATAAGGATGTTTTAGTTTTTAACATGAGAATATTTTAGTCATTTAATAAAAGTTAAGTGGAAAAGTTAATGGTAATCCGCTCCAAGGACCATTTTCTGGAAACAAACGGACTGAAGTCAAATTCAGTTGGGGTATTCTCTCAATTTCAAAAAAAAAAAAAAAAAAAAAAAACAACGGGATCAAGTATGAGTTATGATTTCGCAAACAGTTGGGATCAAGCTTGTAAATTTTTATAGATTGAGACCAATCCTGCAATATAGTTATTCCACATGTAATAATCGTGTAACTAACTCTTAACACTATTTATTTATCATAGGACTTGAACACATCAATCTTTTATATGAGATACTATGCTTCATTTCGACAAAGCGCCCTTAGAGCATTCACATCAGGTTTTTATCACTATCATTATAATTACATTAAAAATAACTACTTTTTCTTTTTACTTCTCAATTAAATAATATTTTTTTATAATTTTATCATTGTATTTTCTCTCTTCTCTATTCACAATCACTTTCAAAAAATATTAAGAAGTTTATAAAGATTGAATAATAATTACTCAAATATACAGATCACAGTTTCAAAAATATTCACAATCACTTTCAAATATACATAATATAATGTTTATTGATTGCTTTACGACCAAACAAATGGGAAGAAGGTGCATAGAAAGAAAGAAGAACTACACTCCGATACTGATATTGTACTTGAAAATTGGACATGGATTAATATAATGAAATCTATGCCATGAAACACCACATCACCCATGCTTATCCACAAGTGTGGGGACATGACATGAAAAACTCCATAAGAGCATCCATAATAACAAATTCTAAAAACGCCTAAAAAGATATCTAATCATCTATCACATTACAAAAACACTCATTTTTCAAAAGAATTAAAAATCCACCCAATAAGCAAAACCAAAAACACCAAAAAATCTGCCACATCATCATTATCTTTTTAAATTTTAGCCACTCATTTATTTGTCTCTCTATTTATTTTAAAGTGTATAGTACAAGGGGGGGGGGGGGCACATCAATTTCTTTCACTCGTTCTTGTGGGAGAACATGAGTCAAAAACCCACCTCTAAAAACAACCTTCACAATAAAAAAAAACAAGCATATATTGCCACCTAGGATAAAAATAAGAAAAAACCCCTCTATTGGGGATGGTCTAAAAAGTGGCAATGATCAGACGAGGGCAATGGTCTTATGGACGTCCAACAACTTCATTTAAAAAATTAATAATTAATTATTTACAAATAACCCACAATCCAAATTATTTTTAACATGCTTCAAACTTTTTATCAATTTCGACCATGCTAACATTCAAACATATTAATATTTGTTTGCCGGATATCCTATAATTCACCTCTTCTGATATAAAAAGCGTAGCACTTGTAGTTTTCGGGACAATCAGTGTCACTTTAGTTGGTATATTGCGAGATAATATCCGTCTTGATTGGAACTCGTGAAGTGGCTCACGGTCGTTGATTAATGGCTACTTCACTAATGGCAACATCTATGATGAAGAGCTTTTTTAGGCAATGGAGCTAATGATTATTTGAAAAAAATAGCTAACGATTTGGACGCTTCATAGAATACGATTTGTTCTCTACATATTATGATCTTAGAGGATGAAGGCCAATCAATTTGTGAGTTCAATGTAAATGAGTTTCAAGTGGCTATCAGATTAGAAGAGGTTAGCGATGCAAAAAATAGAAAAAAAAATAGAAAATAAAAAAATCCTGCTATTGTATTTATATATTATAGCTTTCACGAAACGCACAACAATCTTCACTTGAATTTGGTATAACATATCATCACACTCTAGTTTTCTTACATGCTATTGTATTTATATATTATGTCTTTCAGTTATTATTATGCATGCCATTTAATTAGTAACGTATTTTTAATTATAATGGAATTTTCAGTGTTAATGTTTTTATTAGGATTATGTACTTGGTTTTTAGTTCTGTTTTTTGTTTACAAAATTGTTATACATAAAACCATTCTTAGTAATTTAAAAATAAAGATGACGTGTTAGTGAAAATCCAATGGAACAATGGAACTACGTCCTTCAAATATGAAGATTGGTTGAAACTCAACGGAAACTAATGTCACATTGCTAAGAAGGAAGACCTAGGGCTACAAGAAAACCAATGAAAGAGAATGGAGGTAGTTAAGGAACAAATGTACATCTAAGAGCAAGATCTCACACATTAAACTCACAAACATACGAGCTAATATGAGAAAAAAATGACAATGACAATAAGAGAATGGAGGCTAGAGAAGTGAATTTAGAGTTTTATGTTGTGAACTTTATTTGTTGACCATCTTAGTCACACTCTTTAAATTAAATTTAGTCGAGTTTTTTTATTTGTGTTCTTTTTATTGGATGTAACATATGCCAATTATATTATGGCTATTTTTAAATGGCTAGCTCATGTGAATTTTTTCAAGAATTTGTTGACTTAGGCGAAGTTTAATAGATTTTATGTCACTAAACAAAAGTTACTAAAGTTGTTTTGTAGTCTTTTAATAATTATTCAAAAGTTACATTTTAGAGTTAATTACACGATTGGTCCCTGTGTTTTACCCATACTGCAATATTGGTCGCAACATTTGAGAAATTACAGGTTTGGTCCTTACCGTTTGCCAACTCGTAACACGATTGGTTACTAACACTAACTTCTGTTAAGTTTTTCAGTTAAGTGAATGCGAAAAGTCTAAAATACTCATACCCCAACCCCCCCCCCCCCCACCCCCCCCCTCCCCCCCCCCCCCCCCCCCCCCCCCCTCCCTCTCCCTCTTCGTATCACGACTACATCATAAACCGCCGGATCACACTAGAACCATCGCCGGACCACCATACTACAACCATCAATACCGATCGGGAGACGGAGACGGTGGTGCGCAGGCGGGGGGCGAAGATGATGCTACAGTTCATGTGTGTGTGTGTGTATATATATATATATATAAGGGGTATTTTGATCTTTTCACATCCACTTAACTGAAAAACTTAACAAAAGTTAGTGTCAAGGACCAATCGTGTTACGAGTTGGCAAACAGTAATGATGAAACATGTAATTTTTCAAAAGTTATGACCAATATTGCAATATAAGCAAATCACAGGGATCAATTGTGTAATTAACTCTACATTTTAATATTTCATATTTTTTTAATAATTAAAATATACTCTTAATGTTAAATGATTAAAAAATTAAATTTTAATATCATCTTGTAAACTATTTAACATCACAGTCACCTAACCTTTTTAAGTACCTGTTCATCTCTTGATTAAAAAAACAAAGTTCACTAACATGGAAGAATCAAATATCTGATTTCTATCTCCGATCAATTGAACCCACAAACCCTAGCCCCCTGCCGTTCAGAAATCATGTTAAAGATGCTTAAACTTGTGGTTTCCCGTTGGTTCAGTATCCTGATGCTGTTGTGGGTTCTGCTTCCAGCATCGATTCAAACGGTACACGATGATGAAGATTACGGAAAACAGCTTTTAAGCGAAGCCCAACAAGACAAAGATTGGTTGATTTCCATCAGAAGGAACCTCCATGAGCACCCTGAACTCCGGTTCCAAGAACACAACACCAGTGCCCTTATTCGCCATCAGCTCCAAAAGCTTGGGATTTCATGCACATTCCCGATTGCTCATACTGGTTTTGTAGCTCAAATTGGCACAGGATCTCCTCCTGTTGTAGCTCTTCGAGCTGATATGGATGCCCTACCTTTGCAGGTATACTGTTTCCTCAGCTTGATTTGATAATATTGGTGCAATTTTGGTACAATATTCAAATATGTAACAAATTCCATACCAATTTGACCATTGAATTCTAACGATCCTTTGTTATACCATTGTTATAATGGAGGGTGGACTATGGTAAGACTGCATAGTTGTCAACAGCGAATAGCGGTAAAAAGGGACAACCCACCCATATGCTATGCAGCGAATAGGGGTAAATAGCGTTATTTCGTGTTTAGCAATTAAGTAGAATAATATGTAGGAATGTTTTACATTCAATAGATAAGCATCTTTAGCAATAAAGTAGTAGGAAATCTAAGCAAAGACCTTCAAAATAGCTAAAATACTCGATTACTAATCATCTAAAACTCATATTTACCAAAAAAAATTCAAAAAAATAATAAAAATAAAAATAATAAAAAAATAAAAAATTCCGCTATACAGTCGTTATTTACAAATAGTGAGGGAGGGGCGCCACGCTACATAGCGCGCTATAGCGGTCGCTATAGCCGCTATTGACAACAGGGGGTTAGAGTGTTTAAGTATGTGTGATGCAAATGTAGGAACTGGTTGAATGGGAGCACAAGAGTAAAAAGGATGGAGTGATGCATGGATGTGGGCATGATGCTCACACAACCATGCTTCTTGGTGCTGCTAAGTTACTTAATCAAAGAAAGGACAATCTCAAGGTATGTTAAAGTTTCTTATGCTTAATTGAAGAGACAGACCTTTACCTTAAGCTTACTGACTCATAAGGTGTTTGGATTTGTGATTTGGAACTAATTGTCTGAAGTTGTGATAATTAATGGCTGATGAATTAGATAATAGATTTTGTTTATAATTATGAATAATTAGCTTCGTACAAGCCTCAAATACAACGGTTATCCATGGGTAAAATATTTACCTTTTCTTCAAATGTAGGAATTGGTCCTCCGAGGCGAATACGCGAGCTTCAAGCACGCAAGGCGCCGATATTCAAAAATTATGTATAAATTAAATGTAGATGAAAAATAAAAATAATATATAACATTTCAAAAAATAAGCTTAGAAAGTTTACAAATCCAACACTATTTCACAAATATAAGATAAAAAGTAAACATAATTAGCAATTACAATCATCCAGTCGATACAAAAGCTAATAACAGTTCACAACTTTTTAGTGATTTTTTTGTGTCAATGGTCATTTTAGAAGGGGCAAAATGCAGACTCGCATAGGCAACCTAGTCCTGAACCCAATGAATGGTGCAAGGGTCAAGGTCCATCACCATGAATCTAAATAGGCATGAGACGGTTAACTTCCTATGATAGAACATATGTGTGATTCTATAAGGTTATGAGGGTATTTTTGCCTTTGGCATATTCCATGTTTGGTTTTTTTGATTTCAACCTCCTTGTACACAAAGCGACTTGAAGCGGTGCCTCATGCAAAGAGTGACCGCCTCAAGCCGATTCACGAGATTGCATGGCATCATATACGTTAATGCGATTTCTAGAACCGCATAGGGCCTCCGCATGCTTTGTTAAACCAACTTCTCAATAAGTCTGTCTTGTCATTTGCTATCTATTAATTCCTTAAAAGTCTAATTTGTCAAATAACTTTTGATTACCTGATTATTACAACTTCAAAAAGCAAAACCATATCCAAACACTTTCATTTCACACCTGTTTTGTTACGATACATGTGATTATCTTGTTTTTCTTATTGATATTGTGTAATTGCCTCTACAACACATTAAATGCCCCAGACTTACACAACGTCTGTATGCACTATGTGATAACAAGTGGATGCTAATTATTTGGAAATTTATGTAATACATGGCACATACAAAGCGTATGCTTTTTTTTTAATAAATAATGATTTGAAATATTTACAAGACTACCTCATCCATTTTACTTCAATGAGTCACTGACCGCTATATCATTTTTATTTAATATCTTTTAAGGGAACTGTAAAACTGATTTTCCAACCTGCTGAGGAGGGAGGTGCGGGTGCGTCATATATGATAAAGGAAGGTGTACTTAGTGACGTGGAGGCCATATTTGGAATGCATATTGATTTTACTATTCCTACTGGAACCATTGCCACCCTTTCAGGACCAATGTTGGCTGCTGTATGCTTTTTTGTGGCTCGAATACAAGGTAAAGGTGGTCATGCTGCGGTACCACACAATAGTGTGGACCCCATACTTGCTGCATCTTCTACTATATTGGCCTTGCAACAACTCATCTCCAGAGAACTAGATCCTCTTGAAAGTCAAGTATGTCCAACTATTTTTTTTTTTTTTTCCGTAACACAAAGCATCTCTTTCATACACTAAAATGCTTGAATCCAAATCATGAAATTGTAATATATCTGAAAATAAATGGTAACTAAAAAGATGGGCTTTAAGTCATATAAACCTTCTAATCCTTTTGTTAAAGAATTATATAATATAGTCTTTGTAATCATATTTCACACATTAATAATCTGTTTTTTTTTTTAAATTTACTTTTTATGTGTATAATAGTGTTTGAGATGGTAAAATAAAGTTACCTGCTTTTGACACAACTTTTTTTGATCTGTTACCAAACTGCTCATTAGGCACCTCTATAGGTTGAGTTGGAATGCAATTAAATGATTAAACCTTTTGAATACAACCTGAAAGTGCATGCTGAATAAAGGAAATTAACTTTGTGAAGATCAAAGCATTCCCTAGGATAACCTTGTCATAAAGAAAATCTAATCGAGCTGGTGAAGTTGAGTAGAAAGCATTGAACAAGTCTTTGATTTGAAATTAACCAAAACTGGACATGCACAGTTTGTGTACTAACGTAAATGTAGGGTGAATACAGTAATTAGATCCTGTTGTAGGCAAGTATGAACAGATTGTCTTAATCCCCTGATCAATGGGGTGCTAATTTAAATAGAATAATAGAAATCTAATTTTGAAATGTGTATAAAATCAATAGTCATAATAACTGAGTAATTTTCTTGGGTTAATATGACACATAATTTCTCTTGGATTTATTTTTATACAAATATACAATTTTGATGCTGATATTTGGAATTGAGTCTAGGTGCTATCAATTACTTATGTTAAGGGTGGTGGGGCATTAAATGTAATTCCAGCATATGTTGAATTAGGGGGAACACTCAGGAGTCTTACAACAGAAGGCTTGATACGTCTTCAGCAAAGAGTAAAAGAGGTATCTTCTACGTACCAAAGTTTCACATTATACATGTTGTAATGCAATGATATTTATTCTTTCTTTGTGCATAAATATATTGCTTGTACTTGTAGGTGGTTCATGATCCTTTTATTTTCCTTTTATTATATATATATATATATATATATATATATATATATATATATCATATACTACTAAATATGTTTCATGTTACCTCTTTTCTGTAATGTAAAACAAAAGAGGGTTTTTTCTGAGTCAGTTGTCCCATGGGGAGTAGCCTCTTTATCTCATGGGATAGAGATAAGGTCTGCCATCATCCCACCCTCCCCAAATCCTACTTTATGAGTGGGATATTACTCGGAATACAATGTTGTAAAAATCGCTAGGTGCTAGTCGGGCGGCGAGGTAGGGACTAGGGATTAATAGGGATTAGTCGGGAGTAATCGGATTGGAATTTTTATATATAATTTTCAGTTTTATATATAAATACACACATTTTAATATGTTATTTTAATAAAAAAGTTCAGTTTTATATATAAATACGCATATTTGGCCGGAATTTCCAATTTTAAGTCGGATTTTCCGACTTTTGGCCGGATTTTTTGAAATTCGCCTGAAAGTCACCGGAACCCTACCGGAATTTCACAGGAATCACAGTTTTTTGGCCGATTAAGACAGCCTAGGTCCGCCTAGGTCCGATTTTGACCACTGTTGACCGCCTAGCGATTAATTGGCCGATTAGCAAAAATCTACTAGGTTGCCGGCAGATTTCCGATTAATCGCCGATTAATCGGCGATTAATGCCGATTTTTGCAACACTGTCGGTATGTTTGTTTGTATGTTTACGTGTATACATATGATCTTTGCACTTAGTATAGGCTAAGCGGAGGGATAAAAGCTTGGTTTTTCTCAAGTTTAAGATAACATTCATGAACATATAACTATAATTACAAAATGCAAAGATGATGCTGGAACAATCTTTAATCCTATGAACAATTTACATGTTGAATCCTAAAATTCTGGTTGGTAATTTATCTAAAAATCATTCATACCATCTAGGATTAGGATTGATGATCTTTAGCAAAAGTATAGAGTTACCTTTTTAAGTTGTTGTGTTATCCTAAAACTTTTAAATGAAAATGATAAGTGGTGGATATCTTTGAGAACAAAATGGGAAGTAGTTGAAGATTAAAATTGTAGACCCAAGTCATCTGATTAGTGTTCAAGATGAAGCCTAGGTATTCAAATACTTTGGGACAGAGATTGAAGCTATTTAAGTAAGTAAAGAATTAAGAAGTGAAAATTTATCTTTGTTCATCTATAACATGTGAAATTCTCCTTCACATTCAACAATTAAGGTATGCACTTGAGTTATACACTAAAGAATTAGCAGTCTTTTTGCTAGATAATGATTAGGCGTTAATGACATCATGTTGTTACACCTAGAAAAGAGAACATACCTAAATATGGTAATTTCATGTACTTGAAACTTCAACAAAGAACACACTCAACAAAAGAAGTTGTAGTCTAGGTTTTTGAGAGAAGCAAGTCTGATTAGTTGATTTTTTTATTCAATGTCAATACTCACATCTATATTAATTTTGATTATTCGATATCAAGATTCAAGAATCACTCTCATAATGCATATCCAGTCCCCCCTCTCATCAAATTTATTTCAGATACTCATGTTAATCACCCCAGGTTTAGAATCTATATAACAGTAAAAATTTGAAATTCAAGCGACAATTTGAAAATGCTGAGAGTTGCAAACGGTTTAACGACATCTAAATGTAAGTAGAGTGTGGTTTCTGTCAGGTGGTTGAAGGACAAGCAGCTGTTCATAGATGTGAAGGTACAGTTAACATGAAAGAAGATGAATTCCCCCCTTATCCAGCGACCATCAACGATGCCACCTTAAACAGCCATGTGAACCAGGTGGGTTCAATGGTACTTGGTCCACATGGAGTCAAGGTGGCTGAGAAGGTCATGGCTGGTGAGGATTTTGCTTTCTATCAGCAAGTGATCCCTGGAGTTATGTTTGGAATTGGAATACGTAATGAAGTTATCGGCTCAATTCACTCCCCACACTCCCCTTATTTCTTTCTTGATGAAGATGTTCTTCCCATTGGAGCTGCATTACACACAGGCATTGCAGAGTTATATCTCAATCAACATCATCCTCCTTTGTAATAAGTTAAATGCTCTCAGTTGCAAAATATTTAATAAATCTATTTGTGTATGATGTAAATCATTCAAGTTTAGGTCATCTTAATAAAGATGTTAGTAGATGCTAATTCGCGAAGTTTTAGATGATTGGGATTGTGAAAAATGGTGTTCCTATGTTGTATATAATACTTTATGATGTTTGTAATTGTCGATTATTTGTTTATTACTAGTGCTTCCTTTTGCGATTAAACCATTCATTCATCGATCATGGGTTTTTCACAATGTTGTGGTCTTGTTTTGATTTGCTTCATGCTCATCGTAAATTATTCAGAAGTAGTTTGTTTTTTCAATGCAAGCAAGATGGATGGCTTGGACCGGTTGTACTTGAGTTCCGAACTAAAATGTGTTATTTTTCGTACGTAGAAACGGGTCAAGTGGTGTTTGGTGAACAGAATGACATGATGACTTTTTTTCATTTAGAGTTTCCAATAGCTCCCATATGTGACAAATATAAACACATTAATTTTTTAAATAGAGCAAGTTGTCATCAATGAATACTATTATTGATTGTTCCAACATCGGTCGGCCTACTCTATTCATCAAATATGATGTTGTAGTAGCATTTGTTAGGACAAATAACGTCACAAGAAATTCGTAACATCTATAATGTGTACGAAAAGTTGTCCTTGAAAAATATCTTGCTCCTTAACTTGTAATTGATGATAACCCGACCCACAGTCGATCTTTAAAACCAACTTGCTCTTCGCAACTGGTCAAATAGATCGTCAAGGCAGCATGTAATTGTTGTTTAGCGTGAACTTGTTTAACTTTTATAATATATATACATTCACATGCTTCAATCTTTTTCTTTACAAGAAGGTCTTGAAGTCGGGATATAAACTCTTTCATTTCAAACGAAGCCATACAATATGGTGTTTTGGTGACCGGCTGAGCTCCAGACAACAGATCAATTTGATACTCAATCTTTAGATCTGGTGACTCCTAACAATTTCTCAAGAAACACATCAAGGAAGTTACATGCCACAAACAGATTTGTCAACTATTTTGTTCCAGTTTTATCATCTTTTACATACACTAGTAAGCCTTAATTATTGAAATAACTTATAGTACTGACAAACTTTATCATCATAAACCAAAACTAGACCACCATTAGGCGTCATTAAATGAACCATCTTCTTTCGACCCCTTATGTTAGCTTTATAGGTGGCCAACCATTCTATTACCAACACAACATCAAATCCTCCTTAAGTTTATAATAAACGACCTAACAGAGCATCTATAACCTTTGAGTTCTATGTAACAATGATGCATAGCTTCTATTATTTTAATATATTTATCATTAGCAGTTGTCACTTTGAATGTTTATTTTATTTTTTCACTTTTACTATTCAAGACCATTGCAAAATGTAGTATCTATAAAACTTTTATAACACTACTACAATAGAATATTTATCTATTATAATGAAAGAAGGTTTAAAATGGACACTTGGCAATTTCTGGTTAACTCTAAAATTATGTTTCCCGCCTTTCTCTCCTATTAAACTAGTTTTATACCCGTCCGGTGACCGGGTATTTTAATGATACAATCTCTAAATTTTTGTTTCTTTACATTCTAAACAAAACAATATTTGTTTAATATCAAAATACAGATTGTTTAACTTATAAGTAAAAGATCGACCACAAATAAATCAATCTATAGTATATAATAAAAGAGTAATTAGGATGCCACATGTCACTCTTCTGTTACTACTCAAAAATAATTTCCCGCCTAAACTAACGTATTATTTTAGTCAAGTTTTTTTATTTTAAGAAACTAAATTAATAATTCATTTTGTGTTTAATTTAATTTTTTTATATTATCAACTAAATGTATAATCATATGTTATTATACATACCTTCTCAGTCAAATAAGATTTAATTAAAAAAAATTAAAGAAAAACATTTATTGATATATTTATATATTTTGGGTTAGTATCAATTTAAGACAATTAGTTGTTTATTTTACACGAGTCAATTGTATGTTATATTATCCAAAGAAGTATTCGAATATATATAACTTAAAAATATAACTTTTTATTTTTTATTGTTTTATATAATACGTAACTTAATTATACGAAATATTTATACATTAATGAATTATATAGTTTTTATATTTTCAATCCGTGTATTACACGGGTATCTAACCTAGTAAAATAATAGAGATAAGAAAATCATTAACCAGAAACATATCTAACATCACATCACCATATCAGGCACAACTCTAGCTTTGTTGTGTCGTTATATAAGACTTTGCATTGGCCTTAGGCTTGTCACCACCATTCCTGTCATTCTTCTCTCTTTTAAAGCTCCAAGACTAAGCCTTCTTTTAAACCCTACTTTGATGACCAATTTGACCACAAGTAAGCATTTGATCAGTTTTAAACAATCTTTTAAGTGAGCATTTGATTAGTTTTGAACAATCTTTGGAGAACTGCCAAATTTTCCTACATCTGAGCACAAGTTCTGCCTCATTCTACACTCACTAACATGCTTTCGTCCATACTACTAACATTCAACTGAATCTTTCACTTTCAACCTCTTATTGTCAGCACTAGAATTAATACCTCTAGGTTTTTTGGCACCATTGCTCAACTTCTTCCTAGGTTCATCACCCATTGGTTCATCAGCAACCACATCATCTTAGACGATTTCACTTAATTTAACCAATGGTTCAAATATCTTTGGGGCACTAGCCTTGACGTAGGTTCAGACTTTTGTTAGTAGCTCTTGGACGTAGCATTTCATCATCCTTTCTTCTGTATTAACAAGATCATGCACTAGCCTTTCCATTTCATTGAACGTGAAAGTATACTCCCGGTGGGTTAGATTGTCAGTCGCAAGTGATTGTTTCAAAAAAATCATGGGTTTTCTAAATAATGCCACATGGGCATGTGACTGTTTATTGGTTTGGTTGGACTTATAAGGGTTAGGATGCACCAGAGGATGCCATGTGACATCAAATTTACTTTATTTATCATATAGTATATATATAGATATAGATGAAAGCGAAACAATTAATTGTGACAACCAATAAGTTCGACTCAAAACCATATCGAAGACCGGAGCTACCTCTACAAGTGTTCCATGTTCTAAGTCAAGTTCCTTAGATGCTTAACAACATTCATTTGTCTTCTTCATTTTTGAGTAGATATATACAAACTACACCTTATCGTTGCAAAGGTGAATTCGTATGAAGGTGTTATGCTTATTCAATATACGTCGACTTCATATCTCAATCGTTTTATGATGATTAAGTCCGGGATGTTTAGATTTCTTGTATATTGAATTAACTCTAAATCTTTCCTTCTGTAATTGATTCATGTTCAACGAAAACTCAATGGACAAAGAGCTCAACTATAAATAAAACAAACAAACATACCCAATAAAATCCCACTCAATAGTGATGTCTAGGGACGATAAGATGAGTACTAGTCTTACCTTTACTTAGAGAATAGAGTGACCGCACCCACAAAGACCCTCAACTAGCAAAAAGGTGATGCTAGTTACATAAATCATCCAATATTGAGAAAAACATATAACATACCAAATTAGAAGCAACATTAGGCAAGTAAAATTAGTTAAACTCAGGACAACATGAGCATAAGAACAATAAAAATCCTTAAACTAAGTAAACTAAGTACGGATAAAACTACGGGTGCCTAACTAAAGGTGTAAGTAGGAATCCAAAGTCGTGTACTATTGCTAAGGGCACATAAACACACATCTGATGAAAGGATAATATTTATCCTACATCTGAGCTAGGAGATCCTAAGGAAACCATAGATGTATGCGCTCCTTTAAACATCACTCGCCTTTATCCCACGCCACCAAGATAATCTATCACTAATCATGTCCTCATAGAGGCATAGGTTTGTTAAATCCTAACTAATATACTCATCCCATGTAAATCTCAGTCTGCCCCTGCTCCTCCTCCCTTCTACGTTTATGTTTTCAACACACCATATTGGTTCTGTCAAGTGTCAATTGTCTTGTTTGCACGTATCCAAACCATCTTAATCTTCCTTCCCTTATCTTGTCTGAAATGCATGCCGCACCTAATCCAGCTCTAAAGACTTCATTCCTTATTTGGTCCAGTCTCGTGTGTACGCACATCCACCTCAACACCTCATCTATAATTCTTTCTTATTTTTTGGTCAGAACAAGAGCAGTGTCAAACAAGAAACATCGCCTGCGAGGCCTCCATATGTACATTTACGCGAGATCAAAGGCTAAAAACGCATTACTACCTCTATATTACAAACGATTATGTTCTTGTTAGATTCTTTAGCATTCTAACAGAAACTATAAAAACCATATATACAACACTTAAACGCATTACTACCTCTATATTACAAACGATTATGTTCTTGTTAGATTCTTCAGCATTCTAACAGAAACTATAAAAACCATATATACAACACGTAAACTTTCCAATCACCATAACAGTTAATCTCAAGTTATGATTATTGTAGTAGTCAACTCTGTACTGGTTAGTGAAGGATTATTTGTTTGCACCCGACGAACAAACTGTCCTTTCACCCGAGGTCGCTGCTCTGCTAGTTTTTTCCTGCTTTCATATCGTACCTGTTGATAAAATTTTAGTAAGTTTAAATGTACATATATACTTCAAAATTTTTGCATGTATTTGATTCTGGCAGTTTACCTTTTTATCAAAACATCTGTCTTTCCTCTTCATTCTGAACTTATTTAGCGCGGCTTCTCTTTCTATGGATCGATGTATGTTATTCCCATTGCTTCCACTGCCTACACTGTTGAGCCCTGTTATTGTCCCACCATTACAGATACTACCACTTGCACTATGATCTTCAAGGGCTTCTGTTGTATTACACAGCTCTGGAGATTCATTTCTTGCTTCTGGATTGGGAATGTAATGCGCGTGTGTTTGAATATTTGGTTCGTGATGACCTGAAGAACGTGGACTCTGCATCTGCGATAAGCCAGGTTGTACACCAAATGGGGTAGGTAATACAGAACCATACGGGCCACGTGGATTCTCGACTCTAGAATCCGTTACTGGAAGTGGAACCAGAAACATCAGTTCCTTTGGTGAAGTGAGTTGATTTTGGTTTTGACTTTCAGCTTGGCCATGTAGACTGATCATGCTATGTTGAGAGCTTCCAACTGGTGCACTATGGGTATCAGAAATAAACCCAACAGGACTCTTGGATGACAGTTTGTCTGAACTGGTTTCATGTTCTTTTTGTTGATTGGAAATACTCACAAACCCTGGTGTTGGTGGTGATTGTGTCTTACTGATATACCTGCATACAAAATATTCGAAATCACCTAGATATGGAGGCATTTTCAACCCATTTACTTGTAAATGGGTTGATTAGAGTTTTATTTTAAGAGGTGAAAACTAGCTAAAAGGCGATAGGCCAAATGAAATGAAATTCACACAAACTCTATTTCTAATATGTAGAACATCCTATGTAATTTATAATCATGATGGATGCAAAAACATCCTATGTAATTAATAATCATGATGGTTTTGGCCTGAACCCATTTTGATTTTTTACTTATGCACCAATCTGATAGTAGATTGACAACGCTCACCTTGAGAAAGCTGAGGCATCGGACTGCTTCAACCTGTGCTTGTCATCACTGAACTTATGCACTGTGATACTTGGGTGAAATCTTCTCAGTGAAAGATCCAACAGTGGTGAAGGATGATCAATCTTATTTATACCACAGTTTAATAAGCTTCTGCAACTGGTCTTAGGATAACCATCAAATGATCCAATCAAATCAATTGCTTCCTTAGAACTATTACCAGTAATGACATCTATAGCCATGTTCTTTTCTTCCCCACTCGTCTCAGCTTTAGTCGTCTGACCCTCTGGATCATTTGGTTCAGTCCCCAATTGGTTAACCATTTCAGACTCTATGTGGTCCATCGGTTGTTCCATGGATGGCTCATCAGGTTCCATATCTGGTTTTGTGAAAGAACTCTGCACACAGCCACAAAGGGTCAAACATAATGCTAATTTATGTTCTTTTAACGTTGAGTCATTGAATATACAAAAAAACTACCTGTGCGTCACTTCCTACTTCAATGCAAGCCATGTAACCACTGGAAGGATTACTAGTGGCGTTGTTTTCTGCCGTAACTTCTACTTTCTGCTGTGCATCACTCTCTTCTTGGTTCCCATTACCGCCAACGGTCAACTAATTAAACAGTCAAGATAACTAACATCAGAAACTAGCATAAATCTAGACAACTAAAGATTCATCCAAAAACAGTGAAGAACAGAAAAGCTTAAAACACACACAGCTTGTCGCCTCCAAACATGTTGCCATAAGTTCTTTAACTCGTTCTTTCGCACAGGTTTGACCAGAAAGTCAGCAGCACCCTTCAGCATACACTTATAAACAGTGCTAACCGAATCATGTGCAGACATCACTGAAGACATAAAACCAAATGTTCAAACTAGATTCGATACAAGCCACTCTTTATACAGATAAAATCACAGGAAATTGTACTTATAACAGGAATGTTCTTGCAGACTTGATGCTCCATAATCAAGGTGAGAAGAGCAAACCCTGAGATCGATGGCAGCTCGACTTCAGTCAGTATGAGATCAATGTTATGAGACCTTGCTTTGAGCACCTCCCATGCTTTTAAACCATCAGAAACAGCAGCAACTGCTTGCAGATTTTCAATTGACCACAAATTTCAATTCTGATCAGTAAATTGTTCTAAAACTTTGCAAATTAAACACAGAACGACGAGGGTTATCACTGAAATCAGAATATGAACCAAAACATAGGGATCAAGTGATCGACGCTTGATTGCAAGAACCATCAAAGATTTCTTGAATCAAACACTAATCAGAGTTTAATTTATCATATCATAACAGAATTAGAAGGGGATGAGGGTTAAAGCTAAAGAATCAGACCTTTATAACTGCATTTCTTGAGAAGAGCAGTGATAATCTGTCGACTGGAGTCATCAGCTTCAACCAACAAAATTCTAAGAACCAATTTAGGTACAAACTTCTCCCACCTCACAAAGTTGTTCGTCGTGGTGGTGGGCGAATCACAACCACCACAGCCACCGTCACCACCGCCACCACTGCCACCGCCACCGCCACCGCCACCGCCACCGCCACCGCCACCGCCACCGCCATGGCCACCGTCACTGGTCACTAACACCTCCGTCATGATCACCGGCAGGCGATGTTTAGTACAGAAAGCGACAAGGCAGACAGAGGGTTTTTGTTTGTGGTGATTACTGAATGTGTGGATTATTGTAACATGAAATGAATCAAAATATCTGAAACATAAATCTAAACAAATATCTGTGGTGTCGTTGAATGGCCAAAATCTGCCACGTGGAAAATAATGAATAAAAAGCAAGAGCTTATTGGCCTTCCGTTTCTCCTCCACTTGGTTCAATCCAGAATTTCTTTGAGATTATCGCTTTTTTTAATGGTGGTTGCAAATTTCAACCATTGGTATTTTAGATATTTTCGTTTGAAATAAGAATAAAATATCAAGGGCCTCATATTGTCTTTTATTAGGTCACATATAAAAAACCACTTAATTATTCATTATTTACTTGATCATGTCAATTTATTTAAACTTGTATCAAATAAGCTTACGTCAAAACGTCATTGTAAACAAGATTGTTTAAATGAAGAATACATATGATATGTTAGAAACTCATATATTACATGAGTTAATAAATAAAAAAATAGTTAGTAATTATGATTTAAAAATTATAAAATAATATTTTATGTTATAAATAAGTAATAAAACAATAAAATTGAAACTGAAAAGAAACAGAAAAAATAAGTATCTTCAAGTGTTAATATTGATAAATGAAGGCATTAGTTATAATATATATATATATATATATATATAATTATTAAAGTTTAAGATAAAAAATACCTTATTAACTTTGGAATATAAAAGAAAACTAAATTACTTTTGTTTGTCTATATATTAAGTTTGAAATTATTTTTATAACCTGTTTTTACATTAGTATAAACAGCATTAAATTTAAATATGTATTGAACTAGATTGGATGTAATAATTTAAATTAAACAAGTGAAAATTTTATATAAAGTACTAATATAACCCTTAAACAATATATTATTAATTCCTATCCAATTAAGTTTGCTATACATTTTCCTATAATTATTATATAACTTAAAATTGGTGGTCACAAACAGGCCACCACACCTCACCAGTATTTGTTATAGAGTTGTTTGTTGAGTTTTCAAAACAAAACAAGGGGCAATTGCATTTTTTTTTTTTTAAGTTATGAAATTACATGTTATCTTAAATCATTGTTAAAAAGCATTATACTTATGTATTAAAAAATTATGCTTTCACAAAGTATGTAATTTTTAAAGGAGAAAAGAGGATATATGTTAATTCTAAGGGTGTGTAAGAAACCGAAATAATCAAACCATAACCAAAATAACCGGCGCAACCGAACCGAAAAAACCGAAACCGCTAAGAAACCAACGGTTTGGTTTGATGATTTTTTAAAAACCAAATTTTTCGGTTTGGTTTTGGTTTTGCTTGTAACAAAAACCGAAAAAACCGAACCGAAACCATACAATCAAACTTGTAAATTTAGAGCTGTAATTGTACACTTATAAATATTATTAACCTATTAATTACTTGTTTAACTTATATTATCTACAAGAGATTGAATATTTAGTTTTTAAGAATAATTTTTAAACTTTTTTAGTTTGAATTAATAGATTAAAATGTTTTATTGAACTTTGTTCTTATATTTTATTGATTGTATTTAATTTTTAATGTAAACTAATTTATAAGAATATAGAGATTATATTTAAAGATCAACAAAATAATGTAAGGCTAAAGTTTTTAATTTAAATATATTATTATAAAACAATTTTTTCTTTAAAACTTGAAGTTCAAATGGTAAAACCGAAAAGCCGAAACCGAACCGAAACCGAAATGAAAACCGAAAACCAAAAACCGAAAAAACCAAAACCGAACGGTTTTAAAAACCTACAAACCGGAATATCGGTTTTTGGTTTCGGTTTTCTACTAAAACCGAACCAAACCGACCATCCTCACCCCTGGTGTTTTCATTCCAACGTAAATACTAGTCTTCAAATCTCTCTTATCCCCATGTGCTACTTTAATCTCTCCTCCCCTTTATTCTATTTTTTTTTCCTTTATTGAAATTATTTTTCTATTTTCTATTTTATTTTTAATTTTCTTGATTTTAAGTTAAGTTTTCTTAGTTTTTCTAATTCTACCTTTTTGTATGTCAATTTTGTTATTTTTATGTAAGTTTTTAAGTATTAAATGCACTTATCATAACGCATTTGTTTACTTAAATGTTATTATTTTGAGCCACAACACACAATGGCTTAATATTACACAATGGCTTAATATTAGTTAATATTAAAAAGCATGGGGTGATAAATAGTGATTTTTTTATATATTCTTATTTATATTATTATATAAATCGTTTGGGGTCAGATTGATATATAAACAATTTGATTTTAATACAACTATAGGGGCAGTATAGTAATTTCATAGTTTTAATTTAACTAGTGTTTTCCCCTCACGTGTGTTGCGCGTGAGAACCCTAGACTCAAACGAAATAACGTACATAAAAAATAGCTGCTAAGCCTGAGCAATCGAAACACACAGACGGTGAAAAGTCTCAGACTAACACATGTTTGTCATCATCGACATCGACCGTCCAACACAACACCAACATGCCACCCTAAACCTGATCACAACTCGCACCACGATACACCAACAAAGAAAACTTAGATCATGTCTCAAAATGGAAGCCTGGTTACGGCTGCACGCAAGAAATAGCAACCTAGCCCAAACAACCGGTACCACTTTCGAATATTATCATAGTTGAAGAAGTAAAAAACCCACAGCAACACCCTAACGACTCTCATGAACACAACTTCATCATCACCAACATCAGACATAAAAAAATAACTTCATTCCTACAACAATTAATATAAAGGTAAACATTAGTATCACAAGGACCAATCATGTAATTAACTCTATATTTATTCAAAACAAAAAAAAAATAGAAATTTGTCCTACCTGGTTGGAACCGGTTCCTAGACCCTACCCGGACTCGACCCTTCCGGACTTGGTTTCATACCGGTAGGGTTCTGTTAATACCCTATCGGTGGGCTTCCACTAAGACCCGTTTCCAGAAAACCCGGTCTATCCTTGCCTGGTTGCTACTAGAACCGGGTTTATAAAACCCTTTTTGTGCATCTCTAGTTACGACACGTTTAACTATGTTTTGATATAAATTTTATTTAAAACCAATTTGTTTTCATATATTCCTACGCTTCTTTTTACAATAGCTTTATGTTCTTTTAAATTCCATATATACTCTTGTGATGTGTTTATTTTATCTACATTTTCCTAAAAGTCCTATTAGAAACCATCCTGTCACGAAGTGCGGGTAATTACCCTCTCGTATTTAACTAAATAACAATGATATAACTTAATATGGTTAAATTAAAATAATAAACAAAATCAACGTATAAGACTTTTAAAGAGCATAACCAGAAAACGGTTTAAATAATATATTTAGATATTTAATGTTATCTTACACGAGGACAATGATGGATCCAGGGAAATTTGTGAGTGGGGGCACAAAATGAGTCAGACTTAAACGAGTAGGATCAAAACAAATAAAAATAACATTTAACATGAAATATGAAACACATTTAATATGAAACACATGAAATATCAAAACAAGTTCAACAAGCTTGTTTTAAACCACTAATTACTCAAATTAACTAATGCATAGAACCATGTAATATGAAACACATGGAATTGGGTAGAACAGATTGTTAGAAAACAAAAACTACCAAAGTTACAATCTATCAACCAGATGCATATAACTGTTATAGAATAATTTGTTTTCAAAGCCGATAAAATAATTATTCGCAACAAACATAAGTTTTTGAGTTTCAAACGACTAATTGCGGAAGCTAAAATCGTTTGAATTGTGTTCATTCGGTATTTTGAATTGCAAAACCAAAATGGATTTAATATGCCCATTCGAATCACATAAACTAAAATTGATTTAATCTGTTTGTTCAAATCGTAGAAACTAAAGTTAACCTTTGTTCATTAGAAACTTTGAATTCAATTATCAAAATTGAAAAAGAAGCTAGAATGAATTAAAATGATATTGAAGGGGTTGTTAAGAAGTAAGCTGGGGCTCTAATCTGTATGAGAGTTGGTGCTAGTAAAAAATGAAATGGATACCTATGTGTAATTAATTTAAAAGAACACATCTTACATTTATTTGTGATTATTTGAGTGGGGCCTTGGGCCTCTAACTAACCTTCATATGAATTTGTCGTTGCACGAGGAATTATTCGGCCCACATGAGATATTTAGTCATGTCTTATGGTTTATAGGGTGACACATGGGAATATTGTCATTTCTAGATTATCATCTAATTTGGTGGTTTCGTTGGCCGATCCATATGTTGTTTATTTGAAGAATTACAATGGGCCCCCATCGAGTCATGGGATAGCTAAATCATATGTATAATTCCCAAGGAGCGTGTTTGCTTGATAATTTATTCTATAAAATTTTAAGAAACCTATAATATATTAATGTAGCGTTTGGTAGATTTGATGGAGGAAAGAAAAGGCGTGAGATAACACAGTCACTTTATATTTTAAGGTTAAAGCAAAATTTGTAAATGTTTATATGGTCTATAACTTAAAACTAGGGTATGTTCGTCGATACGTGTTGCACGTCTTAAAGATGGGCTAAATCAGGTTTAGGCAAACACATATTCATAACATTATGTGGAGTGCGTTCCTGGAGAATCTCCAAACACCATCAAACGGAGGAAAACAATGGCAAGAAAGAAGGCTATAGCTGAAAGCCGTGGATGTGGTAAAGGAAGACGGAGGGGTATTTCTCTCAGGAGACCTCGAAATCTGACAACTACTTCTTCACCTATTAGAGATATTCATGCTACTGCAGAAGAGGTGAGAGTGAGTCAGATGTGCCTTTAGAGATTCTAGTTATTGCAACTGAAGCTACTACACCTAGAAGTCATGATGAAGGTTTAGCTTTCAATGTTGAGCAATTGATTAACACTCATTAAGAACACAGAAGAACAGCTGGAACTTCTTTCGAATCTCCACACATCACTCTTGCTACTCTAGAACTGAGAGTTAGCTTATTAGAAATAAAAGTGTTGGAAAAGACAAAGTTAATTGAGATGTTGTAGATGGATTCTCATTTGAAAAAAGCACGCATAAAGACTCTTGAAAATCAGATGCAATTCTTATATGATTATGTTCAAGTTATGGATAATCTATTCAAGGCTTTCATAGCACAATCTACTTCTCAACATACTCAATATGAGCAAGCTGGAACTACTAGTCATGAAGAACCAAGTGGACAACAAGCTTTTGAACCAGATCTTGTTATAGAAGATATTGATCCGTTTATGATCGAGATAGTTATTGTTATTGAAAAGCAATCTACAAAGCATGTTTCTAAGGCTATAATTGAGAACATTATTGTAACTCATGAACACGTGGTTCAAACGACTGTGGAAGAAGAAGAAGATGATGATGGATTAGACAAAGTTGATTATGGTTCTAGTGAGGACAAAAAGGATGAGGATAAAGATGAAGATGATGATGATAATGATAGTGATGAAGGAAAAGGTGATGAAAAGGAAAAGAAAACGAGTGATGATGATGATGATGATCGAGGAGGTGATGTGGGATTTTCTGTAGGTCCTTCTTGTGAATCAGGGTCTGAAAATGTCTCTGGACCAAATCCTAATGATCCAGAGGATTACCAACCACTTGACCCAGCAATAGAATAGTTGTATAAAAGGGATTCTATACCTTTCAACAACATATGTTAGCTAAAGATTCTAATGACGAGCATGTGGGATCATTTAATGACTTGGATGAACCTATAAATTACAATGATATCTTTGGAAATAATCTACAAAGTATGTTTTTAGATATACTACTTGAAAACACAGAGTGGTGAGCAAACAAAGCTCCAGCGGAGTCTTTAGACATGACTGGGAAGCTAGCTGTGAGATAGGTCAGAAACATCACTATTACTCCTCCACCACTTGTTCAAGGTCGTATAGTTAGACACTTTAAATCGTTCTTTAGGTACGGAAATAGTGAACCTGTTTTGAGTTGGGCGTATGAGGAAGAGAAGAAAATGTATATGATCAAAAGGAAAGGTGGAGCTTTATATAGTATTATCAAGATGAGCATGATTTGTCTCATCATAGCCGTAGATAAACCAAAACAAAATGTCACAGATGAGCACATCCTCACATCATCGACATCAGCAGGATTAGATCACCCACAAAAAAAATATAACAAAAAAACAGAAAAAACAAAGCCCTGCAGCACAAACATTTGAATATAGTAAAGCTCTAAAGCAATTTCTTTGACACCTAAAGTCAATGTGTAAACAACATAACAAAGAGTGCGCTTTGAATGTTCTTAAAATCCCTATTTCTATACAACCATAAAAAAAAAAGAAACAACAACCAACACAGGTGGCAACATCTCCAACACCTGCGATTAAACCGTATCATCAACACCAGATTTAGGTCCTCAGATGTGCGATGACCATCATCATCGAGCAAACAATGAAAAATATATGGCCTGCAACCGCCACCAAAGGCAATAAACCGACCACGTGCGTTATAATCGACAGATCTAAGCTACCGACATGCATCACCATCCATGGACGGCAGCCGGCAGCCGCGGCGTTGCAAGACCACCGAAATCTCTCTCTCTCTATACAACCATCAAAAAAACAGAAACGACAATAAACACAACGACAATAAACACAGGCGGTTAACATCACCAATGTCGGCGACTAAAGCAAAACATCAAAAGCCGGATTAGGGCTCTCAGCTGTGCGAGGTGCCATTATCATCGAGCAAAAGATGAAAGGAGCTGGACGTGATGGTCATGCAGACACCACCAAAGGCGGTTGACAGATCATCGGCGACATCAAAATCAACAGATTTAAGTTGATTCCAACATGTACCACCATCTATCGATGGCGACGATACACGGGTCCATCGGAGCTGCCACCTACGCACAAAACCAACAATCACCCACCGAAGACATAAACTTTGCGTGCTTGGTAGACGGCGGAGGCAACGCAGGCTGTGAACAACAACAATGAACCCTCTCTCTCTAGAAATAAACTAAAGGATGAAATAGGTGAACACTCCTTTTTTGCCTCTATAAACATATTTTGGGAGAGTGTAATATGCAAACCTTGAAAACTTTCGTGGCCAAACCATTAACCTAAAAACCACCGCTGATCCATTTTCTTTTTAATTATATTGGTATATTGTTATAACTAGTGTTTTAACCCGCGCTACGCGCGCGGGAGTTTGGTTGTTTTTCTCTGTTTTACGCGACCGTGACTTTCTTCGTTGTCGGGTTGGCTCATCGGAAACCAGAAGAGTGTATGCTGATACCAGTTTGATTAGATGCCGAATACCGATACTAATGTTTGACGTCAAAAACACAAAAAAAAATAAACGTTTGTGGTCAAAAAACAAACTTCACCTGCGTTACGCGTGCGGAAGTTTGGTTGTCTTCCTTTGTCTTATGCTACCGTGACTTTCTTCGTTGTCGGGTTGGCTTATCGGAAACCACAAAAGCGTATACCGATACCGGTTCCGATAATATCGAATACCGATACTAATGTTTGAACCCAAAAACAAAAAAAATAAACTTTTGTGTCAAAAAACAAAAATATAAAACTTTATTGTTAGTCCTAATTAGAATTTAGGTTTTAAATACATTTTATAAAAATATGTGGTCATTATATAAAAATATAAACTTCTTAAAGTATTTTTCAAATTTGTATGGCTAAAATATTAAAAAGCAAACTTTACTGTAGCAGTGAAGTTGCTTTTTAATATATATTGTAATATCAAATTTGCGTCTCTCTCTAAATATATGCAGAGAGAGAGTGCAGATTAAATACAATATAACTTCATTATAATTCATGAATTATAGAAATCAATTAGGTTCATTAATCAAATCAATTTAACGGTTAAGATGAATGTGATGACAGTCTTTCTACTCTAATAAAATGGTAATTTGGAGGAACACATGTCAACACCACATTTCTTCTCACCAAAATTTTTTCGTTTCTCTCTACTATTAAATAATCACATTAATTACTAATAATATTATTTATTTATTTTTAGATTTATGATTAAAATAGTTTTTAATATATTAAGAAGGATATCTTTTTATTAATGTTATTTCTAAAAACATAAATTTTTATAAAACAAGAAAATTACTAAAACATAATGTTTTTAAAAAAATAGGAAATGTTTAAATTTTGATGTTTTTAAAAATCAATATTATTATAAATAAAAAATATTTAAAATTGAGAGTTATAATAAGAAAGACTTTAAAACTGATATTACTTTAAAATGGTTGTTTTGTAACAAAATTTTTATTCTATTTATATTAAGAAAGATTTCAATCATATATTATTTTAAAATATCTCTCTACTCTAATAAAAGGGTAAATAAGGGAGACGCTTGTCATCACCACATTTCTCCTCACTAAATTTTTCCCGCCTCTCTCTCTTATTTAATAATTACTATATTTACTCATAATATTTTTTAGTTTTATAGACTAAAAATACTTTTTAATAAACTTAAGAAAAGTCCTTTATATTAATGTTATTTATAAAAAATATTTTTTATAAAACAATAAAAAAAATTTAAACATGATGTTTTTAAAAACTAAAATATTTAAAATAAAAAATAATTAAAATTGAAAGTTATAATAATGAAAGTTTTTTTAACACAATTTGTTTTGTAACAAAATGTGTAAGTTTTTTAAACAAAAAGTTTAAAAAGTTAATATCATTGTTTTATTACTTATATCCTTACTAATACGTAATTTCATTTTTATCTTATCTTAAAATATCGTTCTATAATTAATAAAATTTTATTTAATTTAATATTTTATTTATTTAACCCGTATAACGTACGTGTTACTAAAACTAGTTATTTTATAATTAATAAAATTTTATTTTATTTTAAAATTTTATTTATTTAACACGTATAATATACGGGTTTTACTAAAGCTAGTTTTATAAATATTTCAAATTTCATAAATAGTTTAAAGTTACTAATAGCTGGAAAAGGTAAAAGAGAAAATTCACCTCTGTTGTTAACCTTTTCTTTTCATTTAAATATAGGCCCGCCAATTACTCAAATTAACATGTATTATGTTTTGAAGGAAACAAGGAAATTTACCTGGTGCGATGAAGTAGAAACATGTATATTATAATATTAGCTTTAGTAAACCCGTGTATTACACGGGTTGAACAAATAAAATATTAAATATAATAAAAATTTATCAAGTATAAAACGATATTTTACGATAAAATATAATTGAAATTACGTATAGTAAGAACAATATGTAATAAAACAATTATATCAACTTTTTAAACTTTTTGTTTAAAACTTTTTTCCAAAAAAAAATAATAAATATTTTGTTTCAAAACAAACCGTATTAAAAATATCTTTTTTTAAAAATTTTCTTATTATAAATTTTAATTTTAATTAATTTTTGTTTATAAAAAAATTAACTTTTTAAAAACACTAATTTTAAAAAAGTTTGATGTTTTGTAAAAATTTATTATTCTATAAATATTATTTTTAGAAATAACATTAATAAGAAGATATTTTTTAAATTTATTAAAAAACTATTTTTATTCTAAAAAAAAGTTAAATAATATTATTGATAATTTAGGTAATTATTTAATAAGAGAGAGAAGCGAAAAAATTTTGGTGAGAATGAATATGGTGCCGCTACGTGTCACTCAAGATACTCTTTTATTAGAGTAGAAAGATAGAGTAAATTACTTTTTTGGTCCTTGAGGTTAGGGCCATTTAACCCTATTAGTCCAAAAAAAAATATTTTGACATATCAACCCCTAACATTTTATTTATTAACTGTTTTGGCTCTTGACACTAACTCTATTAACTTTTTCTGTTAAGTGTAATGGTATTTTAGTACTTTTACATCTTAAGGACAATTTATGTAAATTTTAAATCTTTAAGGCTATTTATGCACATTTATGAAACGTACCAATACAACCACCACACACATAACTCACTCCGCCCATCGTCACCACCGGCACATTGACGGCTGCCATCGGCTGCCATTGTCGCCAAAACCCACCACCACCGCCGCCACTACAACCACCACCGTCAAATCACGATACTTCTTACATCTATTCATTCAATCACTGCTGAATCAAAGCCCTAAATCTACCACCTCTCAAATCAATTCAAACTCCGTTCTCGTTACGCTTCAAGATTCACACTACATCGAGCAATCAGAACTTGTTGAAAAAGTTGTTCTTCTACAAACCCTGAAGAAGCGGTTTCGAATCACGACATCACCATTTTCGCACCCAGCAATGTAGCTGTCGAACGTCAAATGGATCCGGAGTTCAAGTGGTTCTTACTCGAGCCTTTTAATCTGAAATTGTTGTAGAAGCTGCCCCTGTTTCATATCATCCCTTCTCAGGTCGGGTCGAATGAATGGCCCGGTAAGGATGTCGGAGCTGTAGCTCATCATCAAATGCTTTGTATCGATGAAGAAGACAACCATCTGCCGTTGACCCTGTTTCACATCATCCCCTCCGAATCTGAAATCATTGTAGAAGCTGCTCCTATTGATTGATTCGGCGGCTGATTGGATGTGGCCGACGATGGGAGCCGATGGCAGCCGGCGATGTGCCGGTGGTGATGATGGGCGGAGTGAGTTTTGTGTGTGGTGGCTGTATTGGTACGTTTTATAAATGTGCATAAATAACCCTAAAGATTTAAAATTTACATAAATTGTCCTTAAGGTGTAAAATGACTAAAATACCCTTACACTTAACAGGAAAAAGTTAACAGAGTTAGTTTTAGGGGCCAAAACAGTTAAAAAATAAAATATTAGGTGTTGATATGTCAAAAGATTTCTTTTTAAGCTGATATAGTTAAATGATCTTAACCCTAGAAACCAAAATAATAATTTACTTTTCAATATAAAAAGAATTATTACAATAGTATAGAATTTGATAGCACAAAACATACCTTCGTGACTTCGTGTAATCATAAGATAAAGTCCCACATGTTTAATGCGCGCGAAGCCAGTCATTCTGTTGACCCATAAAAGATGTCAGAGGGCTTTAATTTTTATGACATATCATCATTGGAATGTGAAAGAAAGGACAAATTTAATAATTAAAATAAAGAAAATAATAAAAACGTAATAGAAAGAAAATAATAAATTGTAAAATGCATTGTCGGTTATAAAAAATGAGTAAATTTCGGTTTTGGTTCTTGTGGTTTGAGCATTTTAACCATTTCAGTATAAAAAAAAAATCTTTTGTCATATCATGACCTGTGGTTTCATTTTTGTAACGGTTTTGGTCGCAGACATTAACTCTGTTAATTTTGTGTTAAGTCTAGGGGTATTTTTGGCATTTTATATGTAACTCACTATCTTTCTCTTGTTTATGATTCTATTGAAACCCTAAGTCATCTGCCACTTACCCACCCTTTTCTTCCCTCATAGCGGGCTAGATCCCAGTCGCCTCCCCTCTCCGGCAACCCTATGATTCCAATCTTTTCCGGTTAGATCCCACCAACTAAAACCCTAATTCACTTACCACCCATTAGATCTGCACAAACACGCACACAGAGAGCGAGAGTAGAAAAGGCACTGATGTTGTTGTTCAAAGCAGCGACAATGGTTCAAGAGGCGACGATAGTGGTGGTGGCGATTCTTAGATTCTCTGCCTGTTAAGCCCCAATCAATATGCACTTATCTTTACTCTTGATTACAGGTGGTGGAATCTATAATATTACCAGAAGTTTTCAAGGTTTGGTAACAATTCTATAGGGCTTGATATTTGTTATGTGTGATGTATTAGGCCCAAACAGGTTCCTTTCTACAGCTATTGAAGCTTTTAACACTAAATTTTATGTTAACCTGCTCTACATGGATTGCTATGATAATTGAGATGTAAGAATAGTTGAGGGTTTTGTGGATGTAGATCAACAAAATAGATTTAGGGTTTTGTTAGATGGCTTCTTGTGGGTGGTGATTACGTCGGAGGAGGTAAGCAATAGCAAAATAGGGTTGTTTAAGTGAGGTGTGAGTTCTCGTAAAGGTGGCCCAGTGGTGCTACAATTAGTATGAATTGGTGGCGAGAAAAACAAGGACGCTAGAAGAGGTAGTGGTGGTTAGTTGTTCGTTAGAGATTGGGTGTCGTCTGGTCACCGGAGATGGTGGTGGTTGGTTGGTCGTTAGAGATAGGGTGTCGTCTGGTCACAGGAGATGGTGGTGGTCATCTGGTTGCCGGAAATGGTGGGAAGGAGAGTGGGTTGAAGAAATGTGTTGTCTCTCACTATTAAATAGGTTATATTTATTTTTATTTTTTTCTTAAATGTAAAATGACCAAAATACCCCTAAACTTCACAGACAAACTAACAGAGTTAGTGTCAAGGACTAAAACCGTTACAAAATAACAAAAATAAAATCACAGGGCATGATATGACAAAATATTCCTTTTTGGACTCATGGTTAAAATGCCCAAACCACAGAGACTAAAAACGAAATTTACTCAAAAAAAATTAAACTACAAATAATTATTTTATTATCACCAAAAACCAATCTCACTTTCTAGCAAAGGGCTAGAAGCACTAGAACAAATTTACCATGTACCCGGCGACAAATGTCGTTGGTACAGGGTAATTCTCAATTTTGACTAGTCAAAGCTTACAATGATGATGTGTCGTGAGTATAGACTTGACAGGATATGTAAAAAAATAAACGGGACGAGTGAAACTTATACCGACTACACATCGTTTGTATCGATTAATTAAAGTCTTTTTTATTTGTTGTCCTTCTCGATCACGTGGGAAAAAAGAAGACGGAGGTGCTCCGCCCTATACTCAAGACCTGTCATCGGTATAAGGTATTTTAATTTTCCTCATATTTTGTCTTTTTAGTGTTTTTAACTAATACGAACTTCTACAATCTTATTTTTATAAGAATTCTTTAAATTGATTTTTTAGGTGAGTTTCAAGAGTAAGATTTGAAGCGTGAAATTCAAGGGTTTGAAGGATAAAAAAGGTATGTATTTGTTTAATGTTTGTGATGTAATTACAATTTTAGTGTTTTTAAGTGATTATGTTTGTGATTATGCTTGTATGTATGTAAATGTGTATGTATATGTAAGTGTATATGGGTATGATGGTTAGCCTAATTTATATATTTAGAGAAAATTGCATAGATAGTCCTTATGGTTTGATTAAATTGCATAATTGGTCTCCGAACTTTTAAAATTGCAAAGTTAGTCCAAACTATTATGTAATCATTGTAAATTTGGTCCCCAAATTTTACAAAAATGCAAAGTTAGTCCAAACTTTTATGTGGGCGTTGCACTTTTGGTACCTAAAATTAAATTTAAAAGTTAATTTAAATTTTATAAAATGCATAAAAAATGAATGAATTTAGTGCTACGGACCAAACATACAATGATTACACAAAAGTTTGGACTATCTTTGCAATTTTTAAAGTTTGGGGACCAAACACGCAATTTGGTTAAACCACAGGGACTATTTATGCAATTTTCTCATATATTTATGTATGATTGTATGTATATGTTTCTATATGAGTAATTATGTATGAAAATGTTCTGATGTATTTAAATGTTTACGTATATGCTTATATGTATGCTTATATGTATGTAACTATGTTAAATTTGTATGTATTTGTTTGTGTATATATTTTTTTCTGTATATTTTATGTTTGTATGTTTGTAATTGTGTAGTATACATTATATATGTTTATATATTTGTAAGTATGTTGTATGCTTGTTGTATTTGAGTAATTATATGTATGTATGTATGCATTATGTATATGTTTGTATGTATACATGATATACGAGGAATTTTTGTGATGTTAAATTGATTAAATATAATGTTTTATTGTGTTATTACTTTAGAATACTATTACTTCAATGTTTATTCAGGATTTAAGCAAGAAATGAAGAATTGATGGAGGTTGAGGAACCAAAAGCAACATAAGTCAAAATTAAGAAAAACGGCATAGGTTACTCCATTACTGGCGTACCTTACTTTGAGTGGCGTCGGATGGCGTAAGGTAGAGTAGTTAGCATAACAAAGTGGGAGTTGGCGTAGTTACACCGATGTGAGATCAACTTTGGGATTTTGTAATTTTTGACCATACTTAAGAAGGAATTCTTCTCCTTGGATGATTTTAGCTACTTGGGAGCTTCTGAAATCAAGATCTAACCATCCCCTTTCATGATTTCTTCGATCAATTCAAGTTTTGAAGATAATTCCATGATAATGTCTAGCTAATTCCATTTGCGATCATTCTTGGGTGTAGGGTTAATAAACCAATGTGTGATTCCAATGTTCTACATGTTATTTGACATTAATGGTTGTAATCATTCGGTTATGAATGTTTATAAGTTTGATTTTATGTAACAAAAGCATTTTTCTTTGCAATTTTAGTTATAAACCTTTTAGTTGTTGATTTTCTTGTATTGGTAACTCTTGGTTTTGTGATGGAATGTTTAGGTTAAACTCTTAGCTAGTGAATTAACATCTCAACATACTTAGAAGTAAAGTTCTACTAGTTGTGTTACAATTAGTTATTTATTTGTTTTATTTGTATGTGAATTCAAAGTGGTAGTTTCTAGATTCTTCATTGTGTGAACTAACCTAAACCTGGATGTGATTCGTTTTCTCCTAATTGTTTACAATCTCAATTTAATTTTAGTTTTAGTTTTCGTAAAGAACTTCCAACCCATTTTACAATCGAGTGACAATATTTAATTAAAATAGTTAAAGGAATCAAAATTTTGCTTCAAAACAATTATAATTCCTTGTAGTTTGACGCCCTACTTACCCTAGCTAGCTAAGGTGAATAGGACATTTTTAATATCAGTTTTAATTGACGCTTCAACATTGATGAAAAATCGAATCATTGTTACTTATTATCAGATTACATGAATTGCACTAAGGCTATAAAAAAATCATTGTTTTATTTGTTAAGGAGCATCAAAATGATTATTTAATATTTATTTTTCTTCGGGGAGCATGTGTTTGGTGTTGCACGATTCGTTTTGATTATTTAACTAAGTTACTTAACTAAAACTAAACTATTATATCTTGACTATAAATAGATTCCTACAAGATTAGTTAAACTAAACAATCGCTTAAATAATACAAAACCAAAAGACGATCACACCTAGATTTCAGACATGTAAAGAAATTGTGACACTTAGGTTTTACCAAATTAGAAATTACATACTCGTAAAAAGATCATCAAACCTTTGTTGCAGCTAATTGCTTTGTATGATGTGCCTCCAGCCGAAAGGTTGCATCTTTTTTTCACTCTTGTGCGATCCTCAAATTGCCGTCGGAAATATCCCCTCACAACTGTTGTCGTTGATTCCTTTTAAATTGCAATTGTCGTCTCTTTCTTAGCTTCCAACTAGGGATTTAAATAATCGAACGAACACGAACGGGGTCTTGTTCGTGTTCGTTCATTAATAAAATAAGTTGTTCATGAACAGCTCACTAACGCTTACCGAACGAGATTTATTGTTCATGTTTGTTTATTAACTGAGTGAATCTATTCATGAATTGTTCACGAATATAAACGAACACAAATGAAGACAAGCAAACGCACATAACACACACGAAATTTACTAAAACAAAGAAATACAAACCATCATATATTGATTTTATAATTAAAATCACAAACATTATGTAATATCCACCAAATATAAATAAATATTTAACGAAATTATCTCAAAAATAACTTTTAAATAAACGAACACAAACGAATGTTAACGAACGTATTATCAAATGTTCACGAACTAAATGAATGAACACGGCCTCTATTTATGTTCGTTCGTTTAACTAACTAAACGGAAATTTTTTGTTCGTGTTCGTTTATTTATTAAACGAACGAACATAAACGAACTTGCCGTCGAACGTTTCACGAATCGTTCAATGAATATTTGGTTCGTTTACAGTTATAGTTCCGACCAACGATGGCCCATTGATATTCTTAGTGGGCTAGCAAGTTCATGAAACTATGGACCTGTACATGCACATTATTTTAGTCCATGTAAATCTCTTTTATATTAGTCCACTAACTAAAGCAAAGCACGTTTGACTTTGTAATTTCTTCAAATCCCACAATTTCAATTTAAATCCCTTGGGACGCGTTTGATAAGCGAAAATATAATAGAATTTAATGGAATTATAATTTGAGTTTTATTTTATAATGTGTTTGGTTCGTATAGTAAGTTCGAATTGAAATTGGAATTTAAATTTTATTTTTATTATGTTTGGTTGAGAATTAAAATTGAAATTTAAGTAAATTACATTAAATTCCTTCAAGTAAAGGATTTTACATTCCAACCATGTTATGAAGGATTTCACATTTCACCACCGCCCATTATCCTAGAACGGTGCTAACAGACAACACCTGCTGAAGCCACCTGAAACCAACCTAAGCCGCTGCCACCTAATACCAACCTAAGCCGCTGCCACCAGTGTCACCTGCCATTGCCCGTCACCATCTTTGACCAATCAGAACAAACACAACCAAAAATCATCACTAATCATGTTAATGACACTTTTTTTTGAACGGCTGGTTAATGGTTATTTGTTAGTATCACCAAGTTAGTAATATTCGTCAATGTCAAGGTTTGAACCTTGGACCTCCAAGAGAGGCAAAGCCTCCCATCTCCCCCTTAACCACTAGGCCAAAAGATTATTGGTTTTAATGACACTTAATGAACAATCTATTCAATTAACAAAAACAAAATGATGTAATAAGAAATTAATGTGTGCACAAGGTTATATTAATGATGAATGAACTAGAAATGCTAAAGCTATAACATGCTACGCCACATGTTTATTATTGATCTAGATAATCATGAATTACATATCTTAGACATTACTTTGTTTCTTCCCTATAACATAGTTAATTAGATTCATGATATTGCCGAGAAACTAAAGTCCTTACAAATTGAATATTGAATTTTAACACAATGAATTTATCATTATAGACACAATGTTAAATTTCAACACTTAGTTTGTCACACTTGACATATCAAGACACAACTGCCTCCTTGAACTCTAAATGTTAAAATTCATTTGATGGCAAATAGACAAAGAGAGACAATCTCCACCCCAAGGCTAAAGAAAAGATCTTTGTTCGACAACACATTCATGAAAGCCTAAAGAGAGAGTGCCTTACCATTAAAGACCCTCTTGACATTTGAAGGAAACTTATAACTAGCTTTAATCAATACAGGTTGACCCTTTACTCAAAGTGCTAGCTATAAAATTCTTCTCTCGTTTTTCAAGATAGTAGGTTAGAGAGTACAACCTTAAGGCTTATCCACATCACCAATGAATTCTCAACTATACAAAAAGAAAATCACCAATAATGACATATTAGAAAATACATATTCTACATTCTGTGGTTCTAATCTTCTCTGGCCATAGTAGCACTGAGAATGTAGTTTTATATATTTGTTTCTGTCATCTGGTTGAGGCGCAAAATTACAAGCTCCTACTTAAAAACCACTAGATAGTGTTATCCCATTTCTTGAAAAGAACGTCATAGCTTTCATTGTCGATGGAGGAGAAAACTTTGCGGTCCTAGCAAAGGCCATAGAGCATGGGTGACCACCATGGTGGAGATTGTTAGATGGTAAAAGACTGAATTGAATATTATTGATAGGTTATGGTTGTAACATTATATAAAATTTATAGAAAACCCTAGGAACCTAAATCGGGCCCGCAGGCACAACCCTAATAATAATCAATAATAAACTCTAATAATAATATAGTCTAATACTCCCCCGTAGTCAGAGCGATAGAGAATCAGACTCTCAGACTAGAAACAGTAAAAAAATAAACATAAAGAACAATAAAAATAGTCTCGATCTCGGTCACAACTTCGGCCAAAATTTCATAATCTTGCAATCTTCAATCCAAAACTTTAAATACAATCCACAATATTAAATTATCATGTAATCATGCGACCGACATCCAATGCGGCAGTGAGGCGACGACATAGGGTGTGGCGGTGGACCGAAGTCCTGAACGCGACGTAGCGGCGGACCGTAGTCCTGGAGGCGGCACAGTAGTGGCAATATGATCACGTGATTGGTATCCCAATCAAAAAGATAAAAAGAAACAAGGTGACACCTAGTGATCGTGGTCGGACGGTGGTGTGTTATACTGAAGGCTGGTGTCGTGGTAAGGCGGTGTTCTTCAGTGGCAATGGACCATGGTTTGGCAAGAACAAACGATAAAAAAAAGAAACAAGAAAGAAGGGATACATGCATATGAGTTTTGTGGGAAAGAAAGATTTCTGATATGTGGCTTGAATCTAAAACCATGACAAATCTTTATTTACCCACTAATATGGTTCAGCGTATTATTATCAACCCACTAACGAATATACCCACACACCTTTTTGTGGAAAATATCCCATTCTTCATCACTTTTACCTTATCAGTAGAAAACACAGGCATAATAATCCTTCACATAAAGAAGAGCTTCCATCTTACCGTTTCCTTCACATAAAGAAGAGCTTCCATCTTACCGTCCTAAACATGATAATTAGAACCATTTAATTCACAATCCTACTTGTATTAACTTTCATCATTCAAACAAGTCTTAATCCAGTAACAAGAGCCAATGGCTTGATACCACTCTGATAGGTTAAAAAACTCACACAACTGGCCAATAAACTACACGCAACGATCCAGTACTTTAATCTCTTGGAAACCGAAGGACAATGCAGCTAGGTCTAAAAATGATGTGAATTTCTCTTTGTTGTCTACTCTCTCTATCTCTCTTTCTCCGATGAAAAGAATGAACTCGACTTTTGATTCCTTTATTTAGAGGTGGGCATTTCGGGTTCGGCCCAATACCCGAAACCGGGTACAACCCGGGTTGGGCCCAACCGGGGTTTTTCGTACCCGGGTTTTGGTGAAACCGGGTTCGAACCCGGTTCGGGTTCACCTAATGCAAAACCCTACCCAACGTACCCGGGTAGGGTCGGGTCCGGGTCCGGGTCGGGTCCGGAACCGGATACAATACCGGGTTTAGTTTTTTTTTTTTTCTTCTTTTCTTTTCTTGTGTGTGTCCCCAATACCGGGTTCAAATCAGGTCCAAAACCGGGTTCAAATCGGGTTCAACCGGGTCGGGTCCGAACCCGGGTTCGGGTCGGGTTCGCTAAAAAACTCAAAATCTAAAACCGGTTCCAACCCTACGGGTTTAAACGGGTCCAACCCGGGTACACCTCCCATCGGGTACTACCCGTACCCGGGTCCGGGTCGGGTCCACCGGGTCGGGTTCGGACCCGGTTTTTATGCCCATCTCTACCTTTATTCACTTAAGTAAAAAAGATGGGCCATAAAAATGGGCTCTTCACATGGGCCAAAAATGACCCAACACTTCTACCATCAAACATGCATGTGAGTGAAGGTATAAAATAAAATACAATTGCTTTTATGAAAAAAATACAATTTTTTCATGATGAATAATCATATTTTTTTCTTATTTGTTAGAACAAACAAGATTAGGGTTTAAGATCTTGTAAAAGTAGTATTTGTATGACTGTTAGGTTTCGTATGTATGCTTTATTTTTCAGAAAAATAAAAGTTTAATAGAAGAAGACATAACATAAGAAGAATCCTTGATCCAAGCATGGATTCGTGGCAGGGTCCAATTGCAAGAAAATTTGAGATCAAACAAACCATATGATGTTCACGTGCCAACGTGTGACACCAAGACTAACTCATGTGGTAGAGGCTTTATTTTTTAAATAGGAGATCTTGCATTCAAACACAAGCTTGATGTACATTAATTTTTTGTAATTTAAAATTAAGAGTAAAATAGATTTACTGTTCAAAAAATAAAAATATGATGTTCATGCTTGTTACCTTTAAAACTTGAGACTAAAAGCTTCTTGATGAACAAATCGTCTAACGATATCAACAGATGAGACAACTAGCTCAAGGGGTGCTAGCCAATCCACACAAATCAATGAAAACAAAGCTTTAACTTGTGTTTAACATACTTGAGATTTCAACATGTCAGGAAAAATTACAAGAATAATGCATTTTGTAAAAAGAAATTTATCTAAATATAAATAAAAACTCTATCATATTTAAACTCTATGCATTTTTGGGTGAATCTTAACTACGAATGGTATTGTTTTTGTGTTACGTTTATTTCTATGGTTCTTTTATTATTGTTATTTTCAGATATAAATCTTTGTTACGTGAATGAAATCAATACGCAGATCTTGTGATATCTTTTTCTATTTCTTACCTTCTTCTCATATTCTGGTATAACCTTATCATTTTGCATACCAAGTTTGCAATTTTCAGGCGGACCATTGTAGTCGTCTTATTAATGTTGTAGGTTTAATTGAACATTTAAAAATTTAATTCTAATTTTAAAACTTCTAACTAAATAACAGCACCTTAGATTAAATTCTTTATTAGTCTTGTCATATTTTTACGATTCAATGTAACTTTTTCTTGACCCGTTAAGACTTGATGCTATTTAACTTTGTTATTTTTTTTGCCCCCTGGTAAAAAATTCTAGATCTGCCACTGAATATACGTTTAAAAATGCTCTATGATATATTCATCAAAGTTCCATAAGCAAATCAACTTTGCACCACCACAGCTGCTATATCATTATGAAACATTTTCAATCACTATATCATTCTTACAAATGAGATACTAAAATACACATGATCTACATTCCAAGCTCACAACTCAAATTCATCTTCAAGCTTCAAAGCCTCCATAGCAGCTTCCTCCTCCTCATCATCAATCGCAAAGTAAGGATTATGCGCCTTCGGCCTAAAACTATACCCCGTAAACACATAGAACGCAAGCGTAGCCGATTCAGCTGCCAACACACTCGTCCAAGCGTATCGATAAGAAGTAATCGTCTCCAACACATACACCGCCACCCTAGTGAAGTAAATGTAGCATATCACTACCACATAGTACTGCCTAAACAACGTTAACTTCATCAAATTCACAGCCGCCTTCCCATCCGTCATCGCAGCCTCTCTCAAGTTCTTGATCGACCATATAATCGGAAACAATACAGCACAGCAACAGATTATATCCACCAGCAAGAACACCTGCCTCCACGTATTCGAATCTTGACCAAACGGCCCCGTTTCATCGATCACCACCTGCGCCACATTAGCGATCACTTGCAGCGGGATCACGATCATCAACACCTTCTTTTCTTTATCTTGCAGATAGGGTTTCAAGAAAGACCACCCAGTGCCAATCAATACAATCAAAGTAAACAATGTGATACCCTTTAGAAAACTGAAGATATAGAACAATATATCCCACCCATGAGGACTCCCAGACCTTTTGATGTAAGATTTATCCTCTGTTTCACATAACAAATTTAGGGCTTTCAAGATCACCACCGCCAGCATAAAGAAATGAATCCGAAAAGCCGATGATCTCCGTTGATAAAGGGTGTAGATCCACACGCCACAGAGAGCTATATACATCAAGAAGAACAAGAAGTAGATCGTCGGGAGGTTGGTCTTACCGGCGGATAAGTAATCACGGCGGTTGTTTCTAGGGTTCCGATTGTACATAACGGAGATGACGTTGAGCGAAACTTTAACGTCGTCACCGGCGCAATTGGCGAAGACGAGGGTGAACTGATTGGCGTCGGAGACGTCGAATTGGGCGTCGTAAGAAGGGGTAGTGGTGGTGGGTTTGAGGTGGTTGAAGGTGAAGACTGATTTGACGGCAGAGGAGTCAAGAGGGCATCGGATTTTGTTCGATTGGAGTTGTTCGACGACGTGAATCCATGATTCACGGGTGCAGAGGAAGAACCCGATTCGGGAGAGATCGGGTTGAGGGGGGTGGAAGGAGATATGGGAGAAGTTGAGGAGGAGGTGGCCGGAGTGGGTGAACCCGAATTCGTCGATTGGGATGGTGGATCGGGTGTCGGATCGGATCTGGGTTAGTCGGATCTCAGCGGTGGTGATGGCGAAGAGGAGGGTGACGGCAACGGCAGCGGCGGCGATGGAGAATCGACGGTGGTGAGAGGCCATTTGTGGTGGTGGTGGTGGTGGTGGAGGAAGAATGGGTGGTGAAATGGATATAGATGGGGTTGAAGAAGACGAGGGGTACCGACGGCGATTGACTTTTGAAGTCAAGGAATGAGGTTGATGGCTTTGGAAACGACGACGTTCGGTAACCGACGATTTCTTAGGCGCGTCGTTCCTAAGTTTTATCGACACCCCCTCAACTTTCTGCGTATCAACATCATGTTCATTTCCTAAATTTAATACAACTTAAAAAGGATTTTTACGTATATCTCTTTATGAGATACATTCAATTAAAAACTAAAAATTGGTAAAAATCAAAAGAAATAATTCTAACCGCATATTTTTGTTTTTATATTTTAAAAGTGAATTAATTTTTTTGTAAAGAACCAAAATAACCATTTTAACAGCATAGTTTCATTTTCCTCTATTTTATTTTATAAAAGTGTATAAAAATAGTTTCATTTTCCTCTATTTTATTTTATAAAAGTGTATAAAAATTATAAGGGGTATTTAGTATTTTACTCTAAACCTACATATGTTTTGACTTCAATTCTTTAAAAATATTAAATAGGATTCACAGTATTTGATTCCACTTTAAATATTCGTATTAGATTCTATTATTTTTATAAAAATGATGTTGATAATTATTTGTTTCGGTGAATGAATATGTTTGACACAATCAATGTTTGTGAAACATATATTACAAACGAATTTATTCAAATTGACATCAATGTCACAAACGAATTTATTAAATAAAAGGACCAACAGACACATTTTTGTATCGGCTCAAGTCATGTAAATATGACTCAAAAAATTGTATCACAAAATGAAAAAAATTATACGTTAATATTAGTTCATGAATATATACTCGCTAGGGGTGTTTAAATCCGGATATTCAAAAATTTTGTATAGTTGATTTCACGATATCCGAAAATTCAGTGTCGGATATCTGAACGGATATCGGATTTCTAGAAAAAATTTGTATATTCTAATAATTTTCTAAAAATATAATATTTTTTAATAAAAATTTTTGAATATCCAAAATTTTAATAAAAATATCCGAAATACTCGAAAATATCCGAAATTTCTAATTAATATTTATTATTTAATAATATTTATAAAAATATTTCAGATAATTCGTATATCTAAATATCCAAAAAACCTCAAAAAATATCCAAATTTGGGATATATATCGGATTCGGATATTTCGGATTCGAATACGGATATATTTGAACACCCCTAATACTCGCCTACCCCTTTCGGTCTCGATTATATCATCGCCGCCCTTTTTCGATTCTATTCTACCTTGACACGCTCTACCAATAAAACACACATTGGAAAGCCGTAATTATGTAAAAACAATCTCAATTAATTAACAACATAGGTATGTAAACCTTATCATTCAATCATCGACTGTGGTCACGATAACTGTCGTTAATTATTATTATTGTTCTAGAGTTTTGTTGTAAATCGATTAGTTTTCTTAAAGCTTATTTGTTTATATTATTTCTTTAACCACAAAATTGCTAATTATTCTAAATTAAAAACTTAATACACCATTTAGGTTTTGATTTCCAAAAACCTTATTTGTTTATAATATTTCACTTGTATATTTGTGCGCACACACGATACTTAAATTATTAAAAAAAGTTATTTCCTGTAGATTTTCACCCAAAAAAGTAGCTAAGTTAACATCACAAAATTATCATAATACCCTTACAAATAAAAAAATCTTGAAATTAAAAAGAAAAAAATGAGTTGCTAGAAATCGTTCTTTTGTTTTTTACAAATAATTGGTTCTTAATTGAATGCATCACATTCCTTTACTAACACTAAGAATTACATATAGTGGTGTACAAATCAGTTTTTTGCCCAAACCGGTTTGGGGTCCAAACCGAAACCGGTTTGGTCAACGAAAGTCAAAACCGGTTTGGCCCCAAACCGGTTCGGGTTACAAACCAGTTTCAACCCCATAAAATACAAACCGCCCAAACCGGTTTGGATCGGTTTGGGAACCGGTTCGAGGCCCAAACCAGTTCGGGTTTTAAATTTTTTTTTCTTTGGGTTATTCCATATTAAAAAAATTTAAAGAAAATTATATTATATTATATATCATATTTAAATTAATAAATTAAAAGTAAATTTAAAGAAAATTTAAATCTTTTGTTAAAATATATAATTTTATTTATATTAATTGAAAATTTTTGTTATTAATATCATGATGGTGGTAGTTTTTTTTATTATTATTGTTTTTTTACTTGTTGTGACTAACTGGTTATTATTGTTATTAATTTTGTTATTAATATAATAATATTATTATTTTATTTAATGTTAAATAGTTAAATTATTATATAATGAAAGTGAGATATATAATGAAAGTGAGATATATGATATAAAAACTAAATAATTTAAACAACATAGAAGATTAAATAATAGTTTTATAAAAACTAAACAATGACTGGTCGTTCTTCGTTCGTTCGTTGCATACTTGTACGTTTATTTTTCGCCACCGGAACCGGAGCTGTTACGAAGGCACTCATCATATGCCGCTTCATCATCGGTCATTCCGGGTGTCAATCCGCTCTCTACCTTGTCCTCGTATAATTCTGCTTCGTATTCCAATTCTCCTTCAAGTGAGCATTTGTCTTGTACTTTTTCCGCGGCATCAAAACATCCTTCAAGCAAATCGACATTTCAACCGCTTATGGAGTGAGTCGAGTTCGTCTTATCAATATAATCCTGCCACTAACAGAAAAAGCAGATTCCGAAGCTACCGTGGAAGCTTGGACGGTTAGTAAATCTCGGGTCATGGTGGATAGGATGGGAAATTGATCTTCCTTACCTTTCCACCAAGCCAACAAGTCAAAAATTTTAAAATTTTATGGACTCATGGTGGATAAGAAGTTAGTTCCACCATACCTCCTGAGCTCACTACTTGGAGTGTTACCACGTTGACGTTTATTACATTCATCCCTTAAAGTATTATATAAAGCAAACATTGGATCATTTGAACTTTCGGCATGTGCCGCATGCCTCAATGACTCATGGATATGTGATGTTTCATCATATTTTAATAAATAAACATCAAACATTTTTTCTAATTGTTGATTAAAAGTAGCTTTTAAAGTTTGACCATAAAAAGGGTTTTCATCTTCTAAATCAAAATTAGAAGTAATTTTATCAAGTAAAGTTTCAACCCCCGACAAATTTAAACAAGGGTTTAATGTAGCGGCACATGTAATAACCGGAGGCATTTCTTTAAAATACTTTTTAAGTTTTTCTTTCATTGGGGGTATCACATCCGAATAAGGTCTACCCCTAAACGACATCTCATTTAATTTTAAAGTCATTAAATAAATTTGGTGACGTACTAACGGACTCGTTGGATAATAAACTCCAGAAAGACAAGTAGTTGCATTTTTAAAAATTTAAAGAATTTTGCTTATTTCTTCAATAATGGACCAACCCGATGGATGGTAAGTATTTGCCTTTCCACGACTTACCAAACTATTATGAAAGGCTATTAAACTTTCTTTTTGTTCAATTGCCTTTTCAAACATGTTATAAGTGGAATTCAATCGTGTAGGTACGTCACAATTCGGACCTAAACATTTGGAATTTGCGTCTTTACAAAACTTACGATATTTACTATATATTTGGTTATTGCTAAAAATGTCACGTAACATTCATTTAAAACCATCTTTCATTGTTTCAATGGTTCTTAAACCGTCTTGAACGGCTAAGTTTATGATGTGCGCAACACATCGACTATGGAAAAAAACACCGTCATACATTGGTTTATATTTTAATTTTAAATGATCTATCGCAAGTGTGTTATTTGACGCATTATCAAAATATATAGAAAATATTTTGTTTTCTAATTTATACGTTTTAATAACTTTATCAATAAGATAAAAAAATGTTTTGGCCGGTGTGAGGATAATCAAACAATTTAAACGCAATCGTACGTTTCATCATTTGCCATGAATCGGGTTCAACCCAATGGGCGGTGACACAAATGTACGAGTCCGGTGAACCGTGAGGAGTCGACCAAACATCACTAGTTAAGTTAACACCGGTTTGTAAATTTTCAAAATAAGATATTAATTCATTTTATGCTTTTTTCACATTTTTAAACAATCTCTTCGAAGAGTAGCACGACTTACATTGGTGTAACGTGGTTGGAGAGTTCGTTGAATGAGTCGAGTCAAACGTTCGTTGTCGAAATGTTTGAATGACAAGCTTTCATGAATTATAAACTATGCCATTTGCTCCCGAACCGCATCAACGTTATAAGGCCAAACATTTCCTTCGTTGGTCATTGAAGCTTGACATTAAGACGGTTGACCTTTCAACACCTTGTAATATTTATGCTCAATATGGTTTCTCAAAGTTGTGTTTGCATCTTTTTTGAAAAACTTATGACAAAACTTGCAACGAGCTTTGTTCGGACCGGTAGCCATTTGACATAAATCGTAATTGCACCATACTTCGCAGTTCCTATTAGTAGGAATGATTGCTACCACCACGTTGCTTGAAGACGCATCACAACCAACGGATGATTGAGCACTAGATGAAGCCATTTGAGAGAGTTTTTTGTAGAATGAAAGTATTGAGCGTTTTTTACGATTTTTGAGAGTTGAGAGAGTTTTAAGTTGTTGTGATTCAACCAAAACATACACTACATATATATACTAACCTATTGGGGGTATAATGGTAGAAAAACCACCAAAAAAAGGTCAAAAAGGACCTCTAATGCCCAAAAAACGGCTATATAGCCGTTACCCAACGGCTAGTTTGCAAAACCGGTTTAGGAACCGGTTTGAGAACCGGTTTAATAACCGGTTTGAATAACGGTTTGAAACCGGTTTGAAACCGGACCGGGTTAGGAACCGGTTTGAAGGGAGATATCTCCAAACCGCTTAAAAACCGGCGGGTTGGGCCGGGTTGAAACCGGTTTGGGCCAAACCGGTTTGAGCTCAAAACCGGTTTCGGTTTTTTCGGGGGAACCGGTTTTTTGAACACATCTAATTACATACTTACTCAATTTTTAAAAATCAATTACATGTTTTTCGTTTTCTTAATGAATTACTCATTTACCTTTTTTGTAATAATCAATTCATACAATCTGAAACTCATGTTTTCTCCTTCACAAGTCAAACCCTACATGATGACTCGTTCTATTTCGTTAAATCTGGACATCTGCTCCTTTTAGGTTGCGTGAAATCCAAATGCCAAGGTTCTTGTTCCATTATAGTTCGATTTTGTGAAATCCAAACGCAAAGCTTCTTGTAAGTTGATTTTTTTTGTTTAATACACTTATTTATGAACACCAATGATATCAGGGTATTGTACTCTTAATAATTTTTCTTGTTGCTATGTATTTCTTATGCAATTCCACTTTGTTTTTTTTTGCATGCGTAACAATTTTGTTTTAGAGTTTTATGTGTAAAAAAGTATAAGTGCGAGTGCAAAAACAAGGGAAAATGTAGATAGTCATTCAAAATTGAAGGCTTATGGAAATATGTTATTCATTATCTTAGTAGGAGAAATGTGTAATAATCATTCAATAAGTTCATTATGAAAATATGTTATTCATTTCTTATTTTCAATACATACAATCTGAAACTCATGTCTTCTTTTTCATAATTCAAACCCTACACGCTGACTTGTTCTACTTCGTTAAATCTGGACATCTGCTTCTTTTCGACTGTGTGAAATTCAAACGCCAAGGTTTTTGATCGATTATAGTTAGATTTCGTGAAATCCAAACGCAAAGCTTCTAGTAAGTTGATTTTTTTTTGTTTGTTTTCATGCGCAACCAGGATCAAACGCAAAAGATTCTGTTCCATTTTTTTGAGTTCGATGATGTTTTATTATACTTATTTATGAACACCAAGGATATGTGGGTATTGTATATATGTTTTCTTAATACAATTTCTTGTTGCTATGTATTTCTTATGCAATTCTAGTTTTTTTTTTCATGTGTAATAATTTTGTTTTAGAGTTTTATGTGTAAATTATTATTAGTGCAAGTGCAAAAACGAGGAAAAAATGTAGATAGTCATTCAAAATAAAGGCTTATGAAAATTTGTTATTCATTATCTTAGTAGAAGAAATGTGTAATAATCATTGAATAAGCTCATTAAGGGTGAAATAGTAATTCGTTAAGTTATTTTAACAAAAATAAACAAATACGTAATATATAAGTTTTAGAAAGGGAAATATGTAATTAAGTGTTACTATGTGTTATAACACAATTTATACGATTTCCGTGTACAATTTTCGTTGTGCTATTTGTATCGTTAATTTGTACAATTTATAAATATATTGTGCTATCCTGTGATGATATGAAAAACCCTGTGTTGCTTCTTTATTATTTATCAAAGTTCATTTTTCTATATTAATTTTACCATTCTATTGTTCTAATAAGTATATGTGTAGTGCTGTTATGCTTGGCATTATTTAGTACAACAATCTGTAACTATTCTTTTTACTAGGTCAGATACATATATGGTACACGAGTTAAAATAATAAACATCATATTCGAAAACATGAAATTGTGAATATGAGATTGTTACATAGTAAAACATAATTAGATTTGAGAAGATGGAATCGTAATGTACACTGAAGTAGATACGTTGTTTTATAGTAAGTAATCGTTCATTATAATTGTGTTTGACTTCGTAAATATTGATATTATAAAAATGTTTGTTTAATAAAATACGATGTTTAAAGTAATTTAATATTAATAACGTTTAGCTAGAAAATAAGTTTAACTTTAACAAAATTAACTCTAATTAAAATATTTTTAATAAAACATTTTATTTATTTTTAAAAAAATTACTTTGATTAACATAATAGAAAATGAGCATTTATTAAGAAAATTTATTAAGAAAACTATATTTATATACTAATTTGTAACTTTTATTGTAGTGAAGACATGTGTTCAAATCATAGGTCTTATGTGGACATCCTAAAATAATATTATGTGACTTATAAAGATTTTAACTTATTGATATAGATTTCAATTGCCTTATAAGACATAAAAATGCTAAGGTTATAAGAAATATGCATTGTGCTATTATTATTGTAACGCCCTTGATAACTCTTTGATGATTATAGTGTTTCCATAGGTAATCATTGATTAAATTTAAGAACCTATTTATAAAAAACCATCTCATGTTCTATGCATTATGATACATGATAAAGCTATTGTATGGTTTTGTGATTCTATGATAACACGTGTGTGATTTTCTGATTCTATGATAACACGTGTGTAATTACTAGGTCTTGCTATAAACAGTAACTTGGAAGTGTTTTAGCATTAATCAAAGTTTAAAAAATGTTAAATTATAACATAAGCTAAACACATATAACTATAAGGTCAAAATTTTACATATTTGTAACTTAACGTTACATATGCAATTTTTATTGAAAGGATAAAGATTTAATTCTTTTTTCAAAATATTACATTTTACCTTATAAATACCACCCTGCTTCTTACAAAAAAATCAAAACATTCATATCTACTTTCTCTTCTTCCTCTCTAAATGTTTTAAATAATCCTCCCACTAGAAAATATCAAGTAATTGGGATGGTTCATTTTAACCAAGTTTTGATCTCATGGACGACGAGGCTTTTACGTACTTTAAGTTTTGTCCAGTTGATTATGCCGATAAGATCATTTCGGAGACGCAACCAACTCAAAACGAACTGGTTGAAGATGTTCCGACTATTCAAGTAAAGAGGCGCTCTCATCACAAGAGTAAGGGAGGTTCAAACCAACCGAAAGAGTCAGGGCTTTCTAAAAGAAAAAATATTTCTTGGTCAAAAGAGAAGATATAGCTTTGTGTCGTGCTTGGATTAATATATTCGAATAACGTCAAACAGGTATTTTATAAATTAATTTATTTGTTTACTAAAAATTTAGTTTCATTTTATTTATTTTTAACATTTTGATTCAATATTTTTTTGTAGCCGGCTATCAAAAGTCGAAAGTGTTTTGGGCGAAAATTAGAGATTTTTTCTACGAGCAAGTTGGTAGTAATGAGCGCACCGCCAGCATGATTTCTGGTCATTAAGCCGAAGTTCGTAAATTTGTCTGATTATTTACAAATTTACATAATCGGAGTAGTCGTTGAATGTGGCCAAACGGGTTTGACAACCAACAGGTTTATGAGTTCACTCATGAAGAGTTAGAACATGAGGTATTAAAAAGTATGGCATCAATAAAGCCTTTGGCGAAGATTATTTGTGGAGAAAACTAAAAGGGTGCTCGAAATGGCTCCTATTAGTTGCGTTAAATGCGGAGGAAACGCAACCACGGACGAACATTAGTATGCCCGTCGTGTACGAGACTTCACGTGGTTCCAATGATCGAATTGGCATCGACCTAAACTTAGTCGATTTAGATGCCCCAACACAAGGACCAAGTCGGCCAATGAGAAAGGATCGAGGGAAAAAGTCGACTCAAAGTATCGATTCAGAATTTGCCGCAAACATAGACAAAATAACCGTAAGTATTGAGACGGCGGCAAAGACGAAAACCTCTAAAGCTAGGTTGAAGAAATTGGTTCTTCTTACTTGTGACTTTAGTTCTCTCCCGACATCAAGCAAAGTTGTAATGGAAAAAGAGAAGGATCGTGTTTGGAGGGAATTGGAATTTGGAAGAGGAAGATTAGTTAGATTACTTTTTATTTATTGTGTGTTTTTTTTTACTTTTTTAAGTTTTTAATGAATTTTATTTGATTATAATGTTTAATTGTATATTATTGTTTTACATTTAAAAAATAAATAAATTAAGTAATTTACTGGAGCCACTGATCATCTAATACACAACACGGTAAGACTACATAATCAAAGCTCTATCCAGTGTCCAGTCAGCATACAGTTAGCATCACATGCAGTGGCGGAACCAAGATTTTTTTCCAATGGGGTCAATATTTTTTGGTGATTCGTTTTGTAACAAAATAATATAAAATTTTTCAGCTTGTCCGGTCGGGTCGGGTCCGGTCGGTTCGAAATGTAATTCAATTGCATTGAAAATGTTAACAAAAATATAATATCAAAAGAAATCAAATAAACCTAAATTTTATAGTTGCTCTCTAAGCGTCTTATTTTTTCACAACAAAGTGGTCCATGTTTCTAAAATGTTCAATGCATCACACATATAACATATTATGAATTGTGATGAACTAAATTACTAATATAGTGAAATACCCAAATTATAACAAACAAAATATAGATTCTAGATTTCTAAACACCTAAATTAACGAACAAATTATAAATTCTAGATTTCTAAATTCTAAATACACAAATTAACAAACAAATTAATAAACAAATTAAGTAAAATAAGTTAAGTGTAACAATGAAAACGTTGAAGGGTTTAAACTTTGAATAAACAATTTAAAAAACTAACTTTTTCAAGAATCAATTGTGGACTTGTAAGAAAACACCAAGTCACCAAATCCTTACAAAATCAAAGGGAGGTCGAGCACACGAGCACCGAAGGCTAGAGCTGTGGACTGTGGTCGGCGTCAGCCGGAGGGTGGCCGGGTGGCCGGCGACGGGGCGGAGGAGTCAAGCAACAGCAGCAACGAGGGGGTGCAGGGGACAGTCCATCCCCCTCTTGGATATGTGCAAAACTGCAAATGTCTATGGAGTATGGGGGAAAAAATGGGGGCTAGGGTTTTATTTTGTGTTATTAGAGTAAGTGTATTTTAGTAATTTTACTTAAAAAAATGGGAAAAAAGAGACTGCTGCAGGTTTCGAACACGCAACCTCCGACTTCAGGTGCGCATGGCTTCAATCGCATTTACCAGTGAACCCACAACATTTTTGTGATATATTGTTAAACTTTAATATACTAATGGGTTCACTTCCTGTAAAACTATGGGTTCACTAAAAAAATTCGGTATTATACGTTACACTACGAGTTTAAAAATCAATAGGGTCACTTGACCCCGTACTTGAATGCCTAGTTCTGCCCCTGGTCACATGTCGTAATTTTACATGATAACTTGATCAGTGGTTGTATCCCATAACATATTTCCTAAGAGATTTGAGGTGTTAAAAATTTAGATCTAAAGTTGTTATTGATGAAACGTAATCAAACTACAATAAGTGCAATTACCAAATATAAGTAAAGACGGTTTAAGTATTTTATTGACTTGTTAAAAAAAACTTCAACTTAAAATTCTTTAATTTTATGATTTAAATGTTACATTTAATAAAGAACTTAAATTCAACTAAAATAAAAATACTAAAAGACAAAATCAAAAAGTCAATATGATAGTTTAAGTGTTTAATAAATATTTCATTAATTATATTCAGATTGAAAGTAGTTTTGCTGCTTTATATGTGTCGATGTGTTAAATATTGTTCTATTATGTGTTATAATACATACACAATTTCTTTATACAATTTTCGTTGTGTTATTACATAGTTAATTTGTACAATTTATAAATACATTGTAGCTATAATGTGTTGATGTGAAAAGCCTTGTGTTGCTTATTTATTGTTTATTGGTGTTTATTTTTCTATATTAGTTTTATCTTTTTATTGTGCTAATAAGTGTATGTGTAGTGCTGTTATACTTAGCATTACTAGGGATTCCAACGATCCGTAAATATTCTTTTTATTTAGGGTTATTGGATTTTAATAATCTTAACTTTTATTTATTGGTCAAAATTAATTCTAACTCAGGAAATGTTTACAAACGCTCCCTACTTTGAGCTTATTTTCATTCAACGATCCCTTACTAACTTAAAGTTAACATCGTTAGTTTTTCGATGACGTGGAATATTTATATGGCCAAAACACTACGCAGAAAGTTTTAATCAACCATCTGGTCCGTCAATCTAAAACTTCTGCACCCTAAAACCCATCAATCTTCACCTTCTGATCATCTAAACCACTTAACTCATTTGAGGTAAATTTCAGGTGACGTTGGAGGCTAGACACTGAAAAACGGACTTGTTGGAGGCTGAGCGGCGGCGTAGTTGAAAAATGGCTTAATGTTGGCCCCATTTCATCAAAAAAACCAAAGGATATTAACTCTCAGTTAGTAAGGGATCGTTGGAGGAAAATAAAATCAAAGTTAGGAGTGTCTGCAAACATTTACCGAGTTAAGATTAATACTGACCAATAAATGAAACTTGAGATTATTAAAATCCAATAACCCTTTTATTTATAAGATATAAAAACACTAAACTAATAAGAAATATGCATTGTGTTATTATTCTGAAAGTTTATGAAATCTTTGTAATTTCATTATACAAACAACCCTTAAATTAATCAGATACTAACATTGAAATTAATACTACATAATGCTAAAATAGCCCTTAACATATAAACAAGTTCGTATGCTTCAATCGAATCTGTCCAACGATATCGTATATACGCTTTTTGAAAGCCTTTTATGTATTAAGTGTTTTCCTGATGTGTCAACTTAAGAAATAAACTAACGTGTATCACAATTAAAAAAACACAAAGCTATAAATAAAAAAATGTAGAGTTGTTAACACATAAAAACACAATACTTTTCTTTTTCAAACAAGCGTCACGTTTGTTTTCAGAAAAGCATAACTATTGTTTTTTTATGTTAGAGATTAAACTTAACAAATGTTTACTAGACACAAAACAAAGTAAATTGATTTCAACACAGTTTCTTTTAAAATATAAATATTGAAACATACGTTCTTCGATGGTAGCATGTAATTTAACAATAAGACCATTTCGAATCTTCGATTGTTATAAGAAAAAAATATTAACAATCACAATAAAAGTATATATAAGTAACAATTTAAAAACCAATTCCATAAAAAACAGCAACATAACACAACTAGTATATAAATAACACCACCTAACAACTTGTAAATAGAACTAACATAAATATTTGAAAAATGTAAATAACTCAAAAAAAAAAAAATGATTTATGATGTTCGATAATAAGATCATTTTAATTGTTATTTAAAAAAAAGATTATTATACAATCTCAATATAACTATTAAAAATAGTTTAAAAAACCATACACAATAAATTAACATAATGCACTAGATATATAAATTGCATATCCCAAACAATTATAAATAACAAACACTTATTATTCATTTTAAGTATATATTCGAATGCAAAATAAACGTTCCCATGTACTTAATAAAAGCAGCATACACTAAAAAAAATAGTAATGCATAATTTGTAAATATATATAATATTTGTGTTAAATGGTTTAAATGTAAAAATTCAACTAAAATAACATTAACTTCGAAAACAGTTCTAAAAAATTTATGATATCTTAATGAATTTGAACTTCGCATCTACTTATAAAATCACAAACATAATAATTTGAATTGTTAAAAACTGATACTTCTTCAAACATTATAACAAATGAAAAACAACACAATGTATAATAACAAAGGTCAATAAAGATTCTGTGAGATGGGTTATGGTAGATCACCACCTATGACTATAGCGGTCCGTTATGAAACCATATTCAAAATGTTGAGATAGGATTGATAGCAGACTACTACCAATCTCCATGATGAACTATGATCGACCTAGCTAAGCAACATCTATCATGTTGATATGTTTCATATGACAAATCATTAAGTTTTAACACGTGTCTGATGACTCAACCTTATGACGAACCATCGTACATATCATAGTGGTCCGCTAGCGGCTTATAAGGATAAGGTCAACCGAAGGTTGACGCGTGGTTGCATCGCTGCTAACTCGTGGATCGCTACGAAAATCTGTAAGGGTTCGCTACAAGACCAAGTTTAGTCTATATTTAGAAGAGTTGAGATCTGGTCAAAACCATTAAATTCCTCCATACCCACTCGATACTAGGTGATATTTGGCGTTTACGAGCTACAAGTCACCTGATAGTTCCTAGCAACTTCAACCATGCTCTACCTGCTTTAATTCGGTTAATAAATTTGGTTAAGCAATGGAGTTTGGAAATCATACCTAGGGAATGCAGTGGGTTACGCTGTCTTAGGTTATGCATAGCCTGATAAAATATACCTAAACTACAACTGGTCACTCAAAGCTAACTCTAATAATGATTATCCATTTATTAATCCTATTCATAATCAAGCATATAAGCACAACGTAATAATGTAAAAGAATGAAGTTCCAGGATTGTCATAACCATAATTTATACGAATGACTCAGGTGAGTTATTATGATTGTGTTGGTATGAACAATATACTTATGATAATCCCTGGTTTTAGGCTTGGGAAAAAAGTTTTAGAAACCAACATTGTTCACTTGACATAAATAAATCAACCAGAATATACTATTGGAATGTTAAGCCTTATGATCAGCCCAATTTTAATGGGTTAGGCCTAGAACCTACAACAATGCTTGGCCCAACATTAGGTTATTAGGTCTAGTATGAGGTTTATAAGCTTGGCTCATATAAACTAATTGGGATTGGCCCAATCCATGTAAACTTACTAAACATACTCAATTAAATAAGATCATGAAAAACGAACATTACTATACCTTAATTGTAAAGGTCGGTGGCTGTCACACCCCGTTGACCGGGTCTGATCGTGACTGACTGATATCATCACAATGTAGCGGAAATTAAAGGCAGTCAAACTAAATCATTACATCACTTAAAATATTCATAATTAAGTTGTCTAATATCCGAATATAAAACATAAGATTTAATTGTTTATGGATAAATAAAAGGGACAGGGCGGTGGCTAATTCTCCAAGGGATCCATCTAAGGCGGGACCTATCCATTCGACATCTGTCAATTAACATCACCTAAAATACACACCCAAAATACGTCAACAATATGTTGGTGAGCTCATGAGTTTAAGACACGTCACTTTCCATGATAAACATAGCATTCAATAAATCTGATTGTTACAATAATGACATATTATTCAAGGTGCACAATAAATGTATCACAATCAAGCCTGGCCCGGACTTACCCGCCCGAGTGCTAAAAATATCCCCTAACCGTTACTACTAGATTTTTGGGTTTAATTGTACTCTGCTAAGCACGGTTAAATGGAACTAATTTGTGACACAACGATTATTGAATCTCAATGAGGGGTTTCCCTGCATAAAGGGCCCATTGTGTGCGGGGTATTCCCCAAATAGTACTATCTACAAATAATGCGGCTCCTAATGGAGTTAATGATTGTGCTCCGTTCGGGGACAATAGCAGGTAGTATTGCACCACAAAATAATAATAAACAACAAGTATGAATTTCACCCCAAAAGTTTTTAAGTAAAAAAGGGGTCATGAGACTCACTTGGAGATTGATCAAGGGGTTGCTTGCAAGGTTTGGATGCTACCGACCGGGAGGGTTCCTATGTTTGTTTCAAGTGAATTAGCACCTTATTAAGTAATTAATTAAGTCAAACCCTCATGTTTTACATTTGTCATAAATGGCTTGATGATTTCCAATTTGTATGCGTAAACTTGTTTTAGGTCTAGGGTTTTGTGTTCATGACTTTATGTGATGTTTATGTTAAATATAATATATTATAAATTCAGATTATTATTAGTTCTATAAGTGTGATAGGTTCCCAAAACAGCAAGGTTTCATTAGTTGGCAAGTTTGGTCCATCATCTTTGCTAAATTGGCATTTTTAACCATAAAGTTTGGAATTTGACACTTAAATAAATTTTGTTGACTTTTGTTGTTTTATTAGATTTGGGTTACTGTAATAATTCATTTTTGTGTCTTTGGGTTTTTTTTTACGGGTTCAATGACTTGTTTTCTGGTTAAGCGTTTCGGGAAGTAAGAATTTAGGGATATCACAAACTAGATGGTTAGGATGTCCAAATGATGTTTGTCTTTGGTTATATCTTATCTAGAGTGTTACTTAGTCTCTGAAATGTTATCATCTTGTTCATGGGGTTGGTGATTTGGATATCAGGTTTTAAAACGCATATCAGGTCGTGTTTTGGGTGTGTTATACGTTGTAGTTTTAAGTTCATAGGTTTTATTATATTTTTCGATTCATTTTTAGTTTGAGGGTCATGGTTTACTATAAAATTTTGACTATCTTAGTTTAAAGATTTATATATATTATTATTATTTTTTCTTCTAGCCAGTCGTTAACTAACTTATATTAACGTTAAAAATTTATATAACTTCCTATAAAATTTCATAAATGGTAATATTTGGTTTTTAACTTATTTTTATCATTATTAGGTCATTAGTTACCGTAGCTTCATTATTTTGAGGTGTTTTGCTGATTTTTGATATTTTAACGTTCGGGTTTTGGTTTTTAACGGATTTTTGGTTTTGGTTGACTTTGGTCAACTTTTTGCCATCTAAGTCTTTAGAATACTTATAATCATTTTTAAGTTCTGGAGTCTTCACTATTATTGCACTTAAACCCACTTTTAACAATTTTCTTTATTTTAAAGTGAATATCCTTTGTATTTTTGTTAATCAATGAAATAAATTCTAAAAATTATGAAATTTGATTTCTAGGATTTTGTTACTATTTTAAGTCTACTTGAATTTTTGTACAACCAAGATTTTGTAGATTCATCATTTCCGTTACCTAGCTCGGTTAGTCTCGTTAAGTCCCGGTTAAGTCTCGGTTTTGAATTTCTAAGTGTTTTATTCTGATTTTTCCCTTACCAAACATTTTAATATCATAAGTAAATCTAAATAACACTATAATTTTAGTAACTTAATTTTCCCAATTTATTTCTTTATTTTTCTTAAAAATGCATATTCTTAACATTTTGTTTTATTCATAAAAAGTGAAATACATATGTTTAAGTTATGAAAATTCATTTATGTCATGACATGATCTCTTTAAACTTTCAAAAACATTTAGATCATAGTTTTTGAGCTCTTACAATATATTTTCATATTTCGTGAAAAACCGAGTTTTTGGTTAGGCTATTTTAGCTAAAATTGTGTTTGTAACCAAAGAAAGTTTTGAAAATGATTTTGTATCTCTTACTTTCTGAAAAACAGAGTGTTTTGAGGGTTCATAAGATGTTGGGGGTGTCATGGGGTTTGTTATGTCACTTTCGTGACGATACGCGATGTTTCGCTTGTTTTCGGGTAGTAACTAGATACCTTGACGTGAGAGGGGCTGAGATGGATGTGTGGGCTGTTGAATGAGCTTGAGAAAGTGAGAGAAGGCTGTTTAAAATGGTGGGTTAGTGCAGGTCATAAGATCAAAGAAATGAAGATGTGAACTTGAAGATGTGTAGATGTGTGTTCAAGTGGTGCTTACCTTAACTTGTTGAGGTTGATGGTGCTCGAGTTTGGCTGCTTCTTGGTTTCAAGGTGGCTGGAATCGGATGCTTAATGAGTGCAAGAGAGTAAGGGAATAACCAAGAGGGAGTGGAGAGTGTTTTGTGAGAGTTGTGATTTGAAATGGACGTGATGGTGGTGGTGTAAATGGGGATTCTGCCGAGAGGTTCTACGAGGGGGGTTGGGAGTCTCAATTTCTTGGATGTTGCAAGATTATGGCTGGGATTATGGTGGATTATGACCACTAAAGCAAGCAACTAGGCCACTAGGTGAACTCTCCATGCATTGGGTGGTTTGGATGGTGATTTGACCAAGCTTGCATGCATTATATATATATATATATATATATTTTTATAAAGTCAAACATGTATGGCTGGTATATTTGTGTGTGTTAACTCATATATATATGTATATATATATATATATGGGTGTGTGTGTGTGTGGGGTGTGTGTGTGGATCGGGTGCATGCACCCGTACGTATGCATATATATATATATATATATATATATATATATACATCATGTGTGTGTGCGTATACATGTATGTATGTGTTTATAAGAATGTGTCATATATATTAATGTATGCATGTTTGACTACCTTTATTACTATTAATGTTATTTAAGTTGGTTAGTGCAAGAGTGTAATATGTATATATATATATATATATATATATATATATATATATATATATATATATTTGTATATGAATGTGTTTATTTGTTACTTTAGGAGTTTAATAAAATTATATTTAGTATTAATACCATATTCAACTTGTCATGGGTTTTAGTTGAATAAAGTTAGATGATCAAGAATGTAATTTACTATGTATTTTATTTACTTAAAGTTTTAGTTATTATTTTATGCAATTATATGAGGTGACATATTATTTAATTGATTGTAGCAAGATGTTTTTATGTTTTTATAAAGTTTGAGTCTTTTATTCTTTTATGATTACAAGCGTTTAAAACTTATGAGTTCATCTCTTAATATTTTATATTTTTATAATTTTTAAAGTTATGTTCGCTGGTTGATTCTTCCAGGTTGTAACAATCGTTATGGTTTCGTTTATTTGTCTTTTGTTTGGATGGATTGATGCTTATGGTTTTAAAGTTTAGTTTATCAGTAAGGCTTCTCTAATCGGATTTATTAGCTAAGGTTTACTTAATTTTTGTCTTCTAAGCTTATTGGGCTCGAAGCCCATTTGGTCGGTTCAACATGTCCCGTAATTGTGTGCGGCCCACTGGCCCATATCGGTTTTACGGGCCAATGCCCATTAAGTATTATGGCCCAATGGCCCAATTAAGGTTTGATGGGCCAAAGCCTATGTAGGTGTGTGTATTAACGTGGGCCTAAGCCCAAGGCTGTCGGGCCCAATTCAAAGGCTCCCTAAGTATGGCCCATTTAAGGTTTCTAAAAAAAAAAATTTCAGGCCCAAAAGTCGACGTTGTGACAGTGGCCAATAAAATGCCACCAACCACGCCACTATATGTTATATTAGTTATCTTCTGTAACAAACACAAAGAGTTTGTTAGTTAAATTGGTTGGGTATCTATGCTAATAAGTTCAAGGTCACCATTTCGAATCTTGTCACCCACCATTTGCTTTTTCCTCTTTTGTTTTTTATTTTTATTTTTAATTTCACATGTAATTTTCAAATTATTGTTATTATTATCATTATTAACAAGTGAGCCATAATACTTTTTTTATCTATGTTTTGATTTCGAGAAACGGAACAAGTAAATTTCTTTTTGTGTACGTTTCGGTAAAAAATAATTTCTTATGTTCATAATTTTTTGTACGTTGTTAGTAAAAAATCGATCTCATCTACGATTGGACGTATTCATAAACAACTCAGGTTAGATATAAAATGCTTATGTGCTTATTTTTATATACATTTTATAGTGGTATACGTTTCGACCTACGTCTATGTTTTTAAGTAAATTTTTTAATGAAATGAGTTTGGTCAATTATGAAACATTTATGTGCTTCTTTTTATGCAGGCTTTGAGTTTATTTATATTTTAACATAAGTTTGTTTGGAAACGCGTCGAGTCAAATATATTTACTCTACATTCCAACATAAATTTAGTTTGAAAACGAGTCGGTACGATTAATTTTATACTTTATTACGACGCGTACAATGTCGTCGCAGCACGCGGCGGGTAAGAAAACTTGTTATAATTAATCAGTATATATAAAAACACAAGTATAATGAATGAGCGTAAGCATAATACAAAACCAAACATACATAAGTATGTGCATGGGTATATATACAATCACATTACTAATAATTATATAAGACCTATTATTTCATATAAACTTAATATACCTACCGAAAGTGATAAATAATATAACAAACATGAACATCGTATTAATAAAAGTTAATAATACTATATTAACATATGTGTGTATTTATAGATTCTAATAAAGCAAACTTTCTAAAGCCACATGCCATTCTCTTGACCTATATTTTTGTCACTTGTTATTCTTCTAAACATTATCACTTCATTTTTCCTTTCAAAAGAGTATTATAGTAATTTAAACATTAAAACTAATTTCTCTCTCTTATTAAAGATCAATTTTATTAATTGCAATATTTCTCTCTCTCTCATTTAAATTTTTTAAAATCAATGTATCTTGTTAAAGTTAGATATTATTAATAAAATAAAAAATCAGATTTTTTTAATTAAAATAGAACTAATAATAAAAAAATTTTATATAATATGAAATTTTCAAAAACACTAAACCTTTTTGAAACAAAATATTTTAAATCCGGCCATTTTTAAAAAAAATTTAAAAAATGTGAACTTTTCTAAAAACAATCTTATTAAAACAACCAGAATAATTACAAACCAGAGTTTTTAATAAACAAGATTTTTATAAAAATAAATTCTTTTATAAAATAATCTTAATACGAATGTTTAAAAATGAAACTATTTAGATAAGAGAGTTAAAAAATAATATAATTATTTTATTTTCTTGAACTATTACATATATAAAATTCATATCTTATATTAAAATATCGTACTGTAAATCTTTGTGTTTATTACTAACAATAATCCGTTTAATAAATGGGTTTTCAGCCTATCTATCTATATATTTATCTGTCTGTTTGTCTATCAATATATGTATAATAAGAAAAAAATAAGATAATGTGTGACGTAATCGTAAGCATCATCATACTAACTTTCTTATTTTTCTCTATTATTAAAACTAATATTGAATACTAATAATATTACTCATACCATTTTCAAATTAAAAAATGTATAATTTAGTAAATTGAATATCTATTTATTTTAAATTAAAAACACACTTTTTAAAACAAAAAGGCAACAATTTTTTTTAAAAAAAAGAATTTTACTTAAAACAAAATATTTACAAACCATAAATTTTTTATAAAACAAAAGTTTAAGAAAAATATATTATTGTTTATTTACTTAAAGTAGCTATTTATAAGTAATTATAATCATATTTTATATTTAAGCATAGTTTTATAATTCATAAATTTTTTTTACTAATTATTTAATAATTTATATATTCAACCCGTTTAATACACGGGGTACTAATCTAGTATAAATACATTTAAACAATAATGATGAACTTGTTGTGGCACCCATGAATAAAAATAACTAGTACAAACATGTCTATAACAAACTATTAAACACTTTCATAAAAAATACAACATACAACTTTTTAATAAAACACTAAACCATCCAAGATTATATAAAAGTTACATACAATTAACCAAATTATTAGGCGTCTAGCAAACCCCAACATAGGAATCCAACGATATTCAAGATCACCAATAAACCTCATTACGTGTAAATCTCTTATAAATCCTATTAACTTACACATCTTTTCAAAATCCCTCTAAAATCCTACAAAATCCAAATTTAACTCACCAAAACTAAGAAAAATCTTTCGCTCTATTATTTTAGATATTTTAGAATACTTCACCTGACTTTAAACACTAATAACTCGCTGTGCACATCACGAAATCTTTTGTTTCTTTCTTCAGTATCTACTTCAATCTATGCTCTGAATTTCCCACTGATTTCACTCAAATCCATGAAGGTTTCGACTTCTAAATCAGCTTAAAGTGTGACTGCACAGAAAATGGACGGCAGTGCTAGCTTGACTTTATCTCTCTGTTTGAGGTACCAAACAAGCTCGAAATCTGATGATTCTTTTTCCTACCTCCTCTTAACACAACAAACTTAATATTGGACAAAAACCCAGAAGCATTGGGTTCCATAAGTGTTCTCAAATCCCATCTCCATCACAGCTTTTTTTTTTCCTTTGATCTCCATGGCTCCTCAACCCATCGTTCAACTCACCGCCTCAAACCATTTTCCGATCAAACTCACACCCAACAATTTTCCCTCGTGGCACCAAGCAGGTCCTATCCACCCTTATGGGCCTTGAACTCGATCATCACATCCTCGGCCAAACCCCTCCACCGGCCAAAACTCTTGTCACCGGCGATGTCACTAAACCGAACCCGGCCTATCTCCCGTGGTTCCGCCAAGATCAAATGATAATCAGCGCTCTCCTCGGCAGTTGTTCTGATCAAATCATGCCCTTGATATCCTCTGCTGCGACATCTCGCCAAGCTTGGGATGCTCTCAACTCCAGCTATGCTAATAGCTCTCGATCTCGAATCGTCTCTCTCAAGTCACGCCTTGCTAAAAACCCCAAAGGGTCTCGATCTATCACTGAATTTTTACATGATATGAAATCCATCTCCGATGATCTGGCTCTTGCTCAAAGTCCAGTTGAAGAAGAGGATCTACTAGTCCACTGCATGAATCAGCTGGGTGACGAGTACGCCACTTTTGTTGCTACACTCAAATCCCGTGACACCACCATCACCTTTCCCGATCTCTTTGACAAGCTTTTAGATCATGAACGCTCCCTCAAAGAAACACAACCGGAACCACTGCTCACTACCGTCAATCAAACCCAGCGACAGTCGTCTCGCTCCTCTACTAGACCCTCCAATGACAACAGGTTCACCCGTTCCAATCTGCCATCTCACAGCCGTAACCAATGGCCTTCTAGAAACCAATCAGCTCCCAACCAGCCTCGGAACAACCGACACCAATCTTACTGCCAATTCTGCAACATACCGGGTCAAGACACGAGGGATTGTCGCAAGCTTGCTAGGTTCCTGAGAGAAAACAATGTCCCTTCTCCTGGGAACTCATCATCAAATGCTCTGGTTGTCAATGTCACTTCACCACACCACGCCGCAATGCCTCCGACCTGGATGTGGGACACCGGTGCTTCATCCAACACCGCCCCGAGTCCGCACTCTATGCCCGTTCTTTCTGAATACGGAGGCCCGGATGAGATTTTCCTTTAAAACCCTTTCTATTACACATATTGGTCACATCACAAATCCCACAACATCACGTCCACTTTACTTAAATGATGTTTTAATAGTTCCTCATTTACAAAATCATCTCATATCTGTTGCTAAAATGTGTCGAACTAATCGTGTTTCCGTTGAATTTTTTCTTTTCATTTTCTGGTCAAAAATCTACGCACGGGGGCGCCTCTCATGCGGGGAGTGAACGTCAATGATGTTTATTACGGACCAATTGCTTCCCCTCCTCAAACAAATACAACCACAACAGGATCTTTACTCACGTGGCATCACACTCTTGGGCATCCTTCATTTCAAGTTTTCAAATCTTTAATTGCTAAATTAGGACTTTATTCGTAATAAAATGTCACATGATTCGTTCCATTGTAAATCTTGTTCGTTAAGTAAAAGTCATAAGCTTCCATTTGGCCAAAATTCTTTTGTTGCCTCCAAACCAATCGAACTTGTTTACTCGGATGTTTGGGGACCGGTTCAAACCTCACTTGATGGCTATAAATATTATGTTATTTTTGTTGATTTCTTTTCAAAATACGTATGGTTATACCCCATAAAATGCAAATCGGACGTGTCTACACTTTTTCCTCAATTCAAAACACTAGTGGAAAAGTTTTTCAAAACACCTATCATTGCCTTATTCACCGATAACGTTGGGAAATATGTTGGCCTCTCATCCTATCTTACATCTCAAGGCATCTCTCACTACACCACCCCGCCTCACACACCCGAGCAAAATGGGGTAGCCGAGCGTCGCCATCGCCATATTGTTGAAACGGGGCTTGCGCTACTTCATTATGCTCACTTACCTTCCCACGTTTGGCCCCATGCATTAGAAACGGCAACCTATTTAATAAACCGTCTTCCAACCTTTATTATACACAATACATCCCCATATAATATGTTATTCAACACCGACCCTACCTATTCCAAATTAAAACCTTTCGGTTGCCTTTGCTATCCGTGGCTTAGACCCTACACCTCATCCAAACTACAACTTCGCTCCAAGGCATGCATATTTCTTGGCTACTCTGCCTCGAAATCTGCATAAATGTCTTGACCCAACCACCAACCGGCTCTATCACTCCCGTCACGTGCAATTTGTTCAACATCTTTTTTCATTTAAAGAAACACATTCCCAAACTCCTACCATGTCTTTTGAATCTTTTCTTTCCTCCCAAACTTCTCCACTCTCTGCTTCCTTATGTGACCCCAACCCACCTCCTCCTCCACAAAGCTCCACCACTTATCTTACTCCAACACCTGCACTCCCTCATTCTCCAACTACATCCACAGCCGCCATTTCTTCTACAACACCAACCCTACCACCTTTACTTTCCTCCACTCAATCTCCATCCCCTCCAACCCCTACGCCACCCTCAACAAGTTCTTTACCGCCCCTCAACACACTCGAACAACCCTACATACACAACCTTCCATTCTTGGCCTTTCTTCACCTCGTCCATCCTGCCAACCTAAGCCCAACCCCAAGTACTTCAATTCTAATTTCATCAACTCCACCACCTTACATCCTATGTCCCCATCTCTTGAACCAACAACATACTCTCAAGCGATGAAAGATCCCAAATGGCGTCGTGCCATGGATCTTGAGTTTAATGCCCTTCTTCAAAACCACACATGGGATCTAGTTCCCCGCACCAACCAACAACCCATCGGCTGCAAATGAGTCTTCCGTATTAAACGCAAACCGGATGGCACTGTTGACAAGTACAAAGCTCGCCTTGTTGCCAAAGGCTTCCATCAACAACATGGCAAGGACTACTTCGACACCTTTAGCCCGGTCACAAAGCTGGTTACCATTCGCACCATCCTTTCCATTGCCCTATCTCAACAATGGTCCTTACACCAATTGGACGTCAACAACGCCTTTCTTCATGGCACTCTTCATGAAGACGTGTACATGATTCAACCAGCGGGTTTTGCTAACTCTTAGTTTCCGAGCCATATTTGCAAACTCCGAAAGTCGCTTTATTGCCTAAAGGAAGCACCCGGAGCTTGGTACAATGAGCTCGCTTCCTTTCTTCTTGACTTTGGTTTCAAGAAATCCCTCTCGGATGCCTCTCTATTCATATACAATCAACACAATGTCATTTGCTACTTTATTGTCTATGTCTATGATATCATTCTTATGGGCAACAATGAACCTTTTCTCACCCGCTTCGTTCAGGCCTTGGGTGCTCACTTCTCCATTAAGGATCTCGGCCCTTTACACCAGTTCTTAGGCGTCGAGGTTATTCAAACCCCCAATGGTCTTTTTCTTTCTCAACATCGACACATTTAAGATATTCTCACCAATTTCATATAAATTACTTGATAAACCAACCAATAATTGTAAAAAACATATGTATCGATAACACATTGTAACGATATATTCATTTCAAGTAATAGAAAGAACAAAATATTTGTAAAAAGATTATAAAGATTAATTTTTTTTAAAAAAAACAAAGCTTTCATATTGTTATTGTAGTTTTCAGTATATTTAAATTTATATTAATGTGTGTATAATAGTGATAAGGAGACAATAATAAAACATGGGTCTGGGTGGGATTGAACCCGTGTCTCTTTTCTTGGAATCCAAATAACTTATCACTCGACCAAAGTTACAATTGGATTCAGGCCTTAAATTCATTTCCATTTATCAACTAATATTATTAATAAAAAACAATAAAACCACTGTACACACCGACATATGTTTTTAATATATATTATAATATTCTATATTTTAGTTAGTTGTTTATAACTTATTGGTCCATTTAAAAGTTAGTGTGTTGGTAACATGAAAAATAAATTGAACACAACGATTTTAGATCATTTCACTTTAATATACTTCAAGTAAAGAATATAATATAATTGCTCATATTCCAAGCTAAAGTGAGAAAAGTTAAAGATGCCAAAATGAAACTTGAAATATGTTGGTAGCGAGGTTATTCGCCTTTTTTTATCCTTCTAAATACCGACCATTCTCTAAATCAAAAACAAAAACAAAAACTTCCCGCTAAGTTCTTCAATCATGTCCTCATACATGAGTCCCATTTCTAGTGTTGATGCATCTTGGCTGAATACAATATCTCCAAATGGTGTTCTTATTTTACTGATTGGGGTTGCCTTGGCCATCATGATCCATCTCATTGTTAAGTATGTCAATGCTTACGTTTCCAATGTTTTCTTGTGTGTTTTTAATCCTAATATCATGTCTCACATTGCCTGTTTTAAGGAACATAACATCCCTCCAAAGGCGGAAGATTCAAAAGCGTAAAGTTAGTGTTCTTAGATTTCATTCCGAGGATGATGTGGCCATAGCTCTCGCCAAGTACATCGCAGATTTATCTGTAAAATTTATAAGGGAAAACGGGTCTTTTTCAGTTGTATTATCCGGAGGTACACTCATTGATACTCTTAGGTAAGAACTTCTATCTTTACTAAGACAAGCTTATATCATTTTGTATGAAAAATCTTTCAAATCAGTATATCAAAATCACTAAATTTATAAAAAATACCTGCATTTGTGAAAAATAAATAACATAATAATTGGTAACCCCGTTTAAAATTTGATAGACTAAACTCTCAAGTGTGTAAAATGATGAAATGTGTAATTTGTAATCATAGAGTATGTTTTAGTTTGTAACTAAAGCAGTTAAAATTTACTAAGACGTTTCCCGTTCACAGAAAGATACACATAACATACACGTCTAACATAATATCACCTACAGAGTATCCGCATATGTAATAATTGTTACTGCTATGCTTTAAACAACGTTATCAAATTTTGTCTCTCTGACTAAAACTTGATATCAAATTTGTACCAGGAAATTATTGGAGCCACCTTACATAGGTTCAATAGATTGGTCAAAATGGCTCGTCTTCTTTCTCGACGAGCGGGTGGTTCCTCTAAATCACCCCGACAGCAACTATAAACTTGCTTTAGACGGTTTTCTATCCAAGGTATTATATTATATACATAACATGTTTATATTTCGAGACATGTTGAGTATGTAACGTTGCAAGTCTACGTTTAACGTGTTCTGGTAGGCGCCAATACCCAAGAGTAATGTATACGCCATGAACGACAAATTATCACCTGAGAATGCTGCCAACGACTATGAAAGTCGACTAAAGCAACTAGTCCAAAAATCAAAGTTAAAAAGATCAGGAAATAGTGAATTTGCTAACTTTGATCTGATGCTGCTAGGAATGGGTCCAGACGGGCATGTAGCATCTCTTTTTTGCTGGCATTTCCAGCGGTTTGAGAAAGCAAGATGGGTGACTTTCATCAAGGACTCGCCCAAACCGCCTTCTCAGAGAATCACATTCACCTTTCCGCTCATCAATGCAGCATCTGAAATCGCTATGGTGGTTACAGGTGAGGATGCAGCGGATGCTGTCAAGATAGCATTAGGTAAAACGAAGAATTCTACTTGTTTTCCTTTGCCCGTTGAGAAGGTTTCACCCGTTGGGACCCTCACTTGGTTTCTCGACCAGGAGGCTACTTCGGGTTTATCCTGTTAACTATGAGTATCACTAGGTTGATAAAGAAATGCTAATGTTGTACTTCATGTGAATGAACCAAACGACCCCCAATATTTCTCAATTCAAATATATTCAAGAATAACCCGTCATTCACAACCAACAACGAGATCATGTTATATGGTTAACATAGAAAAAAACTGACCATGCTTAATATGTTTACTAAAGTCAGAGACATCATGAGACCTCCATAACTTAACCATAAACCGTCTAAATGTTTAAACACGAAAGAGATAGGTTCTCAAGCAGACTTCTCTTTTGTGTAAGATCTGACCACAAACGCCAACCCCATGATCAGAAGAGGCACAATAAACTGTAATAACTTGACTATGAAATCCTGAGTCTTGTCAGGAGTGGTGTTCCTGTCAGCGGGCGGAACATACACACGCTTCTTAGGAACAGTTTCTTTGTCAACCTCCCCGATGTAATATTTGTGCATCATATCTCTAGCGTCGTCACTGTGACCCACATCTTCAAAATCATCAGTTGCATCTTTCCCTGCAATGATATTACAGATGCATCAATTTCCCAACAGTCGCGCTATAATAGTGAAATATTCAGATGTACCAGTTGCTGCTAGCAGAACTTCATCACCACCGGGGTGATCCTCCATAAATGGCGTAACGTCATAAACCTGGTGCAGTTTAGGTTCGCTAATACGTGATCACAAACGAAAGCAACAAGAATGAACAAAGAACCATGTTCAAAAATATGCAGGGCATTAAACATCTGCTACATCTATCTATACTAATAAAAAAAAAGTTTTTTGGTAACTTATGGCACCATTATAGAGATTTTAAATCTTATTTTTTTTCTTTTCTCTCCTAATAAATAATTGCATTAACTACTAATAACTTTATTTAATTCATTTTAAGATTAATTTTTTTATACATTAAGAATATATATCTTTCTATTAATGCAATTTTTAAATAAACAATTTTTATATAAAATAAGATATTTTTCTAAAACATCTTTTTTTTTTAAAAATAAGAAATATTTAAAACCTTTTGTTTTTAAAAGTAACTTTGTTTTATGAACACAAAAATGATTAAAATTCAAACTTTTCATAAGAAAAATTCTTACTATTACAGCAATTCATCAGTAGATTAAATCCAATAAAGGTCAAAATCAATATTCTGTTACTGGTTAAATCGGGTTCAATTTTGAATTAAAAATAAATAAATCAAACCAATTGTTCTTATATATTCATCACTAAGGTCTTCGATATTTCTATAAAACCAGACACAAAACCCTAGGTAAATTCAACTAGAAACCAGACCGCATAAATAGAAGTCAAATTGAAGTTACGATCAAGCGATTAAGATAACACCGAATTAAACTAGTGCTAAAAACCAATAATTCAGTAGAATCAAGTGGAAAAATGAAAGAGAAAAGATGTGACCTTTCCATCGATTATAAGCCAGCAGTCCTTGGTTTTGTTGTGAAGGGAGACTTCATCGAATACGAAGGTTTTAGGATTTAACGCCATTGATACCTGATACTGCAAAAAGAAAGCAAGATTTGATGAACAAATGAAACGTATAGAGTGAAGAAAAAGAAGATGAATCGATCTGAGAGAAATGAATGGGCTTACAGTTAGGAGAGAGATTTTTCAACTCTCTTCTAGGTTGGTTGGAAATGACAAGTAATTGTTTTTGTTTCTTGCACGAGTCTATATCTATATCTTGGACCAGGACTACCCTTTTCTTCACTTCAACATTTAAACTAAAGATTATTAGTATTTTCTATTTTAATCATTTATAAATTTCAAATAAAATGTTTATAATAGAGTAGCATGTAAACGAGCAACAAGTTGTTTCGTGATTTTTTTTTAAATAGCAAACCTAATTTTACTAAAAACAAATCTTCGATACTTAAAAACTGACAAATTACTATGCACGACCTGCTGAATCTTGTTCAGAAGGTTCACAACCTGATGGGCGAGAAAACCAAACGTATCAAAAGCAAAATGGATAAACAAATGTTGATTCTCTGATCAAGCTTTCTCGTTTTTAGCAATTTATCCTGATTCTGTATTCACCGGAGTCCGCGTCGCAACAAAACCATTGTCACTAAAGGCAACAAGAGGGGACACTCCTATAAGATCACACAAGCGTGTTTCCCTCTTGCGCACCCAAACACAAGGATATCAGTTCGTCGAACAGTAGACCTCCCTTCAAACGAATTTATCAAAAAATTCACAGGAGCCTACTTTTTAGTAGAAACACATTATAATATTAAATTCGGGTTTTATAAAACGTCATACTTTAAGAGTTGTAAAAGGAAAACGTAAAAAGGTTATAAAGAAATTAAAATTTCAAAGCAATTTTTGACGACTTATACGTGTGTTTTGATAACCCATATATTAAGCACAACTCCATTTGAATGAAATCAACATGTAGTTGAATTTGCTATTTTAATCCAAAAACTTTTTTTTTGCCATTTCAGTCACTGTAGGTTACTAAATGTTGACATTTTCATCCATTCCACTAACACCGTTAAAACTCTGTTAAAACTCCGTTAAATACGGGGTATTTTAGTTTTTTTCAACACCCTAATTATCCAATTAATATAAATTAATCAATTAATATTCAATTAAAACTAAAAAAACAAATGAAGTGACTCATGAGACCGGTCGTTTTAATTAATTCTAACACATGTTGTTCGATTAAGTTATGTTGTGAGATTTCAATTAATCTTCACGTTTTGTTTGAACGTGTACTTTTGTTCGATTGAGGTCTAATGTTGTCACTTTTTGTTTTATTGAGGTCTGCTACTGTCACGTTCAAAGACCTCAATCAAATAAAAAATGTCAACAACAAACCTCAATCCCACAACAGACCTCAATTAAATAACGGTACACATTCGAACAAAATGTAAAGATTAATTGAAATCTTATGGCAAACCTCAATCGAAAAACATGGGTTAGAGTTAATCGAAGGTTTTAAATCAAAGCGTCTGGTCTCACTAGTCGTTTCATGTGTTTTTTAGTTTTAATTGAATATTAATTGATTAATTTGTTTTAATTGGATAATTAGGGTGTTCAAAAATACTAAAAGAACCTCATATTTAACAGAGTTTTAATGGTGTTAGTGGAGTGGATGAAAATGGCAACATTTGGTAAACAACAGTGACTGAAATGGCAAAAAAAAAAGTTTTTGGACTGAAATGGTAAATTCAACAAAACGTCAGGGACGAAAATAACATTTTACTCTAAAAATAAAGATATGAAACAATAAGGAAGGTTACTGAAAAAACCAATAGTTATATGAAAACCAAAGAAAATCACAGAAACCAATAATATAATTCATAACTTTTTTGTTATTTTAATTGTAAAAATGTTATTTAAGTATTTTGTGCATATATGTTGATAATATATACGAGAATGAAGACTCTTACGTATATGAAAAATGGTTACGTATACGTAACCTATGTGTGACGTATATGGAAAGTCATGCTACGGTTTTCATTTGATTCGTAACCTTATTTATATATACTCACACACATATATAGTGGGTAGTAATAAAAAAATTTATATTATGTGATCGTTTTCATTGGTTTTCTCTAGTTTTCTCATAAATTTGTGGTTTTCTTAGGATCTCTACCAATGAAACAATATACCTTAAATTTTCATAAAACATTATACTTACTCTACATGAATTCTAAACTTTCATGAATAGTACTTTTTTAGTTTTTTTTACTAGATCCGGTTAACATGTATGTTCCTTTTACTACACCACCTTATTACACCATCTTGTGCTCTCTCTTTTTTTTTAAAGGTCATTTTCAAAGAGAGAAGGCGAGTGGCTGCCTCTATTTGATGTGCCACCATGTGTTGTTCCATTAATCTATCCTTATGTTCCCCTTCTTTACCCCCAAGTCTTTATTTCCATCATTTTTAGAGAGAGAAGACAGAGATGGAGAGACCCCTTGGATGCATCATGTTAGCAAACGAGCTAGCCAATGTGGGGTTAGCCCACTTGATAGAGACTTTGTCTTTTAGAGGGGAGGTCTTGGGTTCAATCCCAAGCAATGGTGTAATTGGTGTAGTGTGGGAGTAGAGTAGATTTGCCGTTCAAAAAAAAAAGCAAACGAGCTATTTTTAGTGAGTTTTGAGCGAGTCAAGAGGCGTGAATTTTTTGAATAACCCTATTCGTAAGTGCCCCTCCTCCACCCCTTCAACTCGGGTTAGAACCGGGTGATGTATGGGGCTATTCTTATTCCTTCTTTTTTTGTATTCTTTTATTTTGACTATTGTTTAATATTTACCCTTTTTATTATTATTATTATTCTTTTTTGTGTTTTTTTGGTCATTTAATTTGTTTGACGTTTTGTTTTAGTATGTGATAACATTTTAATCTATTTTTATTATTTACATTACAAAATTTAATGCTCCTATTGGGTCAACGTTTTTAAATATACAAACGTAGATTACGACTATAATTCAACTAACATTAAACTTAATATTTAAAGTCACGTCATTTTTTGGTTTCAAACACAATAATACTAGACCACTGTATTTATTTAGCTATCTCTTTTGTAAGTTTTAATACCATCGGGTGAACTTGCACTTTGTGATAGTGTGTTGATGATAGAGCCGAAGATCGGCGGTCTCCAATTGAAATTAAAAGAACAATAAACTTGAATTGAAAGTAAACTTGCTGTAACTTTTTTCTTCTACTCTCCAATGTCAAATTACAATTCTTAAATAGAAAACTAAAGCATGCAAATCCTATACTACGTGGGATTGTGGGAATCAAAAGTACGTGGGAATCAAAACTAAAACATGAAATGATATTTTCTAAATGCAATCACTAAGTAAACGTGGGTGATGTCTTCATGGGATACGTGGGTTAATTGGTCAAAGTCGGTGGTCCGTATCAGTTGAAATGTTTTGTTTTGGTTTTAACGACTTATAAATTAGATTCACCTTTTAGTTTCTAACAGTTCGAATTTGAAAAAAAAAACGTGTCAAAACGCTGATGAAAAATAAGTATGTCGCAATAGTAGATTTAAATTATAGGAGTTGTAAAAGGAATTTTTTTTTTTAACTATAAAAAATCATAACTCTAAGATAGCTTTAGTGACTATTACGTTTCGCTTTAATGACCTTACATTATAAAACAATTACCTTATATGTTAAGAAATGAAGGGAATGAGCAGTACTTTACAAGCCAATGATGTAAGAGAGTATAAGCGGGTGATGTGTAGGTTGTTGAAGCAGATGTATTTGATACGTGTGGTCATCTTATCACACCACATGATAATTGTTAGGGCTTAAAAGCATTCACATTAGGTTTCATGTATTATGTGAGTGTGTTTTAAGAAATGATTATAAATGGTTATGAGTGGACGAGATAGAAAAGCTACTGTTTATCCGTATATTTAAGGAATTACTGTTTTAACTTTTATAAATTTTTAATATTTTTAAAATGGTTGTGAGTAGAGAAAGAAAAAAAAATATTTTTTAATATTTTTGTTGCAGTGAGAGATTTGATATTCAAGTTGTGAGGACAACTGATTACCATCGTAAAGAATTATTTGATGTATTCTGCAGCCTACCTCAAATGTAATCATCTACAAATTCCAGACATGTAGAGAGATTATAGAATATATACAAAGGCAAGTTTTACTAGTAAACCACAAGCATTATATGATATTGAGAGATTATATAATAAATCATCATGTTTGGCCTCTTTTCTCTTAATTTGTCTTCTGATATGATCCCATGTGACACAATTTTTGAATTCCTTTATAATGCATTAAAAAATGAAAATTCCATGAATGTTGTTACTTTCAAGCAAACGCAACAATTAACCATATTACAGTATGTAATTGTCTCCCAATCACCACCACGTACCATAGCCCCCACCAAAAACCCCATCACCACCATCACAGCCTCCCATCACTACTAGATCTACGATTTCACGTCAGTGGTGGTTGTGGACTACCGATCAGAGAGAGAGAGAGAGAAAGAAAGAAAGAAAGAGAGAGAGACAGAGAGAGAGGAGATAGGTGGTGGTAGTTGTTGTGGTCATGGAGGTGGCAGTGGTGGTTGTAGTGGTGGACTATTGAAACATGAAGAGAGAGAAAAAAAAAACAAAATTAGGGTGGGGGTTGAATGGGGTTTTTATTCAAGAAGTAAGATTAGTTTTGTCATTTTATAAAGATTAATAGAATAATCTAACGTCGTTAGTGTTTTGAACTCAAATGAAGACAAAAAAAAATGTAAGGATGCAAATGGCAATTTTGAAACAATAGAAATGCAAGTAGTTAAAATGAACAAATATTAGAGATGTAATTAGTAATTTACTCTATTGATAATAATAACAAATAAAAACCAACAATAAAAAAAAGAAAATAAAATTACACATGATAAGTGATTAAGCGGGGTGTAATGATGAATTTTTTTTAAATGATTATCTTTGGGAAGATGTGATGGCTTGTGGGTTGATTTTCGCATGGTTTTGAAAAGTAGGTGTTCCGCTGGTGGTGTTTACGGAATCATATTGAATCCGTAATTGGAATTTACGGAAACCCTCGCCATTTGCTACCACCGTGACCACCGTGACAACGTTAGTTGACCACATGATGAATCCGTAAATTGTGTTGACGGATGCTTTAATAAATGTATATATTTTTAAACTTTAGTGTAATAAAGGATATAGATATATATATATATATATATATATATATATATGAATCCGTATTCATGTTTACGGATACTCCATTTTCAAAAATATATATTTTAATCTAATAATAAAATAAGATATGATTTTTTAATTTTTAAAGGAGTATATATGAATCCGTAATTTTGGTTTACGGATACTCAATTTTTGAAAAAATATATTTTAATGTAATAATAAAATATTATATATATTTTAATTTTAATGAAGAAGTATATATATGAATCCATAATTTTTGTTTACGGATACTCAATTAAAATATAATAATAATATTATATATATTTTTAATTTTAATGTAATAAAGGAGTATATATATGAATCTGTAAATAGTGTTTACCGATACTCAATTGGTTTCTATATATATATTTTTTAATGTAATAATAAAATTTGATTCTTCAAATCTCAATTACGGAAATGGCTGTAATACTGTTTTTCTATATATATCTTTCAAAATAATGTAAAATAGTGGTCGTAAATATCAAGATGTCTTCTTCTTAATCATTTACATCGTTTCTAGTAAAAATATATTGAGGTGGTGAGGTTTCATACCAACATGGGGTTGTTATGAGTGATGTATCAACAAAATCATGTTCGTTTATTATGATTCTGAAATATGTTTTCAGATTTTGCTGATCTTATATGTAGTTATGTTGAAATTGATAGAGAATCAGTTCGTTTAAAATGAAACTGTATTATGAATTTCAAGACATTTCAAAAATGTCATATATTAAAGAAGATGCAGGTATGAAGATGATCTATCATCTATCTAAAAACGTTAGAAACTACATGAGTCAAATTCATGTCAAATGCTATCAAATAATTTCCAGTTATGAACATAGTAGTTGTATGGATCTTCTACGAGCTTTTTTATCTCAAGTACCAACATTTCAATACCATCATATGAAATTTGAAAATGACGTCGGTATGTCAACGTACACCAATCAACTACAGCCGGTGCATAACAATGATGAAGATTTTGTATCCGACAATTCTTCCCAAGGTTATATTATTAATATTATTATTGTTGTTGTTATTATTATTAATAGTGTTAGTATTACTACTTTTATTATTAGTATTTTAATCGTATTTAAAAATTTTGAAGGCAATCCTAATGAAGAAACTGAGGAAAGTGAATTATCACCGTCAGACTATGATTCAGAAGAAGATTTGGAAATCCCTCAAATATCTGAACAATATAGTTTTGGGGTTCATACTGAATTCTCTGATAGTCTTGTTCAAGATAATGTACATGTGGATGGGTTGGAGGATTATATCCCCTAGATGAATACGATGAAGATGACATGATTTTCTGGAATGAAGAATTAAATGAAATATGTCTTGGTATGTACTTTAAATCTAAAGATCATGTTATTCTTGGTGTTCGTATGTGGAACATTGCCCAAAACCGAGAGGCGTATGTGGTTGAAAGCAAACCGTCACTGTGGCTAGCAAAATGCCGTAGTACAAAGCAATTTAAAAATTCCACAGACCAAAGTCTCTCGTCATGTCGTTGGTTGGTAAAGGCTATAAAGAGAAGAAATGATAACTTATGGCGTATTACACGATGGACCCTAGCACATAGTTGCTTCAGCACCGTTGTACGCAATAACAACCGTTCGCTAAGATCGAAAGATGTTGCAACACATATATGTACACAAATTCGTATAGATGTCTCATTTCCTGTGAAACCGATTCGAGCTTTTATTAAAAAAAATTTTGCATGTTGATATCACTTATGGTAAAGCTTGGATGGCTAGAAGAAAAGCTATTGAAAATATATATGGTAGTTGGGAAGACAATTTCAATATGTTGCCCCATTACATTAAAGCATTACAGACTTTTATTCTGGTACTGTTGTAGAGTGGTTACATCATCCACACAGTCCATCTAACTGTGTAATAGTCAAATATGTGTTTTGGGCTTTCGGTCCTAGTATTGAAGCTTTCAAGTATTGCATGCCAGTTATCTCTGTAGATGCATAAAACAACTTAAAGTCACATGCATATTCAATAAATGAAATGTTAGTTGCTTTGTTAGGTGGTGAACATAACTCTTACACATACATGCATAAAACAAATTGAAGTCACATGCATACATACATGAATACATACATGAGTTTTATTGTTTTCTTATTTGGTGAAGAATAAATTGTATGCAATATGTACGTGTATTTCATCTGTAATATTTTTGTTGTTTTGTTGTTTTGTTAATAATGGTTATTGTTTTACAACAATAGACAACAATATATCTTTAATTTAAACTTTCAAATTATTTTTTACAACTCTATATATATAACCTCCAAAACGTCCATTCTTACATAAGTTTTATTTTAACAAGTACCTATATATCTTATATTTTAACACACAAACACTATCATTGTCTACTCCTTTCCTACAAAATGAATTTTAACTTAAACCCTGGTCCGATTAACGATGATCTGTTGTATTTAGGAGGAGAACATCGAGCTAGAAGTTTGTTTCAAAACCCAAATTTGAGCAATGAATCAATGTTACACACAAGACGTGGTGATCAAGGTTTTTGGCGTGACATTAGAAGCAATCTTCAAATTACGGATAACGTTAGACACTATGTTATCGTTGCTGGATTATCGGTGGGGTGCTTAGTTGTGAATCGTACAGCGTTGATCGTGCCTTAATAGAGGCACTGGTAGAAAGGTGGCGTCTAGAGACGCATAAGTTTCACCTACCTTTTGGTGAAACAACGGTAACATTACAAGATGTTAGTATTTTATGGGGTTTACCAATCGAGGGCTTGGTGGTCTCAGGTATTGATATACCATTAGATATTGCTGAGGGCATGCAAAGGTGTGAAGATTTACTTGGTTCTAGACCTATAAGAAGTGATTTTAAATCAAATTTTTTTAAAATAACTTCAATATTAAATTTTATGAATTCAAATCCTTTACACGAATATGCAACCGATATTCAATGCATCCAACGTGCACGATGTATTATTCTTATATTCTGCGAAGGCACTATTTTTATAGTAATAATCATCTGGTTCCATTATATTTTTTTAAAAATATAGAAAATTTAACAGCTTCTGGGACCTTAGTTGGGGCAGTGCTGCACTAGCATGTTTGTATAGAAATTTATGTAAGGCAACATCACTAAAAGTAAAAGACATAGGAGGGCCCTTATACCTCCTACAAATTTGGGCGTGGACACGAATCCGATCAATGGCGCCAAAGACAACATTATCCATCTACTCCCTGAAATATGCAGATCAGGCATCCGTAGTTGGAGGAGCGAATGTTATCTGATTTTTTGGGATATGGTTGAATATCATGCACTGAAAGGGTCATAAGACAATTTGAGTGGATTCAACAAATCCCTCAACCACTTCCTTTGACACGCTCAATCCATCATTCGCTACAAAACCTAAGTCGTGTCGGTAGAGCAAACACAAACTGGATTCATTTTCATGAACAGTATGTGGACTCTTGGAACAACAGACATAGAAATGTTGTTAATGGGGTGACCACTGACAACCCAATAGTGGCAACAGGTTACATGGAATGGTATAACCAACATACTGTTAAATATGTAATAAATCCAAGATACGTTGAAGGTACCATCCCATCCGGTTTTCAGAATTACGATGGAAGATCTCAACTCTTGGTTTGTAAATCACTATTATTATATATAATTTCTATTATATATTTTTCATGGGTAAATTATTATATGCGTTTGTTTTTTTAGGTGGACGGCTTTAACCAGATATATCAACAAACTGCAAGATATATGGATATGGGTCCATAACACTATTCTCAAAATTTACAGTCGGTTCGAGACACAACTGCTAATATCTTGGTAATGGTTAATGAATCTGACCATCTGTGTCAAACATCATATCTTCAAACGGAGCCGTTCCACTTCACAGTGGACAACACGATACCACAAAACGTACCACGACGGGAAAAAAAAGGGATGGTCAGAGTCGTGGATGACAAAATAACAAAAGACAAACCGAACAAGTAAATTTTCAACTAGATCCTTCGAACTTTGAAGCGGGTCCATCAAACATTGGAGAGGGAATATCACAAACACCACAAGATGTTTACACTCCAAACATGTTTAGCTCACCTGTGCACTCGCTTTATGACCATCGCTCAAATATGTCATTCACCGACATTTTTTAAACACAAGATTTTTACACCTCGTTGTCTAGTTTAGGTGATAATCAAAGATCGGAACATCATTCTTTGTCACCGCTAGAGTTAGATTTAAATTTTCAAATGAGTCATAATATAGAGTACCCACCTCCTTCCCGAGATGAACACTCTACACAACAAGATAATACTGGGACAGGATATGATTATTTGTAGTTTTTATAAATATTGTATTTTTTTGTTTTAGATTTTGTTTTAAATGTCTTATGTGTGGCTATATTTTTAATATTGTATATTTTACATTTGAACTCTATATTTATTATTGAAAATGACTAAATATATGAAAATTAAAAATATATATAAATCAAATAAGTATCCGTAAACACTATTTACAGATTCATATATATTACATTATTGATTCAGATATATTACATTCCATATTTTATTATTACATTAAAATTAAATATATATATAATATTTTATTATTACATTATAATATATTTTTTGAAAATTGAGTAACCGTAAACCTAGATTACGGATTCGTATATGCTCTTTAAAAATTAAAATTTTATATCATATTTTATTATTACATTAAAATATATTTTTTTAAAATTGAGTATCCGTAAACACAAATTACGGATTCATACGTACCCCTTTGCATACCAGTTCTATACCCAAGCCGGTATTAGAATTTGGAACATATGCTTTACAGATTTTCACAGATTCTAACAAAAAGTTTCGTCCTATTATAGGAATGAAACTTACAGACAAGCAGCAATGCTTGCTAGACAACCTATGGCACATTCAAACCATGCCACAGGCGTCAACTTTCAAAGTACAGGTTTTGAATGCTTTAAGCATTTACTTTCAGGAACAAAGTTTAAAAACCCCTGAAAGACAATTTAAAACAAAACCCAATTTTACACATTATGTTATATACAGAGGTACAAAAATTGGGATTTTCAACAAATGGACCAGTGTTATCCCTCATATAACAAATATTCCTGGGGGAGCAACCTGGAAAGGTTTTACAAACTTCTCTAAAGCATTGAAAGATGCAAGAGAAAAATTTGGTATACAAAACTTTTACATAGAACCCGAAGAGGTTAAAAGCTTTTCGGAGATTGCAAAACAAAACCCTGAGCAATACATTCAAGCTCAGCAAGAAATGATTTCAGCACTGAAATCACAGTTAGAAGAAAAAGCAAAAAATACACAGATTACACAGATAAAAATTGAAAATAGCATGTTAAAACAGAAAAATGCTATACTCGAAGCAAAAAATACACAGTTATTACAAAGGCTCGAGAAAAAAAAGAAGAAAAATAGAAAAAACAGTTATACACAGAAAATATGAATCTTTTAAAACAAGGATTCTTGATACACCCTGGTGGCAAGTTTGAAACCAGTTACAGAAAGATTCCCAGAATTTGAGAATCTTGTCTCACAGAAGGTTTGTGCGGAATTCCCTTTAATTCTGTACAATCTACAGCACCAACTCATAGACTTGGCCTTTAGATTCGACAGTGAAGTTCAAGGATATGCAGTAGTAGAAAGAACAGATGAAGATGGCGAAGGAACAGGCCTCTTGTTACTTCAAATTCATCATCCTACAAAAATAACAAACGAACAGATAATTCAATTTTACCATCATGGTATGATTGATTATTTGGAAATAAAATTAGACAGAAGAACAGAAGATCTCTTAAACCAGTTAGGAGAAAAGATCATTTTAACAACAGGAAACATTGCAGCAAGATCTACAACACCAGTTATTGGTTGTAAGATTTTTGCTTCATTCCCGTACATAGACGCTTATACATACAGACCAGCAAGAAAGAGGATATTCATCAAACACAATAAACAAAAAACAGATGTCTATTTACAAAAAACGATGACGAATCCAGTCAGTAACATAGACTTTGCAAATTTACCATGGATGGATGATCCACACAGCCAACCTACAACAAGTTTCGAACAGTTTGTCAAAAAACATCAGGAGACTCCAGAAATTCCTGATTGTTTTCCTTGGCAACAATACAGACTCATAGGAGAAGGACACTACATACAGATTTATGCAAAAACAAATTGGAGTATGCTTCTACCATTTGCAGGGGAAGGAGACACTCTACAGTTACAACACATCGTCAACCTAGAAGACGGATACAACGACGAACAAGATTGTTCAAGTCCACAGTCAATCGACAGCACACACAGAGACTTCTAGAAGACACGACGCATGCAATGACGACAGGTTACACAAGACAAAAACAAAGACGTAAGCCATGACGTAAGTAGCAATTATCGAAAGACAATCATGGCAGACAATTTTACTTTTTCTTTTTAGGCTTTTTGAATTTAGTGTATAGCCTTTTTGACTTTTAGGCTCATAGTTTGTTAGAATAGTAGATTCGTTTGCCTATATAAAGGCAATTGTAATTCATTTGTATATACCGCGAAAAACCCATTGAAAGCAATATAATCTTATGACTTTCAGTGCACACTAAACTCACCACCTCTCTTTAACTCTCCACTCCCTTACTCTCCCAGTTATTATCTCCAGCACTTCATATTATACCCAGCATAATATAAAAAAAAAAAAAAAAAAAAAAAAAAAAAAAAGATTTTCCCTTTCTGTACAACCTTCAACCGCTGTGCATACTCTCGCCACACCAACCATCCGCTGTGCATACTTCGCAAGTAAGTTTTCTTTTAAACCCCCTCTTTTTATGGCAAACCTCTGAATTTGCCTATATCCGTAAACCCCCTCTGATATAGTGGTATCATAGCAAAGTCTTTCTTAAAATCTAAAAGACTAAGACAAGCTCCATTTTATGGCGTGTGATGCCTGTGTTATTAGAGAACTCTCTTAGGTGAGGATTATGGGAAAGAAGGTTGCTTTGATAACTTTATAAATGACAGGGTTTTCTTTTAAGTACATAACTTTGTTTTGATTATCAGTTTTTAATATGTGATCATATTACTTTGTTTTTATAAATTAAGCTGGGATATAAGAAAATATATACGAGATAAACTGGGAATAAGGAGAGAAAGAGTTAAAGATAGGTGTTCTTAACAATCATCGGTAGCTCACAAACCATTAAACGCTTAGAATTTCTAAACTTAGAATTTTCTGAGAAAGCTCACCAAAAAACACTTAAAACAGATAATTTCACTCTAGTCTGTAATATAAAAGACTCTTGTGAACACAGTTTACACACAAATAATTCACAGTTAAACACTCTAGTAGACTCTTTATGAGTATAGAGGAAGAGGAGGAAACACTTCCAATATACGATACAGATAATGAATATGATACAGATGATGAAATATTAGATACAGACTTCTTAAAGTTTAAACAAGAAGAAACAATGGATTACACACTTTTAGACTTTGAAGAAGAGTCTATAGATTGTTTCAAACTAGAAGAAACAAACAAAACACTAGAACAAATTATAGACAGAAAGTTTACAGAGTTAAATATACAACAGGAAGTAGATGACATGATAATAGAATGTATGTTAGACTTAGGAATGACATACGAAGAAAGTTATAAAAAACTACAGGAATACTACAATCTGCCATTAGTAGAAGACATTGTAAATGGAAAAACAATGATAGCAGATTTCTACAAACAAGAACAGACCTTTATGGATGCACAGATGCACAACCCTTTAAAAAGACCAACAATAGAATGGGTAGGAGAACACAGTGGTACACATCAAGAAACTCATGGTAGAGAATCATGGGCACAACCAACAGTAGATTACCAACAGGAATCTAGTTTTATAGGAAAAGGAAAAAGATTACCTATAGGACAGATTTACAGTACAAATATGTTGTTACTAGAACAACAAAAACCACAATTATGGATAGATGAAGTCTTAACATGGGAACAGAATGTAGTAAGACTTTGGGAAACAAATAAAAAAGACAGTATGGATATGTTTGCATATCTAGAAACAACACTAGGACCTATAGCTTTAGGAATCTGGCAAAGTAAGAAAACACAGAATCCAGAAGAAATAAACATCCTTAAAGCATTAGGAGATAATCCTTACAATTTCACAACACAGATTAGAACTCTTATATTAGGAGTTGATCCAGCAAAAAACAACAGTTTAATACAAGATACAGCCATAAGAAACTTAGAACAGCTAAGTATAGCAGACATGAAATACATAAATGAATTCACATTAGATTTCACTAGATTATTATCTCAGACAGGAAAAGCTATGGATGATAATCTTTGTGATAAATATTTTGTAAAATTACCAGGAGATTTAGGAAAATCTATACATGAAGCCTGGAAAACAAATTATGGTACACAACAGAATCTAGGAATAGGACCTAGAATAACCTATACATTTAGTATTTTAGAAGAAAAATGTAAAGAAGTGGCTTTACAAGAACAGTTAAAAAGAAATGCTTATGCATTTTGTAAAACAGCAATTTATACACCACAGGCTTATGGAGTATACAATAAAGAAAGAAGATAAGAAAAAGTATGACATACAATAAAAATTACAGAAAAAATAATATAAACAGGTATGTTAAAAAACCACAGTCAAGAAAATGTAGATGTTTTATCTGCGGAGATACCACACATCTAGCTAATAAATGCACAAACAGGAATAAAAATATGGAAAGAGCTAATTTAATAGAACAAATACAAGATTATGAAATAGAAGCTATTAAAACAGACGAAGATTCTGATAATGAATCAGTATATAGCATATACAGCGAGGATGAAAATCCAACAGTAAAAGTAGCATATATATATATGAATACAGAAGAAAATTGTGAACATAATTGGATATAGAACAAAGGAAATAACCACATTAGATGTTATAATTGTGGATATTACCCAAGTATAGAAAAAAGATCACAGTGTAATAAGTGCTTTAAAGAGATTTGCTTTAAATGCCTTAAAGAAATATACAACCAAGATATCGCCTCGACATCTAAAACAGTCAACAAAGATAGTAAAAATGAAAAAATAGAGAAAATAGAACTTACACTAGAATTACACAGCTTAAAAATAAAAAACCTAGAAAATAAAATGGAAGAAATAGAAAGAATAGTCAGACCGGAAGAAATAGGTAAAATGGCTATAACACAGTCAAAAGAACAAACTTACATACAAACACAGGGTTCAACAAACATGATAACTATTCAAAGCCGTTTATGGTTAGATAGTAATAAATACATAGATTTACAAGCCTTAGTAGATACTGGAGCCACAAAAAGTTTAATATCATACAGCTTAGCACCAGTAGAATACCACAGAAAGCTTTCATATAAGCTAAGTACAAGAACAGTTGAGGATAGATTAATAGATATTACACATTGTCTAGAACCAGTAGGAATACAGTTCTTAGACTTTGCAAACAATTACAGTATTAAATACGATATGCCACAAATAAATATAAACCCACCAAATATAAAATCTAAAGACTTTGTCATAGGATTAAATTTATATTAGGTTTAAATGGGGCAGTAACAATTACAAAAAACTTTATAACATTAAGCAAACAGTTATATACAATACCAACTCTTAGATACATAAATACAACAGAAATTGTTCAAAAAAGAGGTAATAAAGGAAATTTAGACTTCTTAAAAACACACAACAGAAAAAACTTGATAGAAAACGAGTCATTAAGACTTCTTACAGACTTTTTAAGTCATGAAATAGAAAAAGGGCAGGACATTACAAAAAGTATACATCATCCAATGATCTTACATTTAGAAAAAATAGGATACATTGGAGAAGACATAACAAAAGCAAAAGTAAAATATATTTGCAAAATACAAATTAAAAATCCTGACATAGTAATCAGAACAGCTAATATAGAATACAGCCCATTAGACAAAGAGGAATTTATAAAACAAATCCCTGAAATGATGAATCAAGGATTAATTAGAAAATCAGAAAGTCCGCACAGATCTGCAGCCTTTTTAGTAAGAAATCACAGTGAAATAAAAAGAGGAAAGGCTAGGATAGTTTACAACTACAAAAGATTAAACGACAACACAATAGATGATGGATATAATATCCCTAACAAAGACAGTTTACTAAATCTTATACAGAATAAAAAAGTTTTTTCAAAATTCGATTTAAAATCAGGATACAACCAGTTAAAGCTTGAAGAAAGCTTTAAACCCTGGACAGCTTTTACATGTTCTGAAGGGCAATATGAATGGAATGTCCTAAGTTTTGGACTAAAAAATGCTCCTTCGATTTTTCAAAGATTTATGGACAGTATATTCTTAAAATATGAATTCTGTTTAGTTTACATTGACGATATTTTAGTTGCAAGTAATACAGTACAGGAACATGACAGACACCTTCAGCAGGTTTTTACAGAAATAAAGACAAATGGTATAGTAGTTTCTAAACGAAAAATGGAGTTATTCAAAAGAAAAATCTCCTTTTTAGGGTTAGAAATTGGAAATGGAAAAATAGAATTACAACCACATATTTCTACAAAAATTCTAAATTTTCCAGAAAAATTCGAAAATTTAAAACAAATACAAGCATTTTTGGGACTGGTAAATTACGCCAGAAAATTTATCCCAAACTTGTCAAAATTAGTTGGACCAATATACAGTAAAACTACAAAAAATGGTCAAAAGTATTTTAACCAAGAAGACATTAAATTGGTTAAAGAAATTAAAAAGGCGGTAAAAAATATAAAACCCCTTGAATTACCTTTAACTACAGATTACATAATTATTGAAACAGATGGATGCAAAGAAGGATGGGGAGCAGTCCTTCTATGTAAACCAAATAAATACAGTACAAAGAAAGAAGAGAAATTTGCGCTTATGCAAGCGGTAATTTTCAAAACAAAATAAATTGGACTACAATAGATTTTGAAATACAAGCATTAATATATGCTCTAGACAAATTCAAAATCTTTCTTAACAAAGAATTTACAGTTAGAACCGATTGCGAAGCAATCGTCAAGTTTATAAAAAATGACCAGAGTAAAAAGATAAACAGAACAAGATGGGTCAATTTACAAAACATTATACAAGGAAATGGATATTTTATAAATTTTGAACACATAAAAGGAAAAAATAATGGGATAGCAGATATGTTATCTCGAAATATTAACAAATGGTTTGTTACAGATGGACAGGAAAAAAGATAAAGGAAAAGCAAAGATTGTATATCCTAAACAGGATAAATCTTTGACAGAAGAAGAAGAACAGATTCAACAGTTATACAAGCAGTCAATAGAAAAAATACACAGTTCATCTCAAGGCTCACTACCACAGTTAGTGATAAGACCTGATGAAATTACACAGTTCTATAGACAGCAAAAACAGTTTACACAGTCAAGGGAAAAACGCCCTTTGCATACCAGTTCTATACCCAAGCCGGTATTAGAATTTGGAACATATGCTTTACAGATTTTCACAGATTCTAACAAAAAGTTTCGTCCTATTATAGGAATGAAACTTACAGACAAGCAGCAATGCTTGCTAGACAACCTATGGCACATTCAAACCATGCCACAGGCGTCAACTTTCAAAGTACAGGTTTTGAATGCTTTAAGCATTTACTTTCAGGAACAAAGTTTAAAAACCCCTGAAAGACAATTTAAAAAAAACCCAATTTTACACATTATGTTATATACAGAGGTACAAAAATTGGGATTTTCAACAAATGGACCAGTGTTATCCCTCATATAACAAATATTCCTGGGGGAGCAACCTGGAAAGGTTTTACAAACTTCTCTGAAGCATTGAAAGATGCAAGAGAAAATTTGGTATACAAAACTTTTACATAGAACCCGAAGAGGTTAAAAGCTTTTCGGAGATTGCAAAACAAACCCTGAGCAATACATTCAAGCTCAGCAAGAAATGATTTCAGCACTGAAATCACAGTTAGAAGAAAAAGCAAAAAATACACAGATTACACAGATAAAAATTGAAAATAGCATGTTAAAACAGAAAAATGCTATACTCGAAGCAAAAAATACACAGTTATTACAAAGGCTCGAGAAAAAAGAAGAAAAAATAGAAAAAACAGTTATACACAGAAAATATGAATCTTTTAAAACAAGGATTCTTGATACACCCTGGTGGCAAGTTTTGAAACCAGTTACAGAAAGATTCCCAGAATTTGAGAATCTTGTCTCACAGAAGGTTTGTGCGGAATTCCCTTTAATTCTGTACAATCTACAGCACCAACTCATAGACTTGGCCTTTAGATTCGACAGTGAAGTTCAAGGATATGCAGTAGTAGAAAGAACAGATGAAGATGGCGAAGGAACAGGCCTCTTGTTACTTCAAATTCATCATCCTACAAAATAACAAACGAACAGATAATTCAATTTTACCATCATGGTATGATTGATTATTTGGAAATAAAATTAGACAGAAGAACAGAAGATCTCTTAAACCAGTTAGGAGAAAAGATCATTTTAACAACAGGAAACATTGCAGCAAGATCTACAACACCAGTTATTGGTTGTAAGATTTTTGCTTCATTCCCGTACATAGACGCTTATACATACAGACCAGCAAGAAAGAGGATATTCATCAAACACAATAAACAAAAAACAGATGTCTATTTACAAAAAGCGATGACGAATCCAGTCAGTAACATAGACTTTGCAAATTTACCATGGATGGATGATCCACACAGCCAACCTACAACAAGTTTCGAACAGTTTGTCAAAAAACATCAGGAGACTCCAGAAATTCCTGATTGTTTTCCTTGGCAACAATACAGACTCATAGGAGAAGGACACTACATACAGATTTATGCAAAAACAAATTGGAGTATGCTTCTACCATTTGCAGGGGAAGGAGACACTCTACAGTTACAACACATCGTCAACCTAGAAGACGGATACAACGACGAACAAGATTGTTCAAGTCCACAGTCAATCGACAGCACACACAGAGACTTCTAGAAGACACGACGCATGCAATGACGACAGGTTACACAAGACAAAAACAAAGACGTAAGCCATGACGTAAGTAGCAATTATCGAAAGACAATCATGGCAGACAATTTTACTTTTTCTTTTTAGGCTTTTTGAATTTAGTGTATAGCCTTTTTGACTTTTAGGCTCATAGTTTGTTAGAATAGTAGATTCGTTTGCCTATATAAAGGCAATTGTAATTCATTTGTATATACCGCGAAAAAACCCATTGAAAGCAATATAATCTTATGACTTTCAGTGCACACTAAACTCACCACCTCTCTTTAACTCTCCACTCCCTTACTCTCCCAGTTATTATCTCCAGCACTTCATATTATACCCAGCATATATAAAAAAAAAAAAAAAAAAAAAAAAAAAAAAAAAAAGATTTTCCCTTTCTGTACAACCTTCAACCGCTGTGCATACTCTCGCCACACCAACCATCCGCTGTGCATACTTCGCAAGTAAGTTTTCTTTTAAACCCCCTCTTTTTATGGCAAACCTCTGAATTTGCCTATATCCGTAAACCCCCTCTGATATAGTGGTATCATAGCAAAGTCTTTCTTAAAATCTAAAAGACTAAGACAAGCTCCATTTTATGGCGTGTGATGCCTGTGTTATTAGAGAACTCTCTTAGGTGAGGATTATGGGAAAGAAGGTTGCTTTGATAACTTTATAAATGACAGGGTTTTCTTTTAAGTACATAACTTTGTTTTGATTATCAGTTTTTAATATGTGATCATATTACTTTGTTTTATAAATTAAGCTGGGATATAAGAAAATATATACGAGATAAACTGGGAATAAGGAGAGAAAGAGTTAAAGATAGGTGTTCTTAACAATCATCGGTAGCTCACAAACCATTAAACGCTTAGAATTTCTAAACTTAGAATTTTCTGAGAAAGCTCACCAAAAAAACACTTAAAACAGATAATTTCACTCTAGTCTGTAATATAAAAGACTCTTGTGAACACAGTTTAACACAAATAATTCACAGTTAAACACTCTAGTAGACTCTTTATGAGTATAGAGGAAGAGGAGGAAACACTTCCAATATACGATACAGATAATGAATATGATACAGATGATGAAATATTAGATACAGACTTCTTAAAGTTTAAACAAGAAGAAACAATGGATTACACACTTTTAGACTTTGAAGAAGAGTCTATAGATTGTTTCAAACTAGAAGAAACAAACAAACACTAGAACAAATTATAGACAGAGAAGTTTACAGAGTTAAATATACAACAGGAAGTAGATGACATGATAATAGAATGTATGTTAGACTTAGGAATGACATACGAAGAAAGTTATAAAAAACTACAGGAATACTACAATCTGCCATTAGTAGAAGACATTGTAAATGGAAAAACAATGATAGCAGATTTCTACAAACAAGAACAGACCTTTATGGATGCACAGATGCACAACCCTTTAAAAAGACCAACAATAGAATGGGTAGGAGAACACAGTGGTACACATCAAGAAACTCATGGTAGAGAATCATGGGCACAACCAACAGTAGATTACCAACAGGAATCTAGTTTTATAGGAAAAGGAAAAAGATTACCTATAGGACAGATTTACAGTACAAATATGTTGTTACTAGAACAACAAAAACCACATTATGGATAGATGAAGTCTTAACATGGGAACAGAATGTAGTAAGACTTTGGGAAACAAATAAAAAAGACAGTATGGATATGTTTGCATATCTAGAAACAACACTAGGACCTATAGCTTTAGGAATCTGGCAAAGTAAGAAAACACAGAATCCAGAAGAAATAAACATCCTTAAAGCATTAGGAGATAATCCTTACAATTTCACAACACAGATTAGAACTCTTATATTAGGAGTTGATCCAGCAAAAACAACAGTTTTATACAAGATACAGCCATAAGAAACTTAGAACAGCTAAGTATAGCAGACATGAAATACATAAATGAATTCACATTAGATTTCACTAGATTATTATCTCAGACAGGAAACTATGGATGATAATCTTTGTGATAAATATTTGTAAAATTACCAGGAGATTTAGGAAAATCTATACATGAAGCCTGAAAACAAATTATGGTACACAACAGAATCTAGGAATAGGACCTAGAATAACCTATACATTTAGTATTTTAGAAGAAAAATGTAAAGAAGCTTTACAGAACAGTTAAAAAGAAATGCTTATGCATTTTGTAAAACAGCAATTTATACACCACAGGCTTATGGAGTATACAAAAAAAGAAGATAAGAAAAAGTATGACATACAATAAAATTACAGAAAAAATAATATAAACAGGTATGTTAAAAAACCACAGTCAAGAAAATGTAGATGTTTTATCTGCGGAGATACCACACATCTAGCTAATAAATGCACAAACAGGAATAAAAATATGGAAAGAGCTAATTTAATAGAACAAATACAAGATTATGAAATAAAGCTATTAAAACAGACGAAGATTCTGATAATGAATCAGTATATAGCATATACAGCGAGGATGAAAATCCAACAGTAAAAGTAGCATATAATATATGATACAGAAGAAATTGTGAACATAATTGGATACAGAACAAAGGAAATAACCACATTAGATGTTATAATTGTGGATATTACCCAAGTATAGAAAAAAGATCACAGTGTAATAAGTGCTTTAAAGAGATTTGCTTTAAATGCCTTAAAGAAATATACAACCAAGATATCGCCTCGACATCTAAAACAGTCAACAAAGATAGTAAAAATGAAAAAATAGAGAAAATAGAACTTACACTAGAATTACACAGCTTAAAAATAAAAACTAGAAAATAAAATGGAAGAAATAGAAAGAATAGTCAGACCGGAGAAAATAGTAAAATGGCTATAACACAGTCAAAAGAACAAACTTACATACAAACACAGGGTTCAACAAACATGATAACTATTCAAAGCCGTTTATGGTTAGATAGTAATAAATACATAGATTTACAAGCCTTAGTAGATACTGGAGCCACAAAAAGTTTAATATCATACAGCTTAGCACCAGTAGAATACCACAGAAAGCTTTCATATAAGCTAAGTACAAGAACAGTTGAGGATAGATTAATAGATATTACACATTGTCTAGAACCAGTAGGAATACAGTTTCTTAGACTTTGCAAACAATTACAGTATTAAATACGATATGCCACAAATAAATATAAACCCACCAAATATAAAATCTAAAGACTTTGTCATAGGATTAAATTTTATATTAGGTTTAAATGGGGCAGTAACATTACAAAAAACTTTATAACATTAAGCAAACAGTTATATACAATACCAACTCTTAGATACATAAATACAACAGAAATTGTTCAAAAAGAGGTAATAAAGGAAATTTAGACTTCTTAAAACACACAACAGAAAAAACTTGATAGAAAACGAGTCATTAAGACTTCTTACAGACTTTTTAAGTCATGAAATAGAAAAGGCAGGACATTACAAAAAGTATACATCATCCAATGATCTTACATTTAGAAAAAATAGGATACATTGGAGAAGACATAACAAAGCAAAAGTAAAATATATTTGCAAAATACAAATTAAAAATCCTGACATAGTAATCAGAACAGCTAATATAGAATACAGCCCATTAGACAAAGAGGAATTTAAAAAACAAATCCCTGAAATGATGAATCAAGGATTAATTAGAAAATCAGAAAGTCCGCACAGATCTGCAGCCTTTTTAGTAAGAAATCACAGTGAAATAAAAAGAGGAAAGGCTAGGATAGTTTACAACTACAAAGATTAAACGACAACACAATAGATGATGGATATAATATCCCTAACAAAGACAGTTTACTAAATCTTATACAGAATAAAAAAGTTTTTTCAAAATTCGATTTAAAATCAGGATACACCAGTTAAAGCTTGAAGAAAGCTTTAAACCCCTGGACAGCTTTTACATGTTCTGAAGGGCAATATGAATGGAATGTCCTAAGTTTTGGACTAAAAAATGCTCCTTCGATTTTTCAAAGATTTATGGACAGTATATTTTAAAATATGAATTCTGTTTAGTTTACATTGACGATATTTTAGTTGCAAGTAATACAGTACAGAACATGACAGACACCTTCAGCAGGTTTTTACAGAAATAAAGACAAATGGTATAGTAGTTTCTAACGAAAAATGGAGTTATTCAAAAGAAAATCTCCTTTTTAGGGTTAGAATTGGAAATGGAAAAATAGAATTACAACCACATATTTCTACAAAAATTCTAAATTTTCCAGAAAAATTCGAAAATTTAAAACAAATACAAGCATTTTTGGGACTGGTAATTACGCCAGAAAATTTATCCCAAACTTGTCAAAATTAGTTGGACCAATATACAGTAAAACTACAAAAAATGGTCAAAAGTATTTTAACCAAGAAGACATTAAATTGGTTAAAGAAATTAAAAGGCGGTAAAAAATAAAACCCCTTGAATTACCTTTAACTACAGATTACATATTATTGAAACAGATGATGCAAAGAAGGATGGGGAGCAGTCCTTCTATGTAAACCAAAAATACAGTACAAAGAAAGAAGAGAAATTTGCGCTTATGCAAGCGGTAATTTTCAAAACAAAATAAATTGGACTACAATAGATTTTGAAATACAAGCATTAATATATGCTCTAGACAATTCAAAATCTTTCTTAACAAAGAATTTACAGTTAGAACCGATTGCGAAGCAATCGTCAAGTTTATAAAAAATGACCAGAGTAAAAAGATAAACAGAACATGGGTCAATTTACAAAACATTATACAAGGAAATGGATATTTTATAATTTTGAACACATAAAAGGAAAAAATAAAGCAGATATGTTATCTCGAAATATTAACAAATGGTTTGACAGATGGACAGAAAAAAAAAAAAAAAAAAAGATAAAGAAAAGCAAAGATTGTATATCCTAAACAGGATAAATCTTTGACAGAAGAAGAAGAACAGATTCACAGTTATACAAGCAGTCAATAGAAAAAAACACAGTTCATCTCAAGGCTCACTACCACAGTTTAGTGATAAGACCTGATGAAATTACACAGTTCTATAGACAGCAAAACAGTTTACACAGTCAAGGGAAAAACGCCCTTTGCATACCAGTTCTATACCCCCCCGGTATTAGAATTTGGAACATATGCTTTACAGATTTTCACAGATTCTAACAAAAAGTTTCGTCCTATTATAGGAATGAAACTTACAGACAAGCAGCAATGCTTGCTAGACAACCTATGGCACATTCAAACCATGCCACAGGCGTCAACTTTCAAAGTACAGGTTTTGAATGCTAAGCATTTACTTTCAGGAACAAAGTTAAAAACCCCTGAAAGACAATTTAAAACAAAACCCAATTTTACACATTATGTTATATACAGAGGTACAAAAATTGGGATTTTCAACAAATGGACCAGTGTTATCCCTAATAACAAATATTCCTGGGGGAGCAACCTGGAAAGGTTTTACAAACTTCTCTGAAGCATTGAAAGATGCAAGAGAAATTTGGTATACAAAACTTTTACATAGAACCCGAAGAGGTTAAAAGCTTTTCGGAGATTGCAAAACAAAACCCTGAGCAATACATTCAAGCTCAGCAAGAAATGATTTCAGCACTGAAATCACAGTTAGAAGAAAAGCAAAAATACACAGATTACACAGATAAAAATGAAAATAGCATGTTAAAACAGAAAAATGCTATACTCGAAGCAAAAAATACACAGTTATTACAAAGGCTCGAGAAAAAAGAAGAAAAATAGAAAAAACAGTTATACACAGAAATATGAATCTTTTAAAACAAGGATTCTTGATACACCCTGGTGGCAAGTTTTGAAACCCAGTTACAGAAAGATTCCCAGAATTTGAGAATCTTGTCTCACAGAAGGTTTGTGCGGAATTCCCTTTAATTCTGTACAATCTACAGCACCAACTCATAGACTTGGCCTTTAGATTCGACAGTGAAGTTCAAGGATATGCAGTAGTAGAAAGAACAGATGAAGATGGCGAAGGAACAGGCCTCTTGTTACTTCAAATTCATCATCCTACAAAAATAACAAACGACAGATAATTCAATTTTACCATCATGGTGATTGATTATTTGGAAATAAATTAGACAGAAGAACAGAAGATCTCTTAAACCAGTTAGGAGAAAAGATCATTTTAACAACAGGAAACATTGCAGCAAGATCTACAACACCAGTTATTGGTTGTAAGATTTTTGCTTCATTCCCGTACACAGACGCTTATACATACAGACCAGCAAGAGAGGATATTCATCGAACACAATAAACAAAACAATGTCTATTTACAAAAAGCGATGACGAATCCAGTCAGTAACATAGACTTTGCAAATTTACCATGGATGGATGATCCACACAGCCAACCTACAACAAGTTTCGAACAGTTTGTCAAAAAACATCAGGAGACTCCAGAAATTCCTGATTGTTTTCCTTGGCAACAATACAGACTCTAGGAGAAGGACACTACATACAGATTTATGCAAAAACAATTGGAGTATGCTTCTACCATTTGCAGGGGAAGGAGACACTCTACAGTTACAACACATCGTCAACCTAGAAGACGGACAACGCCGAACAAGATTGTTCAAGTCCACAGTTAATCGACAGCACACACAGAGACTTCTAGAAAGACACGACGCATGCAATGACGACAGGTTCACAAGACAAAAACAAAGACGTAAGCCATGACGTAAGTAGCAATTATCGAAAGACAATCATGGCAGACAATTTACTTTTTCTTTTTAGGCTTTTTGAATTTAGTGTATAGCCTTTTTGACTTTTAGGCTCATAGTTTGTTAGAATAGTAGATTCGTTTGCCTATATAAAGGCAATTGTAATTCATTTGTATATACCGCGAAAAACCCATTGAAAGCAATATAATCTTATGACTTTCAGTGCACACTAACTCACCACCTCTCTTTAACTCTCCACTCCCTTACTCTCCCAGTTATTATCTCCAGCACTTCATATATAACCCAGCATAATATAAAAAAAAAAAAAAAAAAAAAAAAAAAAAAAAAAAAAAAAGATTTTCCCTTTCTGTACAACCTTCAACCGCTGTGCATACTCTCTCCCACACCAACCACCGCTGTGCATACTTCGCAAGTAAGTTTTCTTTTAAACCCCCTCTTTTTATGGCAAACCTCTGAATTTGCCTATTTACCCCCACCCCCAAGGCAATAACCTAGTATAAGTATAGGAATACTAGGAAAAGCTAGTAAAGTTCAGAATGAATATAAAGTAAACATAGATGGAATCGTAAAAACGATAGCATCAAAATCTATACAGATGATAAGAACCAAAAAAATAGACCCCGAACAGCTAACAGGATTAGAATGGGATCTAGAGGATTTACAGGAAAATGACAGTAATACAGTCTTAGTTCCAAAGAAAAGTTATATATATGAGGAAATTGATGGAAACAGAAACTAAGATTTACAGATTTTAAGGAAAAACAAACAGAAGAAAATGATAACGAAGAATATCATTTTATGAGTATAGAGGAGAGGAGGAAACACTTCCAATATACGATACAGATAATGAATATGATACAGATGATGAAATATTAGATACAGACTTCTTAAGTTTAAACAAGAAGAAACATGGATTACACACTTTTAGACTTTGAAGAAGAGTCTATAGATTGTTTCAAACTAGAAGAACCAAACAAAACACTAGAACAAATAATAGACAGAAAGTTTACAGAGTTAAATATACAACAGGAAGTAGATGACATAATAGAATGTATGTTAGACTTAGGAATGACATACGAAGAAAGTTATAAAAAACTACAGGAATACTACAATCTGCCATTAGTAGAAGACATTGTAAATGGAAAAAACAATGATAGCAGATTTCTACAAACAAGAACAGACCTTTATGGATGCACAGATGCACAACCCTTTAAAAAGACCAAAAATAGAATGGGTAGGAGAACACAGTGGTACACATCAAGAAACTCATGGTAGAGAATCATGGGCACAACCACAGTAGATTACCAACAGGAATCTAGTTTTATAGGAAAGGAAAAAGATTACCTATAGGACAGATTTACAGTACAAATATGTTTTTACTAGAACAACAAAACCACAATTATGGATAGATGAAGTCTTAACATGGGAACAGAATGTAGTAAGACTTTGGGAAACAAATAAAAAGACAGTATGATATGTTTGCATATCTAGAAACAACACTAGGACCTATAGCTTTAGGAATCTGGCAAAGTAAGAAACACAGAATCCAGAAGAAATAACATCCTTCAAGCATTAGGAGATAATCCTTACAATTTCACATCACAGATTAGAACTCTTATATTAGAGTTGATCCAGCAAAAACACACATTTAATACAAGATACAGCCATAAGAAACTTAGAACAGCTAAGTATAGCAGACATGAAATACATAAATGAATTCACATTAGATTTCACTAGATTATTATCTCAGACAGGAAGCTATGGATGATAATCTTTGTGATAATATTTTGTAAAATTACCAGGAGATTTAGGAAAATCTATACATGAAGCCTGGAAAACAAATTATGGTACACACAGAATCTAGGAATAGGACCTAGATAACCTATACATTTAGTATTTTAGAGAAAATGTAAAGAAGTGGCTTTACAAGAACAGTTAAAAAGAAATGCTTATGCATTTTTGTAAAACAGCAATTTATACACCACAGGCTTATGGAGTATACAATAAAAGAAAGAAGATAGAAAAAGTATGACATACAATAAAAATTACATAAAAATAATATAAACAGGTATGTTAAAAAACCACAGTCAAGAATTGTAGATGTTTTATCTGCGGAGATACCACACATCTAGCTAATAAATGCACAAACAGGAATAAAATATGGAAAGAGCTAATTTAATAGAACAAATACAAGATTATGAAATAGAAGCTATTAAACAGACGAAGATTCTGATAATGAATCAGTATATAGCATATACAGCGAGGATGAAAATCCAACAGAAAAAGTAGCATATATATATATGAATACAGAAGAAAATTGTGAACATATTGGATACAGAACAAAGGAAATAACCACATTAGATGTTATATTGTGGATATTACCCAAGTATAGAAAAAGATCACAGTGTAATAAGTGCTTTAAAGATTTGCTTTAATGCCTTAAAGAAATATACAACCAAGATATCGCCTCGACATCTAAAACATCAACAAAGATAGTAAAAATGAAAAAATAGAGAAAATAGAACTTACACTAGAATTACACAGCTTAAAAATAAAAACCTAGAAAATAAAATGGAAGAAATAGAAAGAATAGTCAGACCGGAAGAAATAGGTAAATGGCTATAACCACAGTCAAAAGAACAAACTTACATACACACACAGGGTTCAACAAACATGATAACTATTCAAAGCCGTTTATGGGTTAGATAGTAATAAATACATAGATTTACAAGCCTTAGTAGATACTGGAGCCACAAAAAAGTTAATATCATACAGCTTAGCACCAGTAAATACCACAGAAAGCTTTCATATAAGCTAAGTACAAGAACAGTTGAGGATAGATTAATAGATATTACACATTGTCTAGAACCAGTAGGAATACAGTTCTTAGACTTTGCAAACAATTACAGTATTAAATACGATATGCCACAGATAAATATAACCCACCAAATATAAATCTAAAGACTTTGTCATAGGATTAAATTTTATATTAGGTTTAAATGGGGCAGTAACAATTACAAAAACTTTATAACATTAAGCAAACAGTATATACAATACCAACTCTTAGATACATAAATACAACAGAATTGTTCAAAAAAGAGGTAATAAAGGAAATTTAGACTTCTTAAAAACACACAACAGAAAAAACTTGATAGAAAACGAGTCATTAAGACTTCTTACAGACTTTTTAAGTCATGAAATAGAAAAAGGGCAGGACATTACAAAAAGTATACATCATCCAATGATCTTACATTTAGAAAAAATAGATACATTGGAGAAGACATAACAAAAGCAAAAGTAAATATATTTGCAAAATACAAATTAAAAATCCTGACATAGTAATCAGAACAGCTAATATAGAATACGCCCATTAGACAAAGAGGAATTTAAAAAACAAATCCTGAAATAATGAATCAAGGATTAATTAGAAATCAGAAAGTCCGCACAGATCTGCAGCCTTTTTAGTAAGAATCACAGTGAAATAAAAAGAGGAAAGGCTAGGATAGTTTACAACTACAAAAGATTAAACGACAACACAATAGATGATGGATATAATATCCCTAACAAGACAGTTTACTAAATCTTATACAAAATAAAAAAGTTTTTTCAAAATTCAATTTAAAATCAGGATACAACCAGTTAAAGCTTGAAGAAAGCTTTAAACCCTGGACAGCTTTTACATGTTCTGAAGGGCAATATGAATGGAATGTCCTAAGTTTTGGACTAAAAAATGCTCCTTCGATTTTTCAAAGATTTATGGACAGTATATTCTTAAAATATGAATTCTGTTTAGTTTACATTGACGATATTTTAGTTGCAAGTAATACAGTACAGGAACATGACAGACACCTTCAGCAGGTTTTTACAGAAATAAAGACAAATGGTATAGTAGTTTCTAAACGAAAAATGGAGTTATTCAAAAGAAAAATCTCCTTTTTAGGGTTAGAAATTGGAAATGGAAAAATAGAATTACAACCACATATTTCTACAAAAATTCTAAATTTTCCAGAAAAATTCGAAAATTTAAAACAAATACAAGCATTTTTGGGACTGGTAAATTACGCCAGAAAATTTATCCCAAACTTGTCAAAATTAGTTGGACCAATATACAGTAAAACTACAAAAAATGGTCAAAAGTATTTTAACCAAGAAGACATTAAATGGTTAAAGAATTAAAAAGGCGGTAAAAAATATAAACCCCTTGAATTACCTTTAACTACAGATTACATAATTATTGAAACAGATGGATGCAAAGAAGGATGGGGAGCAGTCCTTCTATGTAAACCAAATAAATACAGTACAAAGAAAGAAGAGAAAATTTGCGCTTATGCAAGCGGTAATTTTCAAAACAAAATAAATAGGACTACAATAGATTTTGAAATACAAGCATTAATATATGCTCTAGACAAATTCAAAATCTTTCTTAACAAAGAATTTACAGTTAGAACCGATTGCGAAGCAATCGTCAAGTTTATAAAAAATGACCAGAGTAAAAAGATAAACAGAACAAGATGGGTCAATTTACAAAACATTATACAAGGAAATGGATATTTTATAAATTTTGAACACATAAAAGGAAAAAATAATGGGATAGCAGATATGTTATCTCGAAATATTAACAAATGGTTTGTTACAGATGGACAGAAAAAAAAAAAAAAAAAAAGATAAAGGAAAAGCAAAGATTGTATATCCTAAACAGGATAAATCTTTGACAGAAGAAGAAGAACAGATTCAACAGTTATACAAGCAGTCAATAGAAAAAATACACAGTTCATCTCAAGGCTCACTACCACAGTTAGTGATAAGACCTGATGAAATTACACAGTTCTATAGACAGCAAAAACAGTTTACACAGTCAAGGGAAAAACGCCCTTTGCATACCAGTTCTATACCCAAGCCGGTATTAGAATTTGGAACATATGCTTTACAGATTTTCACAGATTCTAACAAAAAGTTTCGTCCTATTATAGGAATGAAACTTACAGACAAGCAGCAATGCTTGCTAGACAACCTATGGCACATTCAAACCATGCCACAGGCGTCAACTTTCAAAGTACAGGTTTTGAATGCTTTAAGCATTTACTTTCAGGAACAAAGTTTAAAACCCCTGAAAGACAATTTAAAACAAACCCAATTTACACATTATGTTATATACAGAGGTACAAAAATTGGGATTTTCAACAAATGGACCAGTGTTATCCCTCATATAACAAATATTCCTGGGGAGCAACCTGGAAAGGTTTTACAAACTTCTCTGAAGCATTGAAAGATGCAAGAGAAAAATTTGGTATACAAAACTTTTACATAGAACCCGAAGAGGTTAAAAGCTTTTCGGAGATTGCAAAACAAAACCTGAGCAATACATTCAAGCTCAGCAAGAAATGATTTCAGCACTGAAATCACAGTTAGAAGAAAAAGCAAAAAATACACAGATTACACAGATAAAAATTGAAAATAGCATGTTAAAACAAAAATGCTATACTCGAAGCAAAAAATACATAGTTATTACAAAGGCTCGAGAAAAAAGAAGAAAAAATAGAAAAAACAGTTATACACAGAAAATATGAATCTTTTAAAACAAGGATTCTTGATACACCCTGGTGGCAAGTTTTGAAACCAGTTACAGAAAGATTCCCAGAATTTGAGAATCTTGTCTCACAGAAGGTTTGTGCGGAATTCCCTTAATTCTGTACAATCTACAGCACCAACTCATAGACTTGGCCTTTAGATTCGACAATGAAGTTCAAGGATATGCAGTAGTAGAAGAACAGATGAAGATGGCGAAGGAACAGGCCTCTTGTTACTTCAAATTCATCATCCTACAAAAATAACAAACGAACAGATAATTCAATTTTACCATCATGGTATGATTGATTATTTGGAAATAAAATTAGATAGAAGAACAGAAGATCTCTTAAACCAGTTAGGAGAAAAGATCATTTTAACAACAGGAAACATTGCAGCAAGATCTACAACACCAGTTATTGGTTGTAAGATTTTTGCTTCATTCCCGTACACAGACGCTTATACATACAGACCAGCAAGAAAGAGGATATTCATCGAACACAATAAACAAAAAACAGATGTCTATTTACAAAAAGCGATGACGAATCCAGTCAGTAACATAGACTTTGCAAATTTACCATGGATGGATGATCCACACAGCCAACCTACAACAAGTTTCGAACAGTTTGTCAAAAAACATCAGGAGACTCCAGAAATTCCTGATTGTTTTCCTTGGCAACAATACAGACTCATAGGAGAAGGACACTACATACAGATTTATGCAAAAACAAATTGGAGTATGCTTCTACCATTTGCAGGGGAAGGAGACACTCTACAGTTACAACACATCGTCAACCTAGAAGACGGATACAACGCCGAACAAGATTGTTCAAGTCCACAGTCAATCGACAGCACACACAGAGACTTCTAGAAGACACGACGCATGCAATGACGACAGGTTACACAAGACAAAAACAAAGACGTAAGCCATGACGTAAGTAGCAATTATCGAAAGACAATCATGGCAGACAATTTTACTTTTTCTTTTTAGGCTTTTTGAATTTAGTATAGCCTTTTTGACTTTTAGGCTCATAGTTTGTTAGAATAGTAGATTCGTTTGCCTATATAAAGGCAATTGTAATTCATTTGTATATACCGCGAAAACCCATTGAAAGCAATATAATCTTATGACTTTCAGTGCACACTAAACTCACCACCTCTCTTTAACTCTCCACTCCCTTACTCTCCAGTTATTATCTCCAGCACTTCATATTATACCCAGCATAATATAAAAAAAAAAAAAAAAAAAAAAAAAAAAAAAAAAAAAAAAGATTTTCCCTTTCTGTACAACCTTCAACCGCTGTGCATACTCTCGCCACACCAACCATCCGCTGTGCATACTTCGCAAGTAAGTTTTCTTTTAAACCCCCTCTTTTTATGGCAAACCTCTGAATTTGCCTATATCCGTACCCCCTCTGATATAGTGGTATCAGAGCAAAGTCTTTCTTAAAATCTAAAAGACTAAGACAAGCTCCATTTTATGGCGTGTGATGCCTGTGTTATTGGAGAACTCTCTTAGGTGAGGATTATGGGAAAGAAGGTTGCTTTGATAACTTTATAAATGACAGGGTTTTCTTTTAAGTACATAACTTTGTTTTGATTATCAGTTTTTAATATGTGATCATATTACTTTGTTTTTATAAATTAAGCTGGGATAAGAAAATATATACGAGATAACTGGGAATAAGGAGAGAAAGAGTTAAAGATAGGTGTTCTTAACAATCATCGGTAGCTCACAAACCATTAAACGCTTAGAATTTCTAAACTTAGAATTTTCTGAGAAAGCTCACCAAAAAACACTTAAAACAGATAATTTCACTCTAGTCTGTAATATAAGACTCTTGTGAACACAGTTTACCACACAAATTCACAGTTAAACACTCTAGTAGACTACTTATAAATTTAAGCATTAGTTTACAAAGAGAAGTAACAATAACAAACAATATTAGAAAACTTAATAACAGAAGTTAAGAAATATCACAGAATTTAGATTATATAAAAATCATCCAACAAAATAATAAACGAAACAAACAAAAGTAATACAGAAAACAATACAGCTTTAGAGGTAGAAAAACTTACAGAAGCCTTACAAAAATTAAAAACAACTAAAAAGCCAATACCTTATACACACTGGCAACCAAGAAAATGAATAATAACAGCTTCTTAGGAAGAAGTAGAACTATACAGGAAGCTAGGAATTCTACAGGTAATATACAGGATACTATTACATCAGATAGATTCTTAAACAGAATAATTAGAAGAGGATCAGGATCTAATAGTAACAGACAGATAACACAGCTTGAAGAAGAAATAGATCTAGATAGAAATCTAGAATTATACAATCAACACCAATTAGATATATTAAATCCAGGATTTATATCAAACAGGAAGATTAAACATAAACACTACACTCATAAGAAGCAGTAGAGAAGAAAGCTTAAGAGTTGTAGACAACACAGTAACACTAGAACTTTTCTCGCCAGAAACTATAGAAAAGATCAAAAGACAGAATAAAAATTTTGTACACACAGGATTAATAGTAATAGGAGTTAAGGCTCTAGGAAGAAAAAACCTAGGAACAAAGCTCTTAGCCCTAATACTCGATAAAAGTTGGAAAACAGAAATGAAAAAAGCTATAATCTCAGGCATGGAAGTAGATCTGAGTCAAAATATAGCAATATTTTATTGTACACCAGACATCTTAAAAGATACAAAAGATTTACAGAACATTAAAATAGCTTTAAAAACAAAAGGGTATGAAGATTATGAAGGCAATAACCTAGTAGTAAGTATAGGAATACTAGGAAAAGCTAGTAACAGTTCAGGAATGAAATATAAAGTAAACATAGACCCCGAACAGCTAACAGGATTAGAATGGGATCTAGAGGATTTACAGGAAAATGACAGTAATACAGTCTTAGTTCCAAAGAAAAGTTATATATATGAGGAAATTGATGGAAAACAGAAACTAAGATTTACAGATTTTAAGGAAAAACAAACAGAAGAAAATGATAACGAAGAAATATCATTTTATGAGTATAGAGGAAGAGGAGGAAACACTTCCAATATACGATACAGATAATGAATATGATACAGATGATGAATATTAGATACAGACTTCTTAAGTTTAACACAAGAAGAAACAATGGATTACACACTTTTAGACTTTGAAGAAGAGTCTATAGATTGTTTCAAATAGAAGAAACAAACAAAACACTAGAACAAATTATAGACAGAAAGTTTACAGAGTTAAATATACAACAGGAAGTAGATGACATGATAATAGAATGTATGTTAGACTTAGGAATGACATACGAAGAAAGTTATAAAAAACTACAGGAATACTACAATCTGCCATTAGTAGAAGACATTGTAAATGGAAAAACAATGATAGCAGATTTCTACAAACAAGAACAGACCTTTATGGATGCACAGATGCACAACCCTTTAAAAAGACCAACAATAGAATGGGTAGGAGAACACAGTGGTACACATCAAGAAACTCATGGTAGAGAATCATGGGCACAACAACCACAGATTACCAACAGGAATCTAGTTTTATAGGAAAATGAAAAAGATTACCTATAGGACAGATTTACAGTACAAATATGTTGTTACTAGAACAACAAAAACCACAATTATGGATAGATGAAGTCTTAACATGGGAACAGAATGTAGTAAGACTTTGGGAAACAAATAAAAAAGACAGTATGGATATGTTTGCATATCTAGAAACAACACTAGGACCTATAGCTTTAGGAATCTGGCAAAGTAAGAAAACACAGAATCCAGAAGAAATAAACATCCTTAAAGCATTAGGAGATAATCCTTACAATTTCACATCACAGATTAGAACTCTTATATTAGGAGTTGATCCAGCAAAAAACAACAGTTTTTTTTTTTTTTTTTTTTTTTTTTTTTTTTTTTATATTATGCTGGGTATAATATGAAGTGCTGGAGATAATAACTGGGAGAGTAAGGGAGTGGAGAGTTAAAGAGAGGTGGTGAGTTTAGTGTGCACTGAAAGTCATAAGATTATATTGCTTTCAATGGTTTTTCGCGGTATATACAAATGAATTACAATTGCCTTTATATAGGCAAACGAATCTACTATTCTAACAAACTATGAGCCTAAAAGTCAAAAAGGCTATACACTAAATTCAAAAAGCCTAAAAAGAAAAAGTAAAATTGTCTGCCATGATTGTCTTTCGATAATTGCTACTTACGTCATGGCTTACGTCTTTGTTTTTGTCTTGTGTAACCTGTCGTCATTGCATGCGTCGTGTCTTCTAGAAGTCTCTGTGTGTGCTGTCGATTGACTGTGGACTTGAACAATCTTGTTCGTCGTTGTATCCGTCTTCTAGGTTGACGATGTGTTGTAACTGTAGAGTGTTTCCTTCCCCTGCAAATGGTAGAAGCATACTCCAATTTGTTTTTGCATAAATCTGTATGTAGTGTCCTTCTCCTATGAGTGTATTGTTGCCAAGGAAAACAATCAGGAATTTCTGGAGTCTCCTGATGTTTTTTGACAAACTGTTCGAAACTTGTTGTAGGTTGGCTGTGTGATCATCCATCCATGGTAAATTTGCAAAGTCTATGTTACTGACTGGATTCGTCATCGCTTTTTGTAAATAGACATCTGTTTTTTGTTTATTGTGTTCGATGAATATCCTCTTTCTTGCTGGTCTGTATGTATAAGCGTCTGTGTACGGGAATGAAGCAAAAATCTTACAACCAATAACTGGTGTTGTAGATCTTGCTGCAATGTTTCCTGTTGTTAAAATGATCTTTTTCCTAACTGGTTTAAGAGATCTTCTGTTCTTCTGTCTAATTTTATTTCCAATAATCAATCATACCATGATGGTAAAATTGAATTATCTGTTCGTTTGTTATTTTTGTAGGATGATGAATTTGAAGTAACAACAAGGCCTGTTCCTTCGCCATCTTCATGTTCTTTCTACTACTGCATATCCTTGAACTTCACTGTCGAATCTAAAGGCCAAGTCTATGAGTTGGTGCTGTAGATTGTACAGAATTAAAGGGAATTCCGCACAAACCTTCTGTGAGACAAGATTCTCAAATTCTGGGAATCTTTCTGTAACTGGTTTCAAAACTTGCCACCAGGGTGTATCAAGAATCCTTGTTTTAAAAGATTCATATTTTCTGTGTATAACTGTTTTTTCTATTTTTCTTCTTTTTCTCGAGCCTTTGTAATAACTGTGTATTTTTTGCTTCGAGTATAGCATTTTTCTGTTTTAACATGCTATTTTCAATTTTTATCTGTGTAATCTGTGTATTTTTTGCTTTTTCTTCTAACTGTGATTTCAGTGCTGAAATCATTTCTTGCTGAGCTTGAATGTATTGCTCAGGTTTTTGTTTTGCAATCTCCGAAAAGCTTTTAACCTCTTCGGGTTCTATGTAAAAGTTTTGTATACCAAATTTTCTCTTGCATCTTTCAATGCTTCAGAGAAGTTTGTAAAACCTTTCCAGGTTGCTCCCCCAGGAATATTTGTTATATGAGGGATAACACTGGTCCATTTGTTGAAAATCCCAATTTTGTACCTCTGTATAACATAATGTGTAAAATTGGGTTTTGTTTTAAATTGTTTTTCAGGGGTTTTTAAACTTTGTTCCTGAAAGTAAATGCTTAAAGCATTCAAAACTGTACTTTGAAAGTTGACGCCTGTGGCATGGTTTGAATGTGCCATAGGTTGTCTAGCAAGCATTGCTGCTTGTCTGTAAGTTTCATTCCTATAATAGGACGAAACTTTTTGTTAGAATCTGTGAAAATCTGTAAAGCATATGTTCCAATTCTAATACCGGCTTGGGTATAGAACTGGTATGCAAAGGGCGTTTTTCCCTTGACTGTGTAAACTGTTTTTGCTGTCTATAGAACTGTGTAATTTCATCAGGTCTTATCACTAACTGTGGTAGTGAGCCTTGAGATGAACTGTGTATTTTTTCTATTGACTGCTTGTATAACTGTTGAATCTGTTCTTCTTCTTCTGTCAAAGATTTATCCTGTTTAGGATATACAATCTTTGCTTTTCCTTTACCATTTAAACCTAATATAAAATTTAATCCTATGACAAAGTCTTTAGATTTTATATTTGGTGGGTTTATATTTATCTGTGGCATATCGTATTTAATACTGTAATTGTTTGCAAAGTCTAAGAACTGTATTCCTACTGGTTCTAGACAATGTGTAATATCTATTAATCTATCCTCAACTGTTCTTGTACTTAGCTTATATGAAAGCTTTCTGTGGTATTCTACTGGTGCTAAGCTGTATGATATTAAACTTTTTGTGGCTCCAGTATCTACTAAGGCTTGTAAATCTATGTATTTATTACTATCTAACCATAAACGGCTTTGAATAGTTATCATGTTTGTTGAACCCTGTGTTTGTATGTAAGTTTGTTCTTTTGACTGTGTTATAGCCATTTTACCTATTTCTTCCGGTCTGACTATTCTTTCTATTTCTTCCATTTTATTTTCTAGGTTTTTTATTTTTAAGCTGTGTAATTCTAGTGTAAGTTTATTTTTCTATTTTTTTCATTTTTACTATCTTTGTTGACTGTTTTAGATGTCGAGGCGATATCTTGGTTGTATATTCTTTAAGGCATTTAAAGCAAATCTCTTTAAAGCACTTATTACACTGTGATCTTTTTTCTATACTTGGGTAATATCCACAATTATAACATCTAATGTGGTTATTTCCTTTGTTCTGTATCCAATTATGTTCACAATTTTCTTCTGTATTCATATATATATATGCTACTTTTTCTGTTGGATTTTCATCCTCGCTGTATATGCTATATACTGATTCATTATCAGAATCTTCGTCTGTTTTAATAGCTTCTATTTCATAATCTTGTATTTGTTCTATTAAATTAGCTCTTTCCATATTTTTATTCCTGTTTGTGCATTTATTAGCTAGATGTGTGGTATCTCCGCAGATAAAACATCTACATTTTCTTGACTGTGGTTTTTTAACATACCTGTTTATATTATTTTTTCTGTAATTTTTATTGTATGTCATACTTTTTCTTATCTTCTTTCTTTTATTGTATACTCCATAAGCCTGTGGTGTATAAATTGCTGTTTTACAAAATGCATAAGCATTTCTTTTTAACTGTTCTTGTAAAGCCACCTTCTTTACATTTTTCTTCTAAAATACTAAATGTATAGGTTATTCTAGGTCCTATTCCTAGATTCTGTTATGTACCATAATTTGTTTTCCAGGCTTCATGTATAGATTTTCCTAAATCTCCTGGTAATTTTACAAAATATTTATCACAAAGATTATCATCCATAGCTTTTCCTGTCTGAGATAATAATCTAGTGAAATCTAATGTGAATTCATTATGTATTTCATGTCTGCTATACTTAGCTGTTCTAAGTTTCTTATGGCTGTATCTTGTATTAAACTGTTGTTTTTTGCTGGATCAACTCCTAATATAAGAGTTCTAATCTGTGATGTGAAATTGTAAGGATTATCTCCTAATGCTTTAAGGATGTTTATTTCTTCTGGATTCTGTGTTTTCTTACTTTGCCAGATTCCTAAAGCTATAGGTCCTAGTGTTGTTTCTAGATATGCAAACATATCCATACTGTCTTTTTTATTTGTTTCCAAAGTCTTACTACATTCTGTTCCCATGTTAAGACTTCATCTATCCATAATTGTGGTTTTTGTTGTTCTAGTAACAACATATTTGTACTGTAAATCTGTCCTATAGGTAATCTTTTTCCTTTTCCTATAAAACTAGATTCCTGTTGGTAATCTACTGTTGGTTGTGCCCATGATTCTCTACCATGAGTTTCTTGATGTGTACCACTGTGTTCTCCTACCCATCTATTGTTGGTCTTTTTAAAGGGTTGTGCATCTGTGCATCCATAAAGGTCTGTTCTTGTTTGTAGAAATCTGCTATCATTGTTTTTCCATTTACAATGTCTTCTACTAATGGCAGATTGTAGTATTCCTGTAGTTTTTTATAACTTTCTTCGTATGTCATTCCTAAGTCTAACATACATTCTATTATCATGTCATCTACTTCCTGTTGTATATTTAACTCTGTAAACTTTCTGTCTATAATTTGTTCTAGTGTTTTGTTTGTTTCTTCTAGTTTGAAACAATCTATAGACTCTTCTTCAAAGTCTAAAAGTGTGTAATCCATTGTTTCTTCTTGTTTAAACTTTAAGAAGTCTGTATCTAATATTTCATCATCTGTATCATATTCATTATCTGTCATATATTGGAAGTGTTTCCTCCTCTTCCTCTATACTCATAAAATGATATTCTTCGTTATCATTTTCTTCTGTTTGTTTTTCCTTAAAATCTGTAAATCTTAGTTCTGTTTTCCATCAATTTCTATATATAACTTTTCTTTGGAACTAAGACTGTATTACTGTCATTTTCCTGTAAATCCTCTAGATCCCATTCTAATCCTGTTAGCTGTTCGGGGTCTATTTTTATTGGTTCTATCATCTGTATAGATTTGATGCTATCGTTTTTACGATTCCATCTATGTTTACTTTATATTTCATTCCTGAACTGTTACTAGCTTTTCCTAGTATCCTATACTTACTACTAGGTTATTGCCTTCATAATCTTCATACCCTTTGTTTTTAAAGCTATTTTAATGTTCTGTAAATCTTTTGTATCTTTTAAGATGTCTGGTGTACAATAAAATATTGCTATATTTGACTCAGATCTACTTCCATGCCTGAGATTATAGCTTTTTTCATTTCTGTTTTCCAACTTTTATCGAGTATTAGGGCTAAGAGCTTTGTTCCTAGGTTTTTTCTTCCTAGAGCCTTAACTCCTATTACTATTATCCTGTGTGTACAAAATTTTTATTCTGTCTTTTGATCTTTTCTATAGTTTCTGGCGAGAAAAGTTCTAGTGTTACTGTGTTGTCTACAACTCTTAAGCTTTCTTCTCTACTGCTTCTTATGAGTGTAGTGTTTATGTTTAATCTTCCTGTTTGATATAAAATCCTTGGATTTAATATATCTAATTGGTGTTGATTGTATAATTCTAGATTTCTATCTAGATATTTCTTCTTCAAGCTGTGTTATCTGTCTGTTACTATTAGATCCTGATCCTTTCTAATTATTTGTTTAAGAATCTATCTGATGTAATAGTATCCTGTATATTACCTGTAGAATTCCTAGCTTCCTGTATAGTTCTACTTCTTCCTAAGAAGCTGTTATTATTCATTTTCTTGGTTGCCAGTGTGTATAAGGTATTGGCTTTTAGTTGTTTTTAATTTTTGTAAGGCTTCTGTAAGTTTTTCTACCTCTAAAGGTATTTGTTTCTGTATTACTTTTGTTTGTTTCGTTTATTATTTTGTTGGATTGATTTTTAATATAATCTAAATTCTGTGATATTTCTTAACTTCTGTTATTAAGTTTTCTAATATTTGTTTGTTATTTGTTACTTCTCTTTGTAAACTAATGCTTAAATTTATAAGTAAGTCTAAGAGTGTTTAACTGTGAATTATTTGTGTGTAAACTGTGTTCACAAGAGTCTTTTATATTACAGACTAGAGTGAAATTATCTGTTTTAAGTGTTTTTTGGTGAGCTTTCTCAGAAAATTCTAAGTTTAGAAATTCTAAGCGTTTAATGGTTTGTGAGCTACCGATGATTGTTAAGAACACCTATCTTTAACTCTTTCTCCCCTATTCCCAGTTTATCTCGTATATATTTTCTTATATCCCAGCTTAATTTATAAACCAAAGTAATATGATCACATATTAAAACTGATAATCAAAACAAAGTTATGTACTTAAAAGAAAACCCTGTCATTATAAAGTTATCAAAGCAACCTTCTTTCCCATAATCCTCACCTAAGAGAGTTCTCCATAACACAGGCATCACACGCCATAAAATGGAGCTTGTCTTAGTCTTTTAGATTTTAAGAAAGACTTTGCTCTGATACCACTATATCAGAGGGGGTTTACGGATATAGGCAAATTCAGAGGTTTGCCATAAAAAGAGGGGGTTTAAAAGAAAACTTACTTGCGAAGTATGCACAGCGGATGGTTGGTGTGGCGAGAGTATGCACAGCGGTTGAAGGTTGTACAGAAAGGGAAAATTTTTTTTTTTTTTTTTTTTTTTTTTTTTTTTTTTTTTTTTTTATATTATGCTGGGTATATATGAAGTGCTGGAGATAATAACTGGGAGAGTAAGGAGTGGAGAGTTAAAGAGAGGTGGTGAGTTTAGTGTGCACTGAAAGTCATAAGATTATATTGCTTTCAATGGGTTTTTCGCGGTATATACAAATGAATTACAATTGCCTTTATATAGGCAAACGAATCTACTATTCTAACAAACTATGAGCCTAAAAGTCAAAAAGGCTATACACTAAATTCAAAAAGCCTAAAAAGAAAAAGTAAAATTGTCTGCCATGATTGTCTTTCGATAATTGCTACTTACGTCATGGCTTACGTCTTTGTTTTGTCTTGTGTAACCTGTCGTCATTGCATGCGTCGTGTCTTCTAGAAGTCTCTGTGTGTGCTGTCGATTGACTGTGGACTTGAACAATCTTGTTCGTCGTTGTATCCGTCTTCTAGGTTGACGATGTGTTGTAACTGTAGAGTGTTTCCTTCCCCTGCAAATGGTAGAAGCATACTCCAATTTGTTTTTGCATAAATCTGTATGTAGTGTCCTTCTCCTATGAGTCTGTATTGTTGCCAAGGAAAACAATCAGGAATTTCTGGAGTCTCCTGATGTTTTTTGACAAACTGTTCGAAACTTGTTGTAGGTGGCTGTGTGGATCATCCATCCATGGTAAATTGCAAAGTCTATGTTACTGACTGGATTCGTCATCGCTTTTTGTAAATAGACATCTGTTTTTTGTTTATTGTGTTCGATGAATATCCTCTTTCTTGCTGGTCTGTATGTATAAGCGTCTGTGTACGGGAATGAAGCAAAAATCTTACAACCAATAACTGGTGTTGTAGATCTTGCTGCAATGTTTCCTGTTGTTAAAATGATCTTTTCTCCTAACTGGTTTAAGAGATCTTCTGTTCTTCTGTCTAATTTTATTTCCAATAATCAATCATACCATGATGGTAAAATTGAATTATCTGTTCGTTTGTTATTTTGTAGGATGATGAATTTGAAGTAACAAGAGGCCTGTTCCTTCGCCATCTTCATCTGTTCTTTCTACTACTGCATATCCTGAACTTCACTGTCGAATCTAAAGGCCAAGTCTATGAGTTGGTGCTGTAGATTGTACAGAATTAAGGGAATTCCGCACAAACCTTCTGTGAGACAAGATTCTCAAATTCTGGGAATCTTTCTGTAACTGGTTTCAAAACTTGCCACCAGGGTGTATCAAGAATCCTTGTTTTAAAAGATTCATATTTTCTGTGTATAACTGTTTTTTTATTTTTTCTTCTTTTTTCTCGAGCCTTTGTAATAACTGTGTATTTTTTGCTTCGAGTATAGCACTTTTCTGTTTTAACATGCTATTTTCAATTTTTATCTGTGTAATCTGTGTATTTTTTGCTTTTTCTTCTAACTGTGATTTCAGTGCTGAAATCATTTCTTGCTGAGCTTGAATGTATTGCTCAGGGTTTTGTTTTGCAATCTCCGAAAAGCTTTTAACCTCTTCGGGTTCTATGTAAAAGTTTTGTATACCAAATTTTTCTCTTGCATCTTTCAATGCTTCAGAGAAGTTTGTAAAACCTTTCCAGGTTGCTCCCCCAGGAATATTTGTTATATGAGGGATAACACTGGTCCATTCAGAGATTGGCAAACCTCTGAATTTGCCTATATAGAAAAAAGATCACAGTGTAATAAGTGCTTTAAAGAGATTTGCTTTAAATGCCTTAAAGAAATATACAACCAAGATATCGCCTCGACATCTAAAACAGTCAACAAAGATAGTAAAAATGAAAAAATAGAGAAAATAGAACTTACACTAGAATTACACAGCTTAAAAATAAAAAACCTAGAAAATAAAATGGAAGAAATAGAAAGAATAGTCAGACCGGAAGAAATAGGTAAAATGGCTATAAACAGTCAAAAGAACAAACTTACATACAAACACAGGGTTCAACAAACATGATAACTATTCAAAGCCGTTTATGGTTAGATAGTAATAAATACATAGATTTACAAGCTTAGTAGATACTGGAGCCACAAAAAGTTTAATATCATACAGCTTAGCACCAGTAGAATACCACAGAAAGCTTTCATATAAGCTAAGTACAAGAACAGTTGAGGATAGATTAATAGATATTACACATTGTCTAGAACCAGTAGGAATACAGTTCTTAGACTTTGCAAACAATTACAGTATTAATACGATATGCCACAGATAAATATAAACCCACCAATATAAAATCTAAAGACTTTGTCATAGGATTAAATTTATATTAGGTTTAAATGGGGCAGTAACAATTACAAAAAACTTTATAACATTAAGCAAACAGTTATATACAATACCAACTCTTAGATACATAAATACAACAGAAATTGTTCAAAAAAGAGGTAATAAAGGAAATTTAGACTTCTTAAAAACACACAACAGAAAAAACTTGATAGAAAACGAGTCATTAAGACTTCTTACAGACTTTTTAAGTCATGAAATAGAAAAAGGGCAGGACATTACAAAAAGTATACATCATCCAATGATCTTACATTTAGAAAAAATAGGATACATTGGAGAAGACATAACAAAAGCAAAAGTAAAATATATTTGCAAAATACAAATTAAAAATCCTGACATAGTAATCAGAACAGCTAATATAGAATACAGCCCATTAGACAAAGAGGAATTTAAAAAACAAATCCCTGAAATGATGAATCAAGGATTAATTAGAAAATCAGAAAGTCCGCACAGATCTGCAGCCTTTTTAGTAAGAAATCACAGTGAAATAAAAAGAGGAAAGGCTAGGATAGTTTACAACTACAAAGATTAAACGACAACACAATAGATGATGGATATAATATCCCTAACAAAGACAGTTTACTAAATCTTATACAGAATAAAAAAGTTTTTTCAAAATTCGATTTAAAATCAGGATACAACCAGTTAAAGCTTGAAGAAAGCTTTAAACCCTGGACAGCTTTACATGTTCTGAAGGGCAATATGAATGGAATGTCCTAAGTTTGGACTAAAAAATGCTCCTTCGATTTTTCAAAGATTTATGGACAGTATATTCTTAAAATATGAATTCTGTTTAGTTTACATTGACGATATTTAGTTGCAAGTAATACAGTACAGGAACATGACAGACACCTTCAGCAGGTTTTTACAGAAATAAAGACAAATGGTATAGTAGTTTCTAAACGAAAAATGGAGTTATTCAAAAGAAAAATCTCCTTTTTAGGGTTAGAAATTGGAAATGGAAAAATAGAATTACAACCACATATTTCTACAAAAATTCTAAATTTTCCAGAAAATTCGAAAATTTAAAACAAATACAAGCATTTTTGGGACTGGTAAATTACGCCAGAAAATTTATCCCAAACTTGTCAAAATTAGTTGGACCAATATACAGTAAAACTACAAAAAATGGTCAAAAGTATTTTAACCAAGAAGACATTAAATTGGTTAAAGAAATTAAAAAGGCGGTAAAAAATATAAAACCCTTGAATTACCTTTAACTACAGATTACATAATTATTGAAACAGATGGATGCAAAGAAGGATGGGGAGCAGTCCTTCTATGTAAACCAAATAAATACAGTACAAAGAAAGAAGAGAAAATTTGCGCTTATGCAAGCGGTAATTTTCAAAACAAAATAAATTGGACTACAATAGATTTTGAAATACAAGCATTAATATATGCTCTAGACAAATTCAAAATCTTTCTTAACAAAGAATTTACAGTTAGAACGATTGCGAAGCAATCGTCAAGTTTATAAAAAATGACCAAAGTAAAAAGATAAACAGAACAAGATGGGTCAATTTACAAAACATTATACAAGGAAATGGATATTTTATAAATTTTGAACACATAAAAGGAAAAATAATGGGATAGCAGATATGTTATCTCGAAATATTAACAAATGGTTTGTTACAGATGGACAGGAAAAAAGATAAAGGAAAAGCAAAGATTGTATATCCTAAACAGGATAAATCTTTGACAGAAGAAGAAGAACAGATTCAACAGTTATACAAGCAGTCAATAGAAAAAATACACAGTTCATCTCAAGGCTCACTACCACAGTTAGTGATAAGACCTGATGAAATTACACAGTTCTATAGACAGCAAAAACAGTTACACAGTCAAGGGAAAAACGCCCTTTGCATACCAGTTCTATACCAAGCCGGTATTAGAATTTGGAACATATGCTTTACAGATTTTCACAGATTCTAACAAAAAGTTTCGTCCTATTATAGGAATGAAACTTACAGACAAGCAGCAATGCTTGCTAGACAACCTATGGCACATTCAAACCATGCCACAGGCGTCAACTTTCAAAGTACAGGTTTTGAATGCTTTAAGCATTTACTTTCAGGAACAAAGTTTAAAAACCCCTGAAAGACAATTTAAAACAAAACCCAATTTTACACATTAATTTATATACAGAGGTACAAAAATTGGGATTTTCAACAAATGGACCAGTGTTATCCCTCATATAACAAATGTTCCTGGGGGAGCAACCTGGAAAGGTTTTACAAACTTCTCTGAAGCATTGAAAGATGCAAGAGAAAATTTGGTATACAAAACTTTTACATAGAACCCGAAGAGGTTAAAAGCTTTTCGGAGATTGCAAAACAAAACCCTGAGCAATACATTCAAGCTCAGCAAGAAATGATTTCAGCACTGAAATCACAGTTAGAAGAAAAAGCAAAAAATACACAGATTACACAGATAAAATTGAAAATAGCATGTTAAAACAGAAAAATGCTATACTCGAAGCAAAAAATACACAGTTATTACAAAGGCTCGAGAAAAAAAGAAGAAAAAATAGAAAAAACAGTTATACACAGAAAATATGAATCTTTTAAAACAAGGATTCTTGATACACCCTGGTGGCAAGTTTTGAAACCAGTTACAGAAAGATTCCCAGAATTTGAGAATCTTGTCTCACAGAAGGTTTGTGCGGAATTCCCTTTAATTCTGTACAATCTACAGCACCAACTCATAGACTTGGCCTTTAGATTCGACAATGAAGTTCAAGGATATGCAGTAGTAGAAAGAACAGATGAAGATGGCGAAGGAACAGGCCTCTTGTTACTTCAAATCATCATCCTACAAAAATAACAAACGAACAGATAATTCAATTTTACCATCATGGTATGATTGATTATTTGGAAATAAAATTAGACAGAAGAACAGAAGATCTCTTAAACCAGTTAGGAGAAAAGATCATTTTAACAACAGGAAACATTGCAGCAAGATCTACAACACCAGTTATTGGTTGTAAGATTTTTGCTTCATTCCCGTACACAGACGCTTATACATACAGACCAGCAAGAAAGAGGATATTCATCGAACACAATAAACAAAAAACAGATGTCTATTTACAAAAGCGATGACGAATCCAGTCAGTAACATAGACTTTGCAAATTTACCATGGATGGATGATCCACACAGCCAACCTACAACAAGTTTCGAACAGTTTGTCAAAAAACATCAGGAGACTCCAGAAATTCCTGATTGTTTTCCTTGGCAACAATACAGACTCATAGGAGAAGGACACTACATACAGATTTATGCAAAAACAAATTGGAGTATGCTTCTACCATTTGCAGGGGAAGGAGACACTCTACAGTTACAACACATCGTCAACCTAGAAGACGGATACAACGACGAACAAGATTGTTCAAGTCCACAGTCAATCGACAGCACACACAGAGACTTCTAGAAGACACGACGCATGCAATGACGACAGGTTACACAAGACAAAAACAAAGACGTAAGCCATGACGTAAGTAGCAATTATCGAAAGACAATCATGGCAGACAATTTTACTTTTTTTTTTAGGCTTTTTGAATTTAGTGTATAGCCTTTTGACTTTTAGGCTCATAGTTTGTTAGAATAGTAGATTCGTTTGCCTATATAAAGGCAATTGTAATTCATTTGTATATACCGCGAAAAACCATTGAAAGCAATATAATCTTATGACTTTCAGTGCACACTAAACTCACCACCTCTCTTTAACTCTCCACTCCCTTACTCTCCCAGTTATTATCTCCAGCACTTCATATTGTACCCAGCATAATATAAAAAAAAAAAAAAAAAAAAAAAAAAAAAAAAAAAAAAAGATTTTCCCTTTCTGTACAACCTTCAACCGCTGTGCATACTCTCGCCACACCAACCATCCGCTGTGCATACTTCGCAAGTAAGTTTTCTTTAAACCCCCTCTTTTTATGGCAAACCTCTGAATTTGCCTATATCCGTACCCCCTCTGATATAGTGGTATCAGAGCAAAGTCTTTCTTAAAATCTAAAAGACTAAGACAAGCTCCATTTTATGGCGTGTGATGCCTGTGTTATTGGAGAACTCTCTTAGGTGAGGATTATGGGAAAGAAGGTTGCTTTGATAACTTTATAAATGACAGGGTTTTCTTTTAAGTACATAACTTTGTTTGATTATCAGTTTTTAATATGTGATCATATTACTTTTTTATAAATTAAGCTGGGATATAAGAAAATATATACGAGATAAACTGGGAATAAGGAGAGAAAGAGTTAAAGATAGGTGTTCTTAACAATCATCGGTAGCTCACAAACCATTAAACGCTTAGAATTTCTAAACTTAGAATTTTCTGAGAAAGCTCACCAAAAAACACTTAAAACAGATAATTTCACTCTAGTCTGTAATATAAAAGACTCTTGTGAACACAGTTTACACACAAATAATTCACAGTTAAACACTCTAGTAGACTTACTTATAAATTTAAGCATTAGTTTACAAAGAGAAGTAACAAATAACAAACAAATATTAGAAAACTTAATAACAGAAGTTAAGAAAATATCACAGAATTTAGATTATATTAAAAATCAATCCAACAAAATAATAAACGAAACAAACAAAAGTAATACAGAAAACAATACAGCTTTAGAGGTAGAAAAACTTACAGAAGCCTTACAAAAATTAAAAACAACTAAAAAGCCAATACCTTATACACACTGGCAACCAAGAAAATGAATAATAACAGCTTCTTAGGAAGAAGTAGAACTATACAGGAAGCTAGGAATTCTACAGGTAATATACAGGATACTATTACATCAGATAGATTCTTAAACAGAATAATTAGAAGAGGATCAGGATCTAATAGTAACAGACAGATAACACAGCTTGAAGAAGAAATAGATCTAGATAGAAATCTAGAATTATACAATCAACACCAATTAGATATATTAAATCCAAGGATTTTATATCAAACAGGAAGATTAAACATAAACACTACACTCATAAGAAGCAGTAGAGAAGAAAGCTTAAGAGTTGTAGACAACACAGTAACACTAGAACTTTTCTCGCCAGAAACTATAGAAAAGATCAAAAGACAGAATAAAAATTTTGTACACACAGGATTAATAGTAATAGGAGTTAAGGCTCTAGGAAGAAAAAACCTAGGAACAAAGCTCTTAGCCCAAATACTCGATAAAAGTTGGAAAACAGAAATGAAAAAAGCTATAATCTCAGGCATGGAAGTAGATCTGAGTCAAAATATAGCAATATTTTATTGTACACCAGACATCTTAAAAGATACAAAAGATTTACAGAACATTAAAATAGCTTTAAAAACAAAAGGGTATGAAGATTATGAAGGCAATAACCTAGTAGTAAGTATAGGAATACTAGGAAAAGCTAGTAACAGTTCAGGAATGAAATATAAAGTAAACATAGATGGAATCGTAAAAACGATAGCATCAAAATCTATACAGATGATAGAACCAATAAAAATAGACCCCGAACAGCTAACAGGATTAGAATGGGATCTAGAGGATTTACAGGAAAATGACAGTAATACAGTCTTAGTTCCAAAGAAAAGTTATATATATGAGGAAATTGATGGAAAACAGAAACTAAGATTTACAGATTTTAAGGAAAAACAAACAGAAGAAAATGATAACGAAGAATATCATTTTATGAGTATAGAGGAAGAGGAGGAAACACTTCCAATATACGATACAGATAATGAATATGATACAGATGATGAAATATTAGATACAGACTTCTTAAAGTTTAAACAAGAAGAAACAATGGATTACACACTTTTAGACTTTGAAGAAGAGTCTATAGATTGTTTCAAACTAGAAGAAACAAACAAAACACTAGAACAAATTATAGACAGAAAGTTTACAGAGTTAAATATACAACAGGAAGTAGATGACATGATAATAGAATGTATGTTAGACTTAGGAATGACATACGAAGAAAGTTATAAAAAACTACAGGAATACTACAATCTGCCATTAGTAGAAGACATTGTAAATGGAAAAAACAATGATAGCAGATTTCTACAAACAAGAACAGACCTTTATGGATGCACAGATGCACAACCCTTTAAAAAGACCAACAATAGAATGGGTAGGAGAACACAGTGGTACACATCAAGAAACTCATGGTAGAGAATCATGGGCACAACCAACAGTAGATTACCAACAGGAATCTAGTTTTATAGGAAAAGGAAAAAGATTACCTATAGGACAGATTTACAGTACAAATATGTTGTTACTAGAACAACAAAAAACCACAATTATGGATAGATGAAGTCTTAACATGGGAACAGAATGTAGTAAGACTTTGGGAAACAAATAAAAAAGACAGTATGGATATGTTTGCATATCTAGAAACAACACTAGGACCTATAGCTTTAGGAATCTGGCAAAGTAAGAAAACACAGAATCCAGAAGAAATAAACATCCTTAAAGCATAAGGAGATAATCCTTACAATTTCACATCACAGATTAGAACTCTATATTAGGAGTTGATCCAGCAAAAAACAACAGTTTAATACAAGATACAGCCATAAGAAACTTAGAACAGCTAAGTATAGCAGACATGAAATACATAAATGAATTCACATTAGATTTCACTAGATTATTATCTCAGACAGGAAAAGCTATGGATGATAATCTTTGTGATAAATATTTTGTAAAATTACCAGGAGATTTAGGAAAATCTATACATGAAGCCTGGAAAACAAATTATGGTACACAACAGAATCTAGGAATAGGACCTAGAATAACCTATACATTTAGTATTTTAGAAGAAAAATGTAAAGAAGTGGCTTTACAAGAACAGTTAAAAAGAAATGCTTATGCATTTTGTAAAACAGCAATTTATACACCACAGGCTTATGGAGTATACAATAAAAGAAAGAAGATAAGAAAAAGTATGACATACAATAAAAATTACAGAAAAAATAATATAAACAGGTATGTTAAAAAACCACAGTCAAGAAAATGTAGATGTTTATCTGCGGAGATACCACACATCTAGCTAATAAATGCACAAACAGGAATAAAAATATGGAAAGAGCTAATTTAATAGAACAAATACAAGATTATGAAATAGAAGCTATTAAAACAGACGAAGATTCTGATAATGAATCAGTATATAGCATATACAGCGAGGATGAAAATCCAACAGTAAAAGTAGCATATATATATATGAATACAGAAGAAAATTGTGAACATAATTGGATACAGAACAAAGGAAATAACCACATTAGATGTTATAATTGTGGATATTACCCAAGTATAGAAAAAAGATCACAGTGTAATAAGTGCTTTAAAGAGATTTGCTTTAAATGCCTTAAAGAAATATACAACAAAGATATCGCCTCGACATCTAAAACAGTCAACAAAGATAGTAAAAATGAAAAAATAGAGAAAATAGAACTTACACTAGAATTACACAGCTTAAAATAAAAACCTAGAAAATAAAATGGAAGAAATAGAAAGAATAGTCAGACCGGAAGAAATAGGTAAAATGGCTATAACACAGTCAAAAGAACAAACTTACATACAAACACAGGGTTCAACAAACATGATAACTATTCAAAGCCGTTTATGGTTAGATAGTAATAAATACATAGATTTACAAGCCTTAGTAGATACTGGAGCCACAAAAAGTTTAATATCATACAGCTTAGCACCAGTAGAATACCACAGAAAGCTTTCATATAAGCTAAGTACAAGAACAGTTGAGGATAGATTAATAGATATTACACATTGTCTAGAACCAGTAGGAATACAGTTCTTAGACTTTGCAAACAATTACAGTATTAAATACGATATGCCACAGATAAATATAAACCCACCAAATATAAAATCTAAAGACTTTGTCATAGGATTAAATTTTATATTAGGTTTAAATGGGGCAGTAACAATTACAAAAAACTTTATAACATTAAGCAAACAGTTATATACAATACCAACTCTTAGATACATAAATACAACAGAAATTGTTCAAAAAAGAGGTAATAAAGGAAATTTAGACTTCTTAAAAAACACACAACAGAAAAACTTGATAGAAAACGAGTCATTAAGACTTCTTACAGACTTTTAAGTCATGAAATAGAAAAAGGGCAGGAGATTACAAAAAGTATACATCATCCAATAATCTTACATTTAGAAAAATAGGATACATTGGAGAAGACATAACAAAAGCAAAAGTAAAATATATTTGCAAAATACAAATTAAAAATCCTGACATAGTAATCAGAACAGCTAATATAGAATACAGCCCATTAGACAAAGAGGAATTTAAAAAACAAATCCCTGAAATGATGAATCAAGGATTAATTAGAAAATCAGAAAGTCCGCACAGATCTGCAGCCTTTTTAGTAAGAAATCACAGTGAAATAAAAAGAGGAAAGGCTAGGATAGTTTACAACTACAAAAGATTAAACGACAACACAATAGATGATGGATATAATATCCCTAACAAAGACAGTTTACTAAATCTTATACAAAATAAAAAAGTTTTTTCAAAATTCGATTTAAAATCAGGATACAACCAGTTAAAGCTTGAAGAAAGCTTTAAACCCTGGACAGCTTTTACATGTTCTGAAGGGCAATATGAATGGAATGTCCTAAGTTTTGGACTAAAAAATGCTCCTTCGATTTTTCAAAGATTTATGGACAGTATATTCTTAAAATATGAATTCTGTTTAGTTTACATTGACGATATTTTAGTTGCAAGTAATACAGTACAGGAACATGACAGACACCTTCAGCAGGTTTTTACAGAAATAAAGACAAATGGTATAGTAGTTCTAAACGAAAAATGGAGTTATTCAAAAGAAAAATCTCCTTTTAGGGTTAGAAATTGGAAATGGAAAAATAGAATTACAACCACATATTTCTACAAAAATTCTAAATTTTCCAGAAAAATTCGAAAATTTAAAACAAATACAAGCATTTTTGGGACTGGTAAATTACGCCAGAAAATTTATCCCAAACTTGTCAAAATTAGTTGGACCAATATACAGTAAAACTACAAAAATGGTCAAAAGTATTTTAACCAAGAAGACATTAAATGATTAAAGAAATTAAAAAGGCGGTAAAAAATAAAACCCCTTGAATTACCTTTAACTACAGATTACATAATTATTGAAACAGATGGATGCAAAGAAGGATGGGGAGCAGTCCTTCTATGTAAACCAAATAAATACAGTACAAAGAAAGAAGAGAAAATTTGCGCTTATGCAAGCGGTAATTTTCAAAACAAAATAAATTGGACTACAATAGATTTTGAAATACAAGCATTAATATATGCTCTAGACAAATTCAAAATCTTTCTTAACAAAGAATTTACAGTTAGAACCGATTGCGAAGCAATCGTCAAGTTTATAAAAAATGACCAAAGTAAAAAGATAAACAGAACAAGATGGGTCAATTTACAAAACATTATACAAGGAAATGGATATTTTATAAATTTTGAACACATAAAAGGAAAAAATAATGGGATAGCAGATATGTTATCTCGAAATATTAACAAATGGTTTGTTACAGATGGACAGGAAAAAAGATAAAGGAAAAGCAAAGATTGTATATCCTAAACAGGATAAATCTTTGACAGAAGAAGAAGAACAGATTCAACAGTTATACAAGCAGTCAATAGAAAAAATACACAGTTCATCTCAAGGCTCACTACCACAGTTAGTGATAAGACCTGATGAAATACACAGTTCTATAGACAGCAAAAACAGTTTACACAGTCAAGGGAAAAACGCCCTTTGCATACCAGTTCTATACCCAAGCCGGTATTAGAATTTGGAACATATGCTTTACAGATTTTCACAGATTCTAACAAAAAGTTTCGTCCTATTATAGGAATGAAACTTACAGACAAGCAGCAATGCTTGCTAGACAACCTATGGCACATTCAAACCATGCCACAGGCGTCAACTTTCAAAGTACAGGTTTTGAATGCTTTAAGCATTTACTTTCAGGAACAAAGTTAAAAACCCCTGAAAGACAATTTAAAACAAAACCCAATTTTACACATTATGTTATATACAGAGGTACAAAAATTGGGATTTTCAACAAATGGACCAGTGTTATCCCTCATATAACAAATATTCCTGGGGGAGCAACCTGGAAAGGTTTTACAAACTTCTCTGAAGCATTGAAAGATGCAAGAGAAAAATTTGGTATACAAAACTTTACATAGAACCCGAAGAGGTTAAAAGCTTTTCGGAGATTGCAAAACAAAACCCTGAGCAATACATTCAAGCTCAGCAAGAAATGATTTCAGCACTGAAATCACAGTTAGAAGAAAAAGCAAAAAATACACAGATTACACAGATAAAAATTGAAAATAGCATGTTAAAACAGAAAAATGCTATACTCGAAGCAAAAAATACACAGTTATTACAAAGGCTCGAGAAAAAAGAAGAAAAAATAGAAAAAACAGTTATACACAGAAAATATGAATCTTTTAAAACAAGGATTCTTGATACACCCTGGTGGCAAGTTTTGAAACCAGTTACAGAAAGATTCCCAGAATTTGAGAATCTTGTCTCACAGAAGGTTTGTGCGGAATTCCCTTTAATTCTGTACAATCTACAGCACCAACTCATAGACTTGGCCTTTAGATTCGACAGTGAAGTTCAAGGATATGCAGTAGTAGAAAGAACAGATGAAGATGGCGAAGGAACAGGCCTCTTGTTACTTCAAATTCATCATCCTACAAAAATAACAAACGAACAGATAATTCAATTTTACCATCATGGTATGATTGATTATTTGGAAATAAAATTAGACAGAAGAACAGAAGATCTCTTAAACCAGTTAGGAGAAAAGATCATTTTAACAACAGGAAACATTGCAGCAAGATCTACAACACCAGTTATTGGTTGTAAGATTTTTGCTTCATTCCGTACACAGACGCTTATACATACAGACCAGCAAGAAAGAGGATATTCATCGAACACAATAAACAAAAACAGATGTCTATTTACAAAAAGCGATGACGAATCCAGTCAGTAACATAGACTTTGCAAATTTACCATGGATGGATGATCCACACAGCCAACCTACAACAAGTTTCGAACAGTTTGTCAAAAAACATCAGGAGACTCCAGAAATTCCTGATTGTTTTCCTTGGCAACAATACAAACTCATAGGAGAAGGACACTACATACAGATTTATGCAAAAACAAATTGGAGTATGCTTCTACCATTTGCAGGGGAAGGAGACACTCTACAGTTACAACACATCGTCAACCTAGAAGACGGATACAACGACGAACAAGATTGTTCAAGTCCACAGTCAATCGACAGCACACACAGAGACTTCTAGAAGACACGACGCATGCAATGACGACAGGTTACACAAGACAAAAACAAAGACGTAAGCCATGACGTAAGTAGCAATTATCGAAAGACAATCATGGCAGACAATTTTACTTTTTCTTTTTAGGCTTTTTGAATTTAGTGTATAGCCTTTTTGACTTTTAGGCTCATAGTTTGTTAGAATAGTAGATTCGTTTGCCTATATAAAGGCAATTGTAATTCATTTGTATATACCGCGAAAAACCCATTGAAAGCAATATAATCTTATGACTTTCAGTGCACACTAAACTCACCACCTCTCTTTAACTCTCCACTCCCTTACTCTCCCAGTTATTATCTCCAGCACTTCATATTATACCCAGCATAATATAAAAAAAAAAAAAAAAAAAAAAAAAAAGATTTCCCTTTCTGTACAACCTTCAACCGCTGTGCATACTCTCGCCACACCAACCATCCGCTGTGCATACTTCGCAAGTAAGTTTCTTTTAAACCCCCTTTTTTATGGCAAACCTCTGAATTTGCCTATATCCGTACCCCAGATACCACTATATCAGAGGGGGTACGGATATAGGCAAATTCAGAGGTTTGCCATAAAAAGAGGGGGTTAAAAGAAAACTTACTTGCGAAGTATGCACAGCGGATGGTTGGTGTGGCGAGAGTATGCACAGCGGTTGAAGGTTGTACAGAAAGGGAAAATCTTTTTTTTTTTTTTTTTTTTTTTTTTTTTTTTTTATTATGCTGGGTATAATATGAAGTGCTGGAGATAATAACTGGGAGAGTAAGGGAGTGGAGAGTTAAAGAGAGGTGGTGAGTTTAGTGTGCACTGAAAGTCATAAGATTATATTGCTTTCAATGGGTTTTTCGCGGTATATACAAATGAATTACAATTGCCTTTATATAGGCAAACGAATCTACTATTCTAACAAACTATGAGCCTAAAAGTCAAAAAGGCTATACACTAAATTCAAAAAGCCTAAAAAGAAAAAGTAAAATTGTCTGCCATGATTGTCTTTCGATAATTGCTACTTACGTCATGGCTTACGTCTTGTTTTTGTCTTGTGTAACTGTCGTCATTGCATGCGTCGTGTCTTCTAGAAGTCTCTGTGTGTGCTGTCGATTGACTGTGGACTTGAACAATCTTGTTCGTCGTTGTATCCGTCTTCTAGGTTGACGATGTGTTGTAACTGTAGAGTGTCTCCTTCCCCTGCAAATGGTAGAAGCATACTCCAATTTGTTTTGCATAAATCTGTATGTAGTGTCCTTCTCCTATGAGTCTGTATTGTTGCCAAGGAAAACAATCAGGAATTTCTGGAGTCTCCTGATGTTTTTTGACAAACTGTTCGAAACTTGTTGTAGGTTGGCTGTGTGGATCATCCATCCATGGTAAATTTGCAAAGTCTATGTTACTGACTGGATTCGTCATCGCTTTTTGTAAATAGACATCTGTTTTTGTTTATTGTGTTCGATGAATATCCTCTTTCTTGCTGGTCTGTATGTATAAGCGTCTGTGTACGGGAATGAAGCAAAAATCTTACAACCAATAACTGGTGTTGTAGATCTTGCTGCAATGTTTCCTGTTGTTAAAATGATCTTTTCTCCTAACTGGTTTAAGAGATCTTCTGTTCTTCTGTCTAATTTTATTTCCAAATAATCAATCATACCATGATGGTAAAATTGAATTATCTGTTCGTTTGTTTTTTTGTAGGATGATGAATTTGAAGTAACAAGAGGCCTGTTCCTTCGCCATCTTCATCTGTTCTTTCTACTACTGCATATCCTTGAACTTCACTGTCGAATCTAAAGGCCAAGTCTATGAGTTGGTGCTGTAGATTGTACAGAATTAAAGGGAATTCCGCACAAACCTTCTGTGAGACAAGATTCTCAAATTCTGGGAATCTTTCTGTAACTGGTTTCAAAACTTGCCACCAGGGTGTATCAAGAATCCTTGTTTTAAAGATTCATATTTTCTGTGTATAACTGTTTTTTCTATTTTTTCTTCTTTTTCTCGAGCCTTTGTAATAACTGTGTATTTTTGCTTCGAGTATAGCATTTTTCTGTTTTAACATGCTATTTTCAATTTTATCTGTGTAATCTGTGTATTTTTGCTTTTCTTCTAACTGTGATTTCAGTGCTGAAATCATTTCTTGCTGAGCTTGAATGTATTGCTCAGGGTTTTGTTTTGCAATCTCCGAAAAGCTTTTAACCTCTTCGGGTTCTATGTAAAAGTTTTGTATACCAAATTTTTCTCTTGCATCTTTCAATGCTTCAGAGAAGTTTGTAAAACCTTTCCAGGTTGCTCCCCCAGGAATATTTGTTATATGAGGGATAACACTGGTCCATTTGTTGAAAATCCCAATTTTTGTACCTCTGTATATAACATAATGTGTAAAATTGGGTTTTGTTTTAAATTGTCTTTCAGGGGTTTTTAAACTTTGTTCCTGAAAGTAAATGCTTAAAGCATTCAAAACCTGTACTTTGAAAGTTGACGCCTGTGGCATGGTTTGAATGTGCCATAGGTTGTCTAGCAAGCATTGCTGCTTGTCTGTAAGTTTCATTCCTATAATAGGACGAAACTTTTTGTTAGAATCTGTGAAAATCTGTAAAGCATATGTTCCAAATTCTAATACCGGCTTGGGTATAGAACTGGTATGCAAAGGGCGTTTTTCCCTTGACTGTGTAAACTGTTTTTGCTGTCTATAGAACTGTGTAATTTCATCAGGTCTTATCACTAACTGTGGTAGTGAGCCTTGAGATGAACTGTGTATTTTTCTATTGACTGCTTGTATAACTGTTGAATCTGTTCTTCTTCTTCTGTCAAAGATTTATCCTGTTTAGGATATACAATCTTTGCTTTTCCTTTATCTTTTTCCTGTCCATCTGTAACAAACCATTTGTTAATATTTCGAGATAACATATCTGCTATCCCATTATTTTTCCTTTTATGTGTTCAAAATTTATAAAATATCCATTTCCTTGTATAATGTTTTGTAAATTGACCCATCTTGTTCTGTTTATCTTTTTACTTTGGTCATTTTTATAAACTTGACGATTGCTTCGCAATCGGTTCTAACTGTAAATTCTTTGTTAAGAAAGATTTTGAATTTGTCTAGAGCATATATTAATGCTTGTATTTCAAAATCTATTGTAGTCCAATTTATTTTGTTTTGAAAATTACCGCTTGCATAAGCGCAAATTTTCTCTTCTTTCTTTGTACTGTATTTATTGGTTTACATAGAAGGACTGCTCCCATCCTTCTTTGCATCCATCTGTTTCAATAATTATGTAATCTGTAGTTAAAGGTAATTCAAGGGGTTTTATATTTTTTACCGCCTTTTTAATTTCTTTAACCAATTTAATGTCTTCTTGGTTAAAATACTTTTGACCATTTTTTGTAGTTTTATTGTATGTTGGTCCAACTAATTTTGACAAGTTTGGGATAAATTTTCTGGCGTAATTTACCAGTCCCAAAAATGCTTGTATTTGTTTTAAATTTTCGAATTTTTCTGGAAAATTTAGAATTTTTGTAGAAATATGTGGTTGTAATTCTATTTTTCCATTTCCAATTTCTAACCCTAAAAAGGAGATTTTTCTTTTGAATAACTCCATTTTTCGTTTAGAAACTACTATACCATTTGTCTTTATTTCTGTAAAAACCTGCTGAAGGTGTCTGTCATGTTCCTGTACTGTATTACTTGCAACTAAAATATCGTCAATGTAAACTAAACAGAATTCATATTTTAAGAATATACTGTCCATAAATCTTTGAAAAATCGAAGGAGCATTTTTAGTCCAAAACTTAGGACATTCCATTCATATTGCCCTTCAGAACATGTAAAAGCTGTCCAGGGTTTAAAGCTTTCTTCAAGCTTTAACTGGTTGTATCCTGATTTTAAATCGAATTTTGAAAAAACTTTTTATTTTGTATAAGATTTAGTAAACTGTCTTTGTTAGGGATATTATATCCATCATCTATTGTGTTGTCGTTTAATCTTTTGTAGTTGTAAACTATCCTAGCCTTTCCTCTTTTTATTTCACTGTGATTTCTTACTAAAAAGGCTGCAGATCTGTGCGGACTTTCTGATTTCTAATTAATCCTTGATTCATCATTTCAGGGATTGTTTTTTAAATTCCTCTTGTCTAATGGGCTGTATTCTATATTAGCTGTTCTGATTACTATGTCAGGATTTTAATTTGTATTTTGCAAATATATTTACTTTTGCTTTTGTTATGTCTTCTCCAATGTATCCTATTTTTCTAAATGTAAGATTATTGGATGATGTATACTTTTGTAATGTCCTGCCCTTTTTCTATTTCATGACTTAAAAAGTCTGTAAGAAGTCTTAATGACTCGTTTTCTATCAAGTTTTTTCTGTTGTGTGTTTTAAGAAGTCTAAATTTCCTTTATTACCTCTTTTTTGAACAATTTCTGTTGTATTTATGTATCTAAGAGTTGGTATTGTATATAACTGTTTGCTTAATGTTATAAAGTTTTTTGTAATTGTTACTGCCCCATTTAAACCTAATATAAAATTTAATCCTATGACAAAGTCTTTAGATTTTATATTTGGTGGGTTTATATTATCTGTGGCATATCGTATTTAATACTGTAATTGTTTGCAAAGTCTAAGAACTGTATTCCTACTGGTTCTAGACAATGTGTAATATCTATTAATCTATCCTCAACTGTTCTTGTACTTAGCTTATATGAAAGCTTTCTGTGGTATTCTACTGGTGCTAAGCTGTATGATATTAAACTTTTGTGGCTCCAGTATCTACTAAGGCTTGTAAATCTATGTATTTATTACTATCTAACCATAAACGGCTTTGAATAGTTATCATGTTTGTTGAACCCTGTGTTGTATGTAAGTTTGTTCTTTTGACTGTGTTATAGCCATTTTACCTATTTCTTCCGGTCTGACTATTCTTTCTATTTCTTCCATTTTATTTTCTAGGTTTTTTATTTTTAAGCTGTGTAATTCTAGTGTAAGTTCTATTTTCTCTATTTTTTCATTTTTACTATCTTTGTTGACTGTTTTAGATGTCGAGGCGATATCTTGGTTGTATATTTCTTTAAGGCATTTAAAGCAAATCTCTTTAAAGCACTTATTACACTGTGATCTTTTTCTATACTTGGGTAATATCCACAATTATAACATCTAATGTGGTTATTTCCTTTGTTCTGTATCCAATTATGTTCACAATTTTCTTCTGTATTCATATATATATATGCTACTTTTTCTGTTGGATTTTCATCCTCGCTGTATATGCTATATACTGATTCATTATCAGAATCTTCGTCTGTTTTAATAGCTTCTATTTCATAATCTTGTATTTGTTCTATTAAATTAGCTCTTTCCATATTTTTATTCCTGTTTGTGCATTTATTAGCTAGATGTGTGGTATCTCCGCAGATAAAACATCTACATTTTCTTGACTGTGGTTTTTTAACATACCTGTTTATATTATTTTTTCTGTAATTTTATTGTATGTCATACTTTTTCTTATCTTCTTTCTTTTATTGTATACTCCATAAGCCTGTGGTGTATAAATTGCTGTTTTACAAAATGCATAAGCATTTCTTTTTAACTGTTCTTGTAAAGCCACTTCTTTTCATTTTTCTTCTAAAATACTAAATGTATAGGTTATTCTAGGTCCTATTCCTAGATTCTGTTGTGTACCATAATTTGTTTTCCAGGCTTCATGTATAGATTTTCCTAAATCTCCTGGTAATTTTACAAAATATTTATCACAAAGATTATCATCCATAGCTTTTCCTGTCTGAGATAATAATCTAGTGAAATCTAATGTGAATTCATTTATGTATTTCATGTCTGCTATACTTAGCTGTTCTAAGTTTCTTATGGCTGTATCTTGTATTAAACTGTTGTTTTTGCTGGATCAACTCCTAATATAAGAGTTCTAATCTGTGATGTGAAATTGTAAGGATTATCTCCTAATGCTTTAAGGATGTTTATTTCTTCTGGATTCTGTGTTTTCTTACTTTGCCAGATTCCTAAAGCTATAGGTCCTAGTGTTGTTTCTAGATATGCAAACATATCCATACTGTCTTTTTATTTGTTTCCCAAAGTCTTACTACATTCTGTTCCCATGTTAAGACTTCATCTATCCATAATTGTGGTTTTTGTTGTTCTAGTAACAACATATTTGTACTGTAAATCTGTCCTATAGGTAATCTTTTTCCTTTTCCTATAAAACTAGATTCCTGTTGGTAATCTACTGTTGGTTGTGCCCATGATTCTCTACCATGAATGTGCCCACTATATCAGAGGGGGTACGGATATAGGCAAATTCAGAGGTTTGCCATAAAAAGAGGGGGTTTAAAAGAAAACTTACTTGCGAAGTATGCACAGCGGATGGTTGGTGTGGCGAGAGTATGCACAGCGGTTGAAGGTTGTACAGAAAGGGAAAATCTTTTTTTTTTTTTTTTTTTTTTTTATATTATGCTGGGTATAATATGAAGTGCTGGAGATAATAACTCGGAGAGTAAGGGAGTGGAGAGTTAAAGAGAGGTGGTGAGTTTAGTGTGCACTGAAAGTCATAAGATTATATTGCTTTCAATGGGTTTTTCGCGGTATATACAAATGAATTACAATTGCCTTTATATAGGCAAACGAATCTACTATTCTAACAAACTATGAGCCTAAAAGTCAAAAAGGCTATACACTAAATTCAAAAAGCCTAAAAAGAAAAAGTAAAATTGTCTGCCATGATTGTCTTTCGATAATTGCTACTTACGTCATGGCTTACGTCTTTGTTTTTGTCTTGTGTAACCTGTCGTCATTGCATGCGTCGTGTCTTCTAGAAGTCTCTGTGTGTGCTGTCGATTGACTGTGGACTTGAACAATCTTGTTCGTCGTTGTATCCGTCTTCTAGGTTGACGATGTGTTGTAACTGTAGAGTGTTTCCTTCCCCTGCAAATGGTAGAAGCATACTCCAATTTGTTTTTGCATAAATCTGTATGTAGTGTCCTTCTCCTATGAGTCTGTATTGTTGCCAAGGAAAACAATCAGGAATTTCTGGAGTCTCCTGATGTTTTTTGACAAACTGTTCGAAACTTGTTGTAGGTTGGCTGTGTGGATCATCCATCCATGGTAAATTTGCAAAGTCTATGTTACTGACTGGATTCGTCATCGCTTTTTGTAAATAGACATCTGTTTTTGTTTATTGTGTTCGATGAATATCCTCTTTCTTGCTGGTCTGTATGTATAAGCGTCTGTGTACGGGAATGAAGCAAAAATCTTACAACCAATAACTGGTGTTGTAGATCTTGCTGCAATGTTTCCTGTTGTTAAAATGATCTTTTCTCCTAACTGGTTTAAGAGATCTTCTGTTCTTCTGTCTAATTTTATTTCCAAATAATCAATCATACCATGATGGTAAAATTGAATTATCTGTTCGTTTGTTATTTTTGTAGGATGATGAATTTGAAGTAACAAGAGGCCTGTTCCTTCGCCATCTTCATCTGTTCTTTCTACTACTGCATATCCTTGAACTTCACTGTCGAATCTAAAGGCCAAGTCTATGAGTTGGTGCTGTAGATTGTACAGAATTAAAGGGAATTCCGCACAAACCTTCTGTGAGACAAGATTCTCAAATTCTGGGAATCTTTCTGTAACTGGTTTCAAAACTTGCCACCAGGGTGTATCAAGAATCCTTGTTTTAAAAGATTCATATTTTCTGTGTATAACTGTTTTTCTATTTTTCTTCTTTTTTCTCGAGCCTTTGTAATAACTGTGTATTTTTGCTTCGAGTATAGCATTTTTCTGTTTTAACATGCTATTTTCAATTTTTATCTGTGTAATCTGTGTATTTTTTGCTTTTTCTTCTAACTGTGATTTCAGTGCTGAAATCATTTCTTGCTGAGCTTGAATGTATTGCTCAGGGTTTTGTTTTGCAATCTCCGAAAAGCTTTTAACCTCTTCGGGTTCTATGTAAAAGTTTGTATACCAAATTTTTCTCTTGCATCTTTCAATGCTTCAGAGAAGTTTGTAAAACCTTTCCAGGTTGCTCCCCCAGGAATATTTGTTATATGAGGGATAACACTGGTCCATTTGTTGAAAATCCTAATTTTTGTACCTCTGTATATAACATAATGTGTAAAATTGGGTTTTGTTTTAAATTGTCTTTCAGGGGTTTTTAAACTTTGTTCCTGAAAGTAAATGCTTAAAGCATTCAAAACCTGTACTTTGAAAGTTGACGCCTGTGGCATGGTTTGAATGTGCCATAGGTTGTCTAGCAAGCATTGCTGCTTGTCTGTAAGTTTCATTCCTATAATAGGACGAAACTTTTTGTTAGAATCTGTGAAAATCTGTAAAGCATATGTTCCAAATTCTAATACCGGCTTGGGTATAGAACTGGTATGCAAAGGGCGTTTTTCCCTTGACTGTGTAAACTGTTTTGCTGTCTATAGAACTGTGTAATTTCATCAGGTCTTATCACTAACTGTGGTAGTGAGCCTTGAGATGAACTGTGTATTTTTTCTATTGACTGCTTGTATAACTGTTGAATCTGTTCTTCTTCTTCTGTCAAAGATTTATCCTGTTTAGGATATACAATCTTTGCTTTTCCTTTATCTTTTTTCCTGTCCATCTGTAACAAACCATTTGTTAATATTTCGAGATAACATATCTGCTATCCCATTATTTTTTCCTTTTATGTGTTCAAAATTTATAAAATATCCATTTCCTTGTATAATGTTTTGTAAATTGACCCATCTTGTTCTGTTTATCTTTTTACTTTGGTCATTTTTTATAAACTTGACGATTGCTTCGCAATCGGTTCTAACTGTAAATTCTTTGTTAAGAAAGATTTTGAATTTGTCTAGAGCATATATTAATGCTTGTATTTCAAAATCTATTGTAGTCCAATTTATTTTGTTTTGAAAATTACCGCTTGCATAAGCGCAAATTTTCTCTTCTTTCTTTGTACTGTATTTATTTGGTTTACATAGAAGGACTGCTCCCCATCCTTCTTTGCATCCATCTGTTTCAATAATTATGTAATCTGTAGTTAAAGGTAATTCAAGGGGTTTTATTTTTTTACCGCCTTTTTAATTTCTTTAACCAATTTAATGTCTTCTTGGTTAAAATACTTTTGACCATTTTTTGTAGTTTTACTGTATATTGGTCCAACTAATTTTGACAAGTTTGGGATAAATTTCTGGCGTAATTTACCAGTCCCAAAAATGCTTGTATTTGTTTTAAATTTTCGAATTTTTCTGGAAAATTTAGAATTTTTGTAGAAATATGTGGTTGTAATTCTATTTTTCCATTTCCAATTTCTAACCCTAAAAAGGAGATTTTTCTTTTGAATAACTCCATTTTTCGTTTAGAAACTACTATACCATTTGTCTTTATTTCTGTAAAAACCTGCTGAAGGTGTCTGTCATGTTCCTGTACTGTATTACTTGCAACTAAAATATCGTCAATGTAAACTAAACAGAATTCATATTTTAAGAATATACTGTCCATAAATCTTTGAAAAATCGAAGGAGCATTTTTTAGTCCAAAACTTAGGACATTCCATTCATATTGCCCTTCAGAACATGTAAAAGCTGTCCAGGGTTTAAAGCTTTCTTCAAGCTTTAAATGGTTGTATCCTGATTTTAAATTGAATTTTGAAAAAACTTTTTTATTTTGTATAAGATTTAGTAAACTGTCTTTGTTAGGGATATTATATCCATCATCTATTGTGTTGTCGTTTAATCTTTTGTAGTTGTAAACTATCCTAGCCTTTCCTCTTTTTATTTCACTGTGATTTCTTACTAAAAAGGCTGCAAATCTGTGCGGACTTTCTGATTTTCTAATTAATCCTTGATTCATCATTTCAGGGATTTGTTTTTTAAATTCCTCTTTGTCTAATGGGCTGTATTCTATATTAGCTGTTCTGATTACTATGTCAGGATTTTTAATTTGTATTTTGCAAATATATTTTACTTTTGCTTTTGTTATGTCTTCTCCAATGTATCCTATTTTTTCTAAATGTAAGATCATTGGATGATGTATACTTTTTGTAATGTCCTGCCCTTTTTCTATTTCATGACTTAAAAAGTCTGTAAGAAGTCTTAATGACTCGTTTTCTATCAAGTTTTTTCTGTTGTGTGTTTTTAAGAAGTCTAAATTTCCTTTATTACCTCTTTTTGAACAATTTCTGTTGTATTTATGTATCTAAGAGTTGGTATTGTATATAACTGTTTGCTTAATGTTATAAAGTTTTTTGTAATTGTTACTGCCCCATTTAAACCTAATATAAAATTTAATCCTATGACAAAGTCTTTAGATTTTATATTTGGTGGGTTTATATTTATCTGTGGCATATCGTATTTAATACTGTAATTGTTTGCAAAGTCTAAGAACTGTATTCCTACTGGTTCTAGACAATGTGTAATATCTATTAATCTATCCTCAACTGTTCTTGTACTTAGCTTATATGAAAGCTTTCTGTGGTATTCTACTGGTGCTAAGCTGTATGATATTAAACTTTTTGTGGCTCCAGTATCTACTAAGGCTTGTAAATCTATGTATTTATTACTATCTAACCATAAACGGCTTTGAATAGTTATCATGTTTGTTGAACCCTGTGTTTGTATGTAAGTTTGTTCTTTTGACTGTGTTATAGCCATTTTACCTATTTCTTCCGGTCTGACTATTCTTTCTATTTCTTCCATTTTATTTTCTAGGTTTTTATTTTTAAGCTGTGTAATTCTAGTGTAAGTTCTATTTTCTCTATTTTTTCATTTTTACTATCTTTGTTGACTGTTTTAGATGTCGAGGCGATATCTTGGTTGTATATTTCTTTAAGGCATTTAAAGCAAATCTCTTTAAAGCACTTATTACACTGTGATCTTTTTTCTATACTTGGGTAATATCCACAATTATAACATCTAATGTGGTTATTTCCTTTGTTCTGTATCCAATTATGTTCACAATTTTCTTCTGTATTCATATATATATATGCTACTTTTTCTGTTGGATTTTCATCCTCGCTGTATATGCTATATACTGATTCATTATCAGAATCTTCGTCTGTTTTAATAGCTTCTATTTCATAATCTTGTATTTGTTCTATTAAATTAGCTCTTTCCATATTTTTATTCCTGTTTGTGCATTTATTAGCTAGATGTGTGGTATCTCCGCAGATAAAACATCTACATTTTCTTGACTGTGGTTTTTTAACATACCTGTTTATATTATTTTTTCTGTAATTTTTATTGTATGTCATACTTTTTCTTATCTTCTTTCTTTTATTGTATACTCCATAAGCCTGTGGTGTATAATTGCTGTTTTACAAAATGCATAAGCATTTCTTTTTAACTGTTCTTGTAAAGCCACTTCTTTTCATTTTTCTTCTAAAATACTAAATGTATAGGTTATTCTAGGTCCTATTCCTAGATTCTGTTGTGTACCATAATTTGTTTTCCAGGCTTCATGTATAGATTTTCCTAAATCTCCTGGTAATTTTACAAAATATTTATCACAAAGATTATCATCCATAGCTTTTCCTGTCTGAGATAATAATCTAGTGAAATCTAATGTGAATTCATTTATGTATTTCATGTCTGCTATACTTAGCTGTTCTAAGTTTCTTATGGCTGTATCTTGTATTAAACTGTTGTTTTTTGCTGGATCAACTCCTAATATAAGAGTTCTAATCTGTGATGTGAAATTGTAAGGATTATCTCCTAATGCTTTAAGGATGTTTATTTCTTCTGGATTCTGTGTTTTCTTACTTTGCCAGATTCCTAAAGCTATAGGTCCTAGTGTTGTTTCTAGATATGCAAACATATCCATACTGTCTTTTTTATTTGTTTCCCAAAGTCTTACTACATTCTGTTCCCATGTTAAGACTTCATCTATCCATAATTGTGGTTTTTGTTGTTCTAGTAACAACATATTTGTACTGTAAATCTGTCCTATAGGTAATCTTTTTCCTTTTCCTATAAAACTAGATTCCTGTTGGTAATCTACTGTTGGTTGTGCCCATGATTCTCTACCATGAATGTGCCCACTATATCAGAGGGGGTACGGATATAGGCAAATTCAGAGGTTTGCCATAAAAAGAGGGGGTTTAAAAGAAAACTTACTTGCGAAGTATGCACAGCGGATGGTTGGTGTGGCGAGAGTATGCACAGCGGTTGAAGGTTGTACAGAAAGGGAAAATCTTTTTTTTTTTTTTTTTTTTTTTTTATATTATGCTGGGTATAATATGAAGTGCTGGAGATAATAACTCGGAGAGTAAGGGAGTGGAGAGTTAAAGAGAGGTGGTGAGTTTAGTGTGCACTGAAAGTCATAAGATTATATTGCTTTCAATGGGTTTTTCGCGGTATATACAAATGAATTACAATTGCCTTTATATAGGCAAACGAATCTACTATTCTAACAAACTATGAGCCTAAAAGTCAAAAGGCTATACACTAAATTCAAAAAGCCTAAAAAGAAAAAGTAAAATTGTCTGCCATGATTGTCTTTCGATAATTGCTACTTACGTCATGGCTTACGTCTTTGTTTTTGTCTTGTGTAACCTGTCGTCATTGCATGCGTCGTGTCTTCTAGAAGTCTCTGTGTGTGCTGTCGATTGACTGTGGACTTGAACAATCTTGTTCGTCGTTGTATCCGTCTTCTAGGTTGACGATGTGTTGTAACTGTAGAGTGTTTCCTTCCCCTGCAAATGGTAGAAGCATACTCCAATTTGTTTTGCATAAATCTGTATGTAGTGTCCTTCTCCTATGAGTCTGTATTGTTGCCAAGGAAAACAATCAGGAATTTCTGGAGTCTCCTGATGTTTTTGACAAACTGTTCGAAACTTGTTGTAGGTTGGCTGTGTGGATCATCCATCCATGGTAAATTTGCAAAGTCTATGTTACTGACTGGATTCGTCATCGCTTTTGTAAATAGACATCTGTTTTTTGTTTATTGTGTTCGATGAATATCCTCTTTCTTGCTGGTCTGTATGTATAAGCGTCTGTGTACGGGAATGAAGCAAAAATCTTACAACCAATAACTGGTGTTGTAGATCTTGCTGCAATGTTTCCTGTTGTTAAAATGATCTTTTCTCCTAACTGGTTTAAGAGATCTTCTGTTCTTCTGTCTAATTTTATTTCCAAATAATCAATCATACCATGATGGTAAAATTGAATTATCTGTTCGTTTGTTATTTTTGTAGGATGATGAATTTGAAGTAACAAGAGGCCTGTTCCTTCGCCATCTTCATCTGTTCTTTCTACTACTGCATATCCTTGAACTTCACTGTCGAATCTAAAGGCCAAGTCTATGAGTTGGTGCTGTAGATTGTACAGAATTAAAGGGAATTCCGCACAAACCTTCTGTGAGACAAGATTCTCAAATTCTGGGAATCTTTCTGTAACTGGTTTCAAAACTTGCCACCAGGGTGTATCAAGAATCCTTGTTTTAAAAGATTCATATTTTCTGTGTATAACTGTTTTTTCTATTTTTCTTCTTTTTCTCGAGCCTTTGTAATAACTGTGTATTTTTGCTTCGAGTATAGCATTTTTCTGTTTTAACATGCTATTTTCAATTTTTATCTGTGTAATCTGTGTATTTTTGCTTTTTCTTCTAACTGTGATTTCAGTGCTGAAATCATTTCTTGCTGAGCTTGAATGTATTGCTCAGGGTTTTGTTTTGCAATCTCCGAAAAGCTTTTAACCTCTTCGGGTTCTATGTAAAAGTTTTGTATACCAAATTTTTCTCTTGCATCTTTCAATGCTTCAGAGAAGTTTGTAAAACCTTTCCAGGTTGCTCCCCCAGGAATATTTGTTATATGAGGGATAACACTGGTCCATTTGTTGAAAATCCTAATTTTTGTACCTCTGTATATAACATAATGTGTAAAATTGGGTTTGTTTTAAATTGTCTTTCAGGGGTTTTTAAACTTTGTTCCTGAAAGTAAATGCTTAAAGCATTCAAAACCTGTACTTTGAAAGTTGACGCCTGTGGCATGGTTTGAATGTGCCATAGGTTGTCTAGCAAGCATTGCTGCTTGTCTGTAAGTTTCATTCCTATAATAGGACGAAACTTTTTGTTAGAATCTATGAAAATCTGTAAAGCATATGTTCCAAATTCTAATACCGGCTTGGGTATAGAACTGGTATGCAAAGGGCGTTTTTCCCTTGACTGTGTAAACTGTTTTTGCTGTCTATAGAACTGTGTAATTTCATCAGGTCTTATCACTAACTGTGGTAGTGAGCCTTGAGATGAACTGTGTATTTTTTCTATTGACTGCTTGTATAACTGTTGAATCTGTTCTTCTTCTTCTGTCAAAGATTTATCCTGTTTAGGATATACAATCTTTGCTTTTCCTTTATCTTTTTCCTGTCCATCTGTAACAAACCATTTGTTAATATTTCGAGATAACATATCTGCTATCCCATTATTTTTTCCTTTATGTGTTCAAAATTTATAAAATATCCATTTCCTTGTATAATGTTTTGTAAATTGACCCATCTTGTTCTGTTTATCTTTTTACTTTGGTCATTTTTATAAACTTGACGATTGCTTCGCAATCGGTTCTAACTGTAAATTCTTTGTTAAGAAAGATTTTGAATTTGTCTAGAGCATATATTAATGCTTGTATTTCAAAATCTATTGTAGTCCAATTTATTTTGTTTTGAAAATTACCGCTTGCATAAGCGCAAATTTTCTCTTCTTTCTTTGTACTGTATTTATTTGGTTTACATAGAAGGACTGCTCCCCATCCTTCTTTGCATCCATCTGTTTCAATAATTATGTAATCTGTAGTTAAAGGTAATTCAAGGGGTTTTATATTTTTTACCGCCTTTTAATTTCTTTAACCAATTTAATGTCTTCTTGGTTAAAATACTTTTGACCATTTTTTGTAGTTTTACTGTATATTGGTCCAACTAATTTTGACAAGTTTGGGATAAATTTTCTGGCGTAATTTACCAGTCCCAAAAATGCTTGTATTTGTTTTAAATTTTCGAATTTTTCTGGAAAATTTAGAATTTTTGTAGAAATATGTGGTTGTAATTCTATTTTTCCATTTCCAATTTCTAACCCTAAAAAGGAGATTTTTTTTGAATAACTCCATTTTTCGTTTAGAAACTACTATACCATTTGTCTTTATTTCTGTAAAAACCTGCTGAAGGTGTCTGTCATGTTCCTGTACTGTATTACTTGCAACTAAAATATCGTCAATGTAAACTAAACAGAATTCATATTTTAAGAATATACTGTCCATAAATCTTTGAAAAATCGAAGGAGCATTTTTTAGTCCAAAACTTAGGACATTCCATTCATATTGCCCTTCAGAACATGTAAAAGCTGTCCAGGGTTTAAAGCTTTCTTCAAGCTTTAACTGGTTGTATCCTGATTTTAAATTGAATTTTGAAAAAACTTTTTTATTTGTATAAGATTTAGTAAACTGTCTTTGTTAGGGATATTATATCCATCATCTATTGTGTTGTCGTTTAATCTTTTGTAGTTGTAAACTATCCTAGCCTTTCCTCTTTTTATTTCACTGTGATTTCTTACTAAAAAGGCTGCAAATCTGTGCGGACTTTCTGATTTTCTAATTAATCCTTGATTCATCATTTCAGGGATTTGTTTTTTAAATTCCTCTTTGTCTAATGGGCTGTATTCTATATTAGCTGTTCTGATTACTATGTCAGGATTTTTAATTTGTATTTTGCAAATATATTTTACTTTGCTTTTGTTATGTCTTCTCCAATGTATCCTATTTTTTCTAAATGTAAGATCATTGGATGATGTATACTTTTTGTAATGTCCTGCCCTTTTTCTATTTCATGACTTAAAAAGTCTGTAAGAAGTCTTAATGACTCGTTTTCTATCAAGTTTTTTCTGTTGTGTGTTTTAAGAAGTCTAAATTTCCTTATTACCTCTTTTTTGAACAATTTCTGTTGTATTTATGTATCTAAGAGTTGGTATTGTATATAACTGTTTGCTTAATGTTATAAAGTTTTTGTAATTGTTACTGCCCCATTTAAACCTAATATAAAATTTAATCCTATGACAAAGTCTTTAGATTTTATATTTGGTGGGTTTATATTTATCTGTGGCATATCGTATTTAATACTGTAATTGTTTGCAAAGTCTAAGAACTGTATTCCTACTGGTTCTAGACAATGTGTAATATCTATTAATCTATCCTCAACTGTTCTTGTACTTAGCTTATATGAAAGCTTTCTGTGGTATTCTACTGGTGCTAAGCTGTATGATATTAAACTTTTTGTGGCTCCAGTATCTACTAAGGCTTGTAAATCTATGTATTTATTACTATCTAACCATAAACGGCTTTGAATAGTTATCATGTTTGTTGAACCCTGTGTTTGTATGTAAGTTTGTTCTTTTGACTGTGTTATAGCCATTTTACCTATTTCTTCCGGTCTGACTATTCTTTCTATTTCTTCCATTTTATTTTCTAGGTTTTTTATTTTTAAGCTGTGTAATTCTAGTGTAAGTTCTATTTTCTCTATTTTTTCATTTTTACTATCTTTGTTGACTGTTTAGATGTCGAGGCGATATCTTGGTTGTATATTTCTTTAAGGCATTTAAAGCAAATCTCTTTAAAGCACTTATTACACTGTGATCTTTTTCTATACTTGGGTAATATCCACAATTATAACATCTAATGTGGTTATTTCCTTTGTTCTGTATCCAATTATGTTCACAATTTTCTTCTGTATTCATATATATATATGCTACTTTTCTGTTGGATTTTCATCCTCGCTGTATATGCTATATACTGATTCATTATCAGAATCTTCGTCTGTTTTAATAGCTTCTATTTCATAATCTTGTATTTGTTCTATTAAATTAGCTCTTTCCATATTTTTATTCCTGTTTGTGCATTTATTAGCTAGATGTGTGGTATCTCCGCAGATAAAACATCTACATTTTCTTGACTGTGGTTTTTTAACATACCTGTTTATATTATTTTTTCTGTAATTTTTATTGTATGTCATACTTTTTCTTATCTTCTTTCTTTTATTGTATACTCCATAAGCCTGTGGTGTATAAATTGCTGTTTTACAAAATGCATAAGCATTTCTTTTTAACTGTTCTTGTAAAGCCACTTCTTTACATTTTTCTTCTAAAATACTAAATGTATAGGTTATTCTAGGTCCTATTCCTAGATTCTGTTGTGTACCATAATTTGTTTTCCAGGCTTCATGTATAGATTTTCCTAAATCTCCTGGTAATTTTACAAAATATTTATCACAAAGATTATCATCCATAGCTTTTCCTGTCTGAGATAATAATCTAGTGAAATCTAATGTGAATTCATTTATGTATTTCATGTCTGCTATACTTAGCTGTTCTAAGTTTCTTATGGCTGTATCTTGTATTAAACTGTTGTTTTTTGCTGGATCAACTCCTAATATAAGAGTTCTAATCTGTGATGTGAAATTGTAAGGATTATCTCCTAATGCTTTAAGGATGTTTATTTCTTCTGGATTCTGTGTTTTCTTACTTTGCCAGATTCCTAAAGCTATAGGTCCTAGTGTTGTTTCTAGATATGCAAACATATCCATACTGTCTTTTTTATTTGTTTCCCAAAGTCTTACTACATTCTGTTCCCATGTTAAGACTTCATCTATCCATAATTGTGGTTTTTGTTGTTCTAGTAACAACATATTTGTACTGTAAATCTGTCCTATAGGTAATCTTTTTCCTTTTCCTATAAAACTAGATTCCTGTTGGTAATCTACTGTTGGTTGTGCCCATGATTCTCTACCATGAGTTTCTTGATGTGTACCACTGTGTTCTCCTACCCATTCTATTTTTGGTCTTTTTAAAGGGTTGTGCATCTGTGCATCCATAAAGGTCTGTTCTTGTTTGTAGAAATCTGCTATCATTGTTTTTCCATTTACGTATATATATATATGGTAGGATTATCTTGATAACCATCCTATTTGGTGAGAACTCTAGGAACCAATCGTAACCACACAATTAAGTCACATGCAACTCACATGCCATTTTCATCTTTTTTTTAAAACGTTCATAACTTTTTTTTATGAAATTATTTTTTCAAAAAAATTACACCATAAAATTCAGTATTTTTTTTATCTTTCCAACGCCTACCATATTGATATGTTTTTTTAAAAAAATCACCTACCTGTTATTTACACATGTGTAAATCCTGTTATACACATATGTAAATCCGGTTTGACACATGTGTAAATCTGGTTTTACACATGTGTAAAATGAATTTTGAAAAAAAAACAAGCTTTTTTTTATTTTTTTAAATTTTTTTTATTTTTTTTCTGAAAGAAGGAAACGAGAGAAACATTTTTGCGTATTTATTTTTTTTATTTTCATCTTATTTTTTGTTTTATAATTTTTTATATTATGTTTATATTATTTACTATTTTGCCATTGAAAACTAGTGGATCATATTGGTTCCTAGAGTTCTCGCAAAAAAAGGAGTTCCCATTTGATTCTTCCCCTATATATATATATATATATATATATATATATATATATATATATATATATATATATAGGGTTAGGATCATTACAGAACCACTTTTTATTTTTAGAACCACAGAACCATTGATTTACATAAACGTAAATTAAGTCTGATGTTACTTGAGTTGTTTTACATATGTGTATATCCGACATGAACAATAAACTATGTAAAACAACTAAATATCACAAGCTTTAACTTATATATATGTAAATCAGTGGTTTGTAATTTACATTTATGTAAACTAATGGTTCTTTTGGTTCTGAAAATAAAAATTGATTCTGTAATGATCCTGACCCTATATATATATATATATATATATATATATATATATATATATATATATATATAAGATAGAGTTATCTTGAGAACCACTCTATTTTGTGAGAACTCTAGAAACCAATATCAACCACACAAATTAAGTCACATGCAACTCACATGCCATTTCCACCTTTTTTAAAAATATTCATAACTTTTTTTCACGACATTATTTTTTCAAAAAAATTGCACCATAAAATTCAGTAATTTTTTTATCTTTCCAACGCCTACCATATTGATATATTTTTTTTAAAAAAAACACCTACCTGTTATTTACATATGTTTAAATCCTGTTATACATATGTGTAAATTTGGTTTGACACATGTGTAAATCTGGTTTTACGCATGTGTAAAACGAATTTCGGAAAAAAACGAGTTTTTTTTTTTTTTTTTAAATTTTGATCTTAATACATCAAAGGTGAAGATTTGGTTTATTAGTTTACATAATTTCTCATGGTTTTCATTTAAACCATCCCCTATATATATATGTACATATATATATATATATATGTATATATATATAGGGGAGGGTTACTGAGAAAACCAATAGTTATGTGAAAACCAAAGAAAACCACGGAAACCAATAACATAATTCATAACTTTTTTGTTATTTTAATTGTTAAAATGTTATTTAAGTATTTAGTACATACATGTTGAGCATACATACAAGAATGAAGAGTCTTACGTATACGTAACATTGTGTCAAATGAAAAATGATTACGTATACGTAACGTATATGAAAAACCATGCTACGGTTTTCATTTGATCAATACCCTTATTTATATATACTCACACATATATATAGATGGTAGTGATAAAAAAATTTATAAATTATGTGATTGTTTTCATTGGTTTTCTCTAGTTTTCTTATAACATTGTGGTTTTCTTAGGATCTCTCCTCTATATATATATATATATATATATATAGGGAAGGGTTCTATTGAAAACCATATTATAATTAAAAACCATAAAAACCAACATCTAACCATTGATCACATTTAATCAATGGCTAATATCAATAATGGCATGATTGTAATTATTATGAAGTTTATAAGACAAGTTTTTAATACAAAAAGGCATTTTAGTCAAAAGAAAAATCCTTTAACTTTCCATAATTTATATTTCTCTCTCATCTCTAATAATTTACTACTCTCTTAATTTTGTTTCTCTCCCCTCTCTATTAATTTTATTTCTCTCTTAATTACAATTAAAAAAAGTGTTACTCATATGGATTTAAAAATATTTTTCTATATTTTATAGACAGATTTCACGTGAATTGATATGTACGTATAGATATACAACTAATATATATAACAGTTACATATACATAACTATGTACACATATCATAGTTACATATGTGTATTGAAAAAAACCTATCTACATATATTACAGTTACATATATGTATCCAATACAACCTTACGTTGTTTATTACATCGTACATTTGTTGACTACAATTCTTCAATACTATTATGGTTTGTACTCCTACTATGATCCATATTGGAGATTAGTATACGCTACAACACATAAACATGTTCAACACTAATGGAAATTATAGTCCATTTTTGTTACAAAACCCCCGTCATCAAGAATTAGTTGAGTGTTATATGTTTGATTAAGAAAAGTAAAATATTAAAAACATGACTATAAATATATTCATAACAAGAAATCTATTTATATATATATATATATATATATATATATATATATATATATATATATATATTACAACATCAAACCAAGTCTTATTATGCTTAGGAATATGTGGAACAAAAAATATATTATTACTATATATTATTATTATGTCATGATTATTGACCTGTTGAGTATACATAACCTAGTTTTATTGGATTACAATTTTTGTTATACTCATTGACCTATTACGTATATGTAACCTAGCCTTATTTTACTATTATTTTATGTTGGTTGATCTGTTACGTATATGTAACTAGTCTTATTAGTTTAATTTTCAGTTATGCAATCAAATTTGTTACGTACATGTAACACATCAAACCTAATCTTATTATGGATACTGTGTTGTTATGCTAAAATTATGTTTCGTGTATATAACCTATCAAAAAACAAACAAAAAATTTAAAGTTAAAACTATTTATTAACCATAAGTGAATCCATCCATGATGATTTGCATGTGAACAAACATTTAAATATTAGAAGAATCACATAAGAAAAGACGAAATTAACATGAATTGCATAAGTCAAAAAGCTAGTGTTCTTCGACCGATCTTCCAAGTCCGAGAAGAAATTTCCGTTATTAAATGAAATATTTTTAATGATTGATTACAAAAACATATAACTGAAATTATTGTTCAAAATAAAATTTATAGATTAAACATACTTTTAATTTATAAGGAGAAAAGTATGGGATTAAGTCAAAGAGTTCAAAATTACCATAATTAGACACAATTAAAATTACACAAACACCCTTTAAAATTAATTTTATTACATTAAAATTTAAGCAATTAAAGCATCCGTAAACACAATTTACAGATTCATTCTGCTCAACTAACGTTCTCACGGTGGTAAACGGCACCAATTACGGATTCAATATGATTCCGTAAACACCACTTGCGGAACACCTACATTTCAAAACAATCCAAAAACCAACCCATAAACCATCACATCTTCCCAAAAATACCCATTTAAAAAAAAAAATCGTGTGATGATAGTAATATTCATCACCCATAATTTCTAATAAGTTATATAATGTTATGATGCTATTAGGACAATAATACTTATAAAACTTTGTGAGGACACATTAATGTAAAAGAAATAACTATTAATAAAATATGAATCAGAAAAAAAAAACTATAATGTAAAATCTGTTTTTGATATTAAAAAAAATGGTCATGGTTAACGTTCAACATCAGCTCATGGGATTTGGATCAACTACTCTTTGCGATTACGACTTAGATGTGACACGCTAGTGTGCATATGCATCAAAGTCTAGTTTCTTATTATTTTTTTTATTTTATATCATGTTTTATTTTCTTTTGAGTAGGTAGTTATATCACTATGTGTTAATTAGTGGGCAGATGGATCGTTGTTTTCTTTGATTTCCATTATGTAAATACTTTTCATTTATTGGTAACTTTGTATCACACTTCTTATCATGTGTAAACCGTTGTGCAAGTTTCAAGTAAATTAAATACCATCTGTTTTTGTGTGTTCCATTCTCCGATTCAACAGATGGTGTCAAATACACTCTCCAAATGGCTGATCTTCGAGTCGTAGGTGGTGTGAAAAAACTCAACGCGTAAAACCACAAATACCAATCATCAGTCCGTGCTACATAGGCAAGATTCGTGAGAAGTCGTTAATTGTGGAAGGACAACACAAACAGTCAAAAGAAAACGCAAATGGAGTTTTAAGAAAAAGGAAAGGCTAAAGCTGGTAAAACATTGTTTGTGTTGACCACATTAGAGAGTCGAGCACACCAAATGACGCGTGGGATGCTCTAAGTGTGTTATTCTCTAGTAAGAATGATAGCCGATTGCAATTGGTAGAAATTTTGTAGGATTAAAGAACACAGAAGCATCTAACACCCAAATTAAAGATGGATTAGTAATAATACATTAAGACATTTTGTAGCTCATTCTTCTGACTCTATTGGCAGGTCTTGCTTGAACCACTGATATAGTCCTCCCTCCATATGAAAGACATTTGCATAACCATTCAGAACAAGCAAGTAGGCAGCTATAAGTGACCTGCACCAATCAACATGCATAAAACAGTTATTGTTCATTATTGTGTTTTTTTAAGTTATTCTCATTATGGTTTTTCTTCAGTTTTCAGGTCATTATACATGTACACTTTTAAGGTAACACTGAATGGTTTTCCCGTCTAAACGCTAGAATTGTATGCAAGAAAATGATTAATCATGGGGAAAGGAGAAGGGAAGAATGGAAGATATTCTGATGTGTTCTATCACAGGAGGACTAAAGGGTCTCCATTTTTGTAGAACCTACTGATTATTTAGTCTAACGATTTTTAACTGTTGTTCGTTGATTATATATAAAGCATCTGCAAAACGATGCTACTACTTCTTAATAACACTATTCATTGAATAACTTAGGCGTGCAAGATTGTTAAATGAAGACATTTCTTGCATATATTGCTTTAAAATTTTAGATTTATAAAACAAATTTTGTAATATTAATGACCCTGGTCCCTGAAATTTATAGGCTAAACACCATCTACGTCTAATTATTTGTTCTAATTAATCCATTCGACAGTTCAAAAAACACAAGAATGAGAATATACGTGATAATGCGTACGTGAAATGTGTTATAACATGAGTTGGATCTCAGAGTTTAAGTGTGATGTTAAATCATGAAAAAGATTAAAGGAAAGTAATAATCAACCTTGATTGTTGCCCTTCAGGAAGATTTTGTGTAGGTTTCATTGTACCTCCAGATGAGCAAGCTACTATAATCTTTGAGGTTTTATCTAGTTTTGACTCCACGCCTATTTTTCATATAAAATAAATAAACAGCTAATCCTGAAATGAATTAAAGAAAAGGTTTTTAATGCCATACTTTGCAAGAATTCAGGATTTTCTTCTGTTCCAGAAAAGATACCAAAAAACGCAAATGCCACTCGTCTAGCGATGTCCCATGCTGTCCACTCCTTTATAAGCCGATATATTTGCACGTTGATCGCACCTGGGGGATGACCCTACATCAGGTACACAATCACATTCCATATTTTGCAAAGTGTTTTCAGTTGTAAAATCTAGATATAATGAGATCTTGAGGAAAAATATAACCTCTTTAAACTCTGCTTCTGGTCTCACATCAAGAATCACAAAGTTATTTTCTTGCTGAAGCCGTAAAGCTTCCTTTACATCCACACTTCGGACCTGCAGATAATGTATGTCCATTGATTTTGTTCCTTGTGCTAATTATCAGAGGTGACAGTACTGATTAACTTATAAATTGGTGGATTCTGATCATGTTTATCTTTAACAGAAAATAAAAATGACAGTTAAAGGAAACGGGTCGAATGAGTTGAAGATCACCAGATGTCTGATATTCTGATTACCCTTTTTGATCACATGTATAATTTAGTTGGGTTCTGATTGTCCAATTTGGTAGAAAATGAAGGGTTGTGTATGATACTAATTACCCTTTTTTCTAGCAGGAGTTCCCTCTTGATCTTCCATTCTTCTTCAGCTAAGAAATCCAAATCCAAAACTAGTTGAGATTAGGATATAATAATATAAATTAAATTAAAAAAAGAAAAAAATAATAATAAATTACCAGGTGACTTTGCAGGTTTGGTTGCTGCACTTTGGATTGTAAACCTTGAAAGATACCTCCTCCTTGTAGGTGGATAAGAGATGTTTTCATTGAGAGAATTTGAATAAGATGTAAAAAATGGAGCAATATAAAGTTTTGATTGAAGATGTGAGTGTGGAGTGATTGAAGTAAGGGCAACCATCATTTAGTATTTAGCTAAATACTATATGGTTTTTCTGTTTCTTTTTATATATATACATCTAATCAGCAATGGAGTTTCCCATTAAAAATGATTGAGATGTGGGATTTTGATTGCAGTAGAGATGGTGGGGTATTATTACTGGTCATGTGGATATTTTGGTTCCCCTCAAAATCTAAGTTTGTGGTGGTGCTTTTATTTGAGATCTTCTTTCATCCCCATAGGCCATATCCATTTCATCTTTTCAACTCTTATTATGTTTATGTAGACATCTACGACTATATGTGTATATGAATGTATACGTTTGTATATATTGTTCGATTTTAATTTTATTTACGTCTAGCAGTTTAAATTTTAACTTTTGGCTAAAATGAGAACAAGTCAAAATCCATTTAATGTGTATTTTGATAATTTGATGTTTATAACATAGTAAACTATTTTAATAAAAAACTATATTATTTTTATATTTATAATTTTATAATTACTTATATACAAAGTTTTTAAATCCAATAAATAAAACGGTGTTAATTCACTCCATTCTTTTTGGCTTGCCAGTTCTTTTATTCATTTTGATAAGAAAAAAAGGCATATTGGTCTTGTGCGATGGTCAAGTTATCATAAGAAATGAAAAAACGTTTTTTCCCATCCCTCTTTGCATTTCAATTTCTAAGGGTAGACTAATCTTTGAATTGATGTTAAAAAAACTAATCTCAGAACATCAATGAATCTACCAGCTTTGTTGTAGATGTGTGCAACGTAAAAGATGAGGTGGTGCCGTCACAACCACCTGACTCGAGCTGATGGTAGCAGAAAGTTTCAATCGATGTTTCCAACCTTCTTCAAGAGCGACAAAGTATGAAAAGCCGGTACCTTAGGCCGAAAGGCGAAATAGGATGTGGGTATTGGCAGTGGCAGATGGAAATACGATGATTGGTCAGAAAAGAAGAAAGAGTATCACCTGGGCAGGGTGCTTAGTAATTGCCCTAAACAAACACACCATATCTTACAGTTCGAGTGATGGATGCTCTTCATGCCGCAAACGTACTAATCAATAGTAGCTCGGTTCTATTGAAATGGAACCAGTTAACAAAAGGATGACAAGACCTGCAGCATCTGATAAGCAGTTTTATGTCATTTTTCAAAGAGTGTATCAGGTAGCATATCCGAGTCTTGGAGCATACTCGGATGATCAGGAGTGTATACCCCACACGAAGGTTACGCAATAGATCCTAAGAGGCTAGAATGGCATACATCTGTAGATCTGGTGTCTAAAATAGCCAAATACAGTAGATAGTATAGATATGCATGCACCAAAACCTACCCTTGATGATATTATAATAAATTAATAATAGAACAAACGTCAAAGTTCAAAAAAGTAATATACTAGGAAGGAAATCTTAAAATTCAAAACATAATAATACCTTAATCTAAAATGCACAAACCTTAACTGTAAAAACAAAATAATTAAACATTGCTCTCAGACACAAAACAGCATTTAGCATCGAACGCTCAACCCACCCGCTTCAAACGTTTTGTTCCGTAACACATAGATCCTACATAGAAGTGTCGTCACACAGTTTAGTGTGATTTCATATTTGATATTAAATATACCGGGACGTTTACTATTAATAGCCAGAGGTTTGAGCGCATGCTTGCATCACCTGTAAAGTCGCATAATTAACGTCTACCACGTCGACCTGGCCTTGCTGCGCCACCAGTCCTCACACCAGGATTTCGAGCGAATTGCATCCTTAAGGTGACCGAATCTCGGTCATGCTCATCGAACTTATAACCTGCAAAATCGAGTTTGACTATTTTACACCACACTTTCCAATTACAGGGATTGGTGTTAGGTCAAGGGGTTTTATTGCAAACCGAACACCAAAGCTCCCTGGCTGTTAGCTGTCGTTTTAAGAGATACAGGTGCAAATAAGGATTCGATATCAGTAGCACAACCACAACTTCAGGTGCGAATCTGAAATCGATTGTATACCTCATGATTTTAGAGTACCAAGTAGAATATAATTGCTCTATTGAATTCGTTTTCAGTGAGCGAAGTGGCACGATCATATGTAGTGCAAGTTAACGAGGCCGTCTATACGTATTTATGAAGCGTTCAGATTGATCATAAGTCTATACGATAGAGCAGATTTATAATATATTATCTAATACAAGTATACGAGAAGTAATATTGGACTCCATCCCTTGGATTGATGAAATTGCCATTCGGGACTTGCATGCTTCAAAGATTTCTTTCTTTTGGTGTGTGGGTGTTAAGAGGGGGGGGGGGGGGGGGGGGGGGGGGTTGGTTCACAGAATTTTTTTAAGGAATAGAATCCTTGGAATTCACAGAAGCAACTAAAGGTCTTGCAGGGAATGAAATGGAAATCAGCTCCAATTCTTTTTAGTAATCTGTTGGGTATGGAAGATTAGGAAATAGGAACTCGAATGTAAATGACTTTGAAATTCGCAGAGGCAATATATAGTCTTGCAACAGCAATGACTTATTGAAGAAGAAAAACACAGATAAGCAAATTGAGTTTTTGGTGGAAGCAGACACAAACTGACGTATAAGACTTGAAGGGTATTTTTGTCAAACAGATAATATTCGAATGAAACTGTAGAGATTCGTGGGAGCTTGCAATGGAATGCTGTAATCCTTCATTTAGTGAGATTTACAAATTCTATTCGAATTGAATTCTGGCCACTTCTCCAACCAAACACGCCTTAAAATCGAATCTCGAATTCCAGTCCCATAGAATTCTGCAACCCAAACACATCCTTAGGCTTTACAAATACACTGAGGGAGGAAATACAGAACTGCTTCATAATCGCACCCTCCTTCATAGAGTAACACCTGTCCACCTCTACTAGAAAAATAGTACGTGTTGGCACAATAGATGGGACGCTTTTCTAAAGCATTTAGGATAAATAAAAAATATGTACACTCTTTAAGAATATACCGTATTTGTACGTATGCCCATACCTACAACCTCGGTTTAGTAACTCATTAAAACATTCATATTTTGTAATAAGAAGTGCAAGTAGTATACGCACATATCATTATTAATGCAGTATTTTTGTATTATTTCAAGAAACTAAACAATTAATGTGCCTCTATATATAACTCCAACGACCATTTGAAATTTAAAATAGCAAACGGTCTTAGAGAAGAAAACAAGAAACAAGTTACACTATGACCTTTAGTGAGTTTTGGAGTAGAATGCACTTTCAAAGAGCAAGGACCAACCAACTTGTACAACCAAAAAAGAAAGAATGTAGATACGAAAGAAAAAATAAACGTACCTTGTAATGCGTCTTTTGCAGTAGCTGCCTCCGCTGGACTCTCAAAATCAACAAAACAGAGTACAAATGGATCCCCACTCGACTGTAAAATCCAAAACACTGCATCTTAAAATACCACTATACATGTAGATAAACTGAAGTAGTTGGATAGTAATAATGCCAGAAAACCCATGCATTCGTCAATCGTCACCACACTCTAACTAAACATTTCTGTTGATTCATTAAGCAATTTACTCCACATTGTATCTTAGAATACTACCATACATGTTGATAAATGAGTGAATTTGGATATTAATAAATGCCAAAAAACCATTGCATTAAACACCACAACTAAAAATTTCTGTGGATGTGTCGATCATGTAGGTAAATGACTCACTTTTCCAAAAAAGTAAAATGTGTCAATATTTCAGGATGTCCCTAAAATAACTTGGAAGTTCTATTGAAATAAGAGGGGTGTAATCAAAATTCAGTATATACATGCAGCAAAGAGATTTAATCTTACATGTCTAGATCCCTTGGTCACAAGTCGAACTTCTTTGTAGCCCACAAAAGGCCGAAATATATCTGACAAACTCAGGTGAAGGAACCAAACCAATATGAAAAGACAAATGTCAGAATGGCAATACATTTATACTGAACTTCTACACTGAACACATACAATGGATCGATAAAGACAAAACAAAGGATACGAGCCACTTCTCTGCGTGAACAATCTGAAGGCAAACCCTCTATGAAGAGTGTATTGCTAGCATCAGGAGGCAAAGAAATTTCAGGCCTCACACTTAACAGCCCTGCCTCCCGAGCTTTTGTAGCTTCTGTTACTGCAGGATCCACGCCCCCCAGTGGGCCCATACCCATCAAGTGAGGATGACGACCTTCAAGTCCCACGCCCATATGTCTAGTAGACTCAATGCCGCCGGTATATGGTGGAAATTGCTGGCATAACAGTTAGCATGTAAGAATCAAAATTAGCCAAACACACATATACTAATCATGGTAGATGGAGTTGGTACTGCATACAAACATACCGTGCCACGTAGGTAGAAATCGTAAGATGCACCAATGGTATCAGAATCTTTAACCACCAGATGAGTTCCTCTCGCATCCTCATGAGCAAGATAGCTAGATAAGTCACGACCACCAGGAACATCTATCATGTAAATCAAATCAGAACAAGTAAGACAAGATACAAGTACAAAACAACCATCTTAAAACTCGGACCAGGAGTGATATATGACCCACAGAGAAATATGATAAATAATATATCTTTTATAGAAGGGAAAGCCATTGTATAATTATAATACATGTGCCTTGAAATTAGTAGTACTTTAAAAATGCATAGAGCATACACTATGCATATGGTACAAACTTAAAATGCATAGGCAACTTTCCATTTACACTGACTTCCCTATTCACGCCGCTTGGTTTTAAAAGTTTAATTAATAGTTTATTACTATGATTAATTTGTATCATATTTTGGTTTCCTATTATAACTTTAAAATATAGAAAGTTTTTTTAAATTCTGAAAACAACATTATGACGTGCTTATTTTTATCTACGTTCAGGCCTAAGTTATGTTTGAAACTGATATGGGTCAATATAAACATTAATAATTTTTTGACAAAAAAATAATGTTTCTGGAAATTTCAAATATATTGATGCGACAGGATTATCTTAATGTATGTTTTATCTAATACCACGCCCCGCAATGTGCGTCAATGGCGAACCCAGGAATTTTTTATGGGGGCAAAAGTGGGACGATTGCACAATTTTAGGGGGGAGCGTTCGGGATTGTCACATACATATAACACTAAAGAAAAAGTTTTACGAGGGGCGACTGCCCCCCCAACCCACCAAGTAGGTCCGCCCCTGATGTGCGTACAAAACCTTTGATCCAAGTATAATATGTTTTTAGTTCTTTTTATAACCGTAGTTGTTTTCAATACTTCGAATATACCGTTACAATGCAGTTATCAATATCTATGTTTCAATATAAACTTTATTCGAGTCGTCGCAACGCACGAGCAAAATAGTAGTTAAAACTAAAATACAACTAGTTACATGGGCAAACACTCCTCACAGATAAGCTGACAACACTCCTCTATTTGATCATACATTCCAGCTTCATTCATTTATCGTCAATTCGAGTCTTTTTTTAGTGGTTTTGTCAGAATACAACTAGCTAGTGATTTTCATGAACAGAAAGAGAGTAAATAATACAATCCCGTTATAAACTCTGTATGCTTGGACTTTTCATGAAAACCTAACAAGGGTATATGGTGATGACGAATCTGACATCTAAATAGTTGAGAATCAATTTTATTAGAAATCACATAAAGGTTGATTGCTATCTGTTAAGAGACCACATCATGGATTCATGGGTAAGAATAAAAGCCTTCCTTTATCATGTCTACTCATATTCATACAAAATATATAGCTTGAAGATATTCTAAATGAACACTTTAAAGACTCAAATAGACAATATACTCAAACTTAATGGATGCTCTAAGTTAATGAAATGCATGAAACGTTTTTCTCATCATCAACGTATCGCCTCATGAAGAACCAAGAAGACTCATAGTCGCCTAGTTGCTTCTGATCCGTACCGACAGTCATCCCAGCTTGTCATTTTGATAACCTTTGACCCAAACACCTTAGATAGTTCTAAAAGCACTACTCTGGAATCTGGATGTTTTATTTTTAAAAATCTAATTTGATTAATTAAAGAAACAATTGATCTACTACACAATGAAAACTTCTCAAAAAACCTGAATAATATCTAGCTACTTATCTATTTTCAGAACCCACCCTCTTCCTGCCAAACCAAGCACACAACTAGAACAAATTTGATTATAAGCATCCTAAGCATCTAAATCAACTTATCAGGCGGGAAGTGTTTTCCAGTGACTACTCTTTAGCTGTATAACAAAAGGACTCTATTAGATAGATGAAACCAAAGCCAACAATTAAGATCATTATTAAGTTTTAACACGCGTTACGGTCAAAGATTCACAAGCAGATATATCAAAAAGACAAATACCATACAATCCCCAAAATTTTATGTCAAATGTTGGACCAATCTTGACATTAATTAAAGTTAGGGGTCTATTTTGTAATTCGTTTTTGATCTTTATCTAGTAAAATAAATGGATAAGTTTATTAGGTAGTTTACAGCTTTATCTCTAAAGGATTTGAGATAAGCTTTTGTGATTTAACTTTATCTCTAAAGGATTTGAGATAAAGCCTATTATGTAGGAATAGATTAACTTGATGGGCTAGGTTAATCAACTATAAATAGGAGATAGTTTTTACTTATTCTTTGTAAGTTTTTCTATCAATTAAATTGGAGAAGGAGTTCCAGAATTATTCCTGTGTTTTCTGTCTGTTTTCTGTTTGGTTTTTCTGTTTGGTTTTTCTGGTACCAATTTACTTCAATTGGTGTCAGAACTCCGGTTAAGAGATCTGGGATTTTCTGTTGATCCAACGAGGTGGATCAAGCACTTAAACCACCAATACACCAACTGTACAAGCGTCGATCAAAGGAGGGATCGATGGTGGATGCTGCAGCACCAAACAACCAACTAACGCAGGTTGATAAAACAGGAAACCTTCCGTTCCAATGCCCGGTTCTAACTCCGACCAATTACCCAATCTGGTCACTTAAAATCAAGGCGATTTTCAAAGCATATGGAATCTGGGAGGTGATTGAACCTGGGACAAATCCGGATCAGAAAAAGGACAATGCAGCCATAGCCTATCTCTATCAATCGCTACCTGAAGACCTTGTTTTGCAGATCGCAAGCTGTGAACATGCGAAATACATTTGGGAATCAATCAAGACTCGACACTTAGGTGTTGAACGAGTCATGGAGGCACGATTGCAGTCCCTAAAAACTGAGTTTGATCTGATCAGAATGAAGGAAGGCACAACAGTGGATGATTTTGTGGGAAAACTCTCCGAAATTGCTTCAAAATCAGCCACCCTTGGATCTCCAATCAATGAAGCAGCACTGGTCAGAAAACTTCTAACAAGTGTACCTGACAGCTTCATTAACATGGTAGCAACAATAGAGCAGCTGGTTGATATAAAAACAGTCAAGTTCCAAGAAATCGTTGGAAGGTTGAAGGCGAATGAAGAAAGAACTAATATGAAGACCAATAACAGGAGCCATGACCAACTTCTATTATCCTACAATGAATGGGAAACAAAAAGAAAGCAGGAAAAGGGCTTTGGTCGAGGCCGAGGGAATGGCCAAGACAATCGTGGAAGAGGCCGAGGTCGTGGGCGATCAGGGGGTCGTGGAAGGGGTTCAAACCATGCTCAAAACTCCCAAGATGGAAGCCAAAGTTCAGAGAACTCAAAGAAAGATCGGTCTAAACTGCAGTGTTTCAGGTGCGATGCATTTGGACATTTTTCAGCCGACTGTCCAACTAGAAGGAATGATGAGAAGGCCCATCTAACACAAGCCACCACGGCTGGAACAACACATGCTAATGCTGACAAGCCTGCGTTGTTAATGGCTGTAGCTGATCAAATCAAGAAGGAACTAATCTATGTGAATGAAGAAAAGGTATTTCCAGCTAAATACGGGTCACATGATGATGGGCAATACATGTGGTATTTAGATACCGGGGCAACAAACCATATGACAGGTAATAAAAGTTTATTTTCAGCAATTGACACAAATATAGGGGGCAAAGTCAGATTCGGAGATGACTCAAGTGTTGAAATCGAAGGAAGAGGTTCTATCCTTCTCGAATGTAAGAATGGAGAACAAAGGTTGTTGACCGATATTCTTTACATCCCGTATTTAAAGAGCAATATTTTCAGCATCGGGCAAGCTGAAGAAGGAGGGTGTGAATTAACAATTAAACAAGGAATTTTATCAATGTTTGATTCGGATGGGACTTTGCTAATGAAGACTCATAGATCTCCTATCGCTTGTATAAAATCAACTAAAAATGGGTCATCGATTTGCGTAATAACCAAGATTCATGATGCAGCTTGGCTGTGGCATGCCCGCCTTGGGCATGTAAACTTTGACACTATCAAGCACTTAGGGACGAGTGAACTAGTCCATGGAGTACCGGCTATTGACCACCCTTCACAACTATGCAAAGCATGTTTGGCAGGGAAGCATACGCGACAAAGTTTCCCTAACCAGACCACTTTTAGGGCTCCAAGACGCTGGAACAGGTTTACGCAGACCTGTGTTGGCCTATAACACCGCCACCGAAGCTGGAAACAGGTATATTTTGCTGTTGTTGATGATCACAGCAGGTTTATGTGGCCATTATGTTAAAAACCAAGGATGAAGCACTTGAACGATTCAAGATATTCAAAGCTTTGGTTGAGAACCAATACGGGGAAAAAATAAGGTCCTTAGAACTGATAGGGGTGGAGAATTTACCTCCAAGGAGTTCATTGTTTCGTGAAACAAGCTGGAATTACAAGGCAACTAACTGCACCCTATACACCCAGCAGAATGGTATAGTCGAAAGAAGAAACAGAACCGTGTTGAGCACAACAAGGAGCATTTTAGTGCAATGAATGCCACCGTGTTCTGAGCAGAAGCGGTACGTCATGCAGTCTATGTGCTAAATAGGTTACCTACGAGGAGCTTAAAGAATCAAACACCATACGAGGCGTTAAAGGGCAGAAGACCAAGACTTGATCATTTACGTGTCTTTGGATGTGTTGCATATGTAAAAACACTCTCAAACCAGGTGAAGAAACTAGAAGACAGAAGTGTTCCCATGGTACATTTGGGAATAGAACCAGGGACCAAGGCTTACCGCATGTACGATGTTGAGGAAAAGAAGGTGGTAATCAGTCGAGATGTTGTGTTTGATGAGGCACGCAAATGGGAATGGAATAAACACCAACAACCGAACAAAGAAGCTGAGTTTGTGATTCATATGGAGCCATTTGAATCTGATTCAGCAGCTCAAAACAACAGACATGAAGCTGATTCTGCAGCCCAAAACAGTGGACATGGGCCTGCTGAACCCAACAGCCCTGTAAGTCCACTGATTAGCAGCCCATTTCAAGGAAGCGGCCCATTAACTCATGCTAAAACAGCAGACTCAGCCTATTCTGAACTTAGCAGCCCAGAATCAACTATAAAAGAGCTTGGGCCAATGTTACCACAGCTTCAAACAGACACTGTTGGTGAATCAGACCCAACTATGGCAAAAGATGAGACTTATGATGATACACCGCCACAAGGTATGAAAAATCTGTATGAAGTTTATGATCTTCTCCTCACTGAAGGGGAACCAACAAACTTCAAGGAAGCTACAGGGCATAAAGAATGGAGCAAGCTATGGAAAGTGAAATAGCTTCCATTGAAAGATGTAAAACTTGGGAGTTAAGGACTACCTCCGGGACACGACCCAGGGTTTAAAATGGCTTTACAAAATTAAAGGGATGCAAATGGTGTAATTACAAGATACAAGGCACGATTAGTCGCCAAGGTTGCATCCAACAACATGGTGTAGACTTTGACGAGGTATTCGCGCCCGTAGCTAGAATGAGACGGTTAGACTCATTCTAGCATTAGCAGCACAAAGGGGTGGAATGTCACCACCTTGATGTTAAAACAGCATTTTACATGGGGAACTCAAGGAAGAAGTGTTTGTAACACAACCGGAAGGCTTTGTTAAGAAAGGAAAGGAGCAAAAAGTTGTACAAATAAGCAAAGCTCTTTATGGCTTGAAACAAGCTCCACGAGCTTGGAATACAAAGTTAAATGGGGTTCTAAAGGAATACGGATTCAAAGGTGCAAACTTGAACAAGCCGTTTACACAAAAAAGAACCCATGAAGGTTCATTGCTAGTAGGGACTATGTGGATGATTTGATTGTAACCGGAAATAACATGGAGAAAATACAGCAATTCAAAGACAAATGGAAGATAAGTTCGAGATGAGTGGTTTGGGTTCACTCTCTACTATCTCGGGCTAGAAGTGATGCAAGGCAATGATGGAATTAAAATAAAGCAATCAAGCTATGCAAAAAAGATCCTACAGCAAGCCGGTATGTGGGAGTGTAATTCTACTCAATACCCAATGGAACCGGGGGACTGAAATTAACAAGGAAGATGGCAGCAGCAGTGTAGATGCAACAGAGTACCAAAAAACAATAGGGTGCCTTCGGTACTTGACTCATACACGGCCAGACCTTGCATACTCAGTTGGATAGCAAGTAGCAAGTAGGTACATGCAAGCTCCCCAAAACTACTCACTTTCAGGCTGTAAAACAGATTCTCAGGTATGTAAAAGGAAATATAGACCTGGGCATTCACTACCGAAGGAATGGAAGTAATAATCTGTTGGGATTTAGTGACAGCAGCCTTTTAGCCGATCCAGATGATGGAAAAGGAACCACGGGGCTGGTATTTTACTTTGACGATGGGCCCATTAGCTGGTGCTCGCAAAAGCAACAACAGTGCTTTATCATCTTGTGAAGCTGAGTTTATGGCTGCAACTTCAGCAGCCTGTCAAGCAATTTGGCTAAGGGGTTTATTAGCTGAAATTACAGGAAGAAAAGAAGAACTTGTACTCGTAAAGGTGGACAACAAGTCTGCAATCAACCTGATGAAAAATCCTGTCTTTCATGGAAGGAGTAAACACATCAACATACGTTATCACTATATACGAGAGTGTGTAGAGAAAAATCAAATCAAGGTTGATTTCATTAGTGGGGATCAACAACCAGCTGATATTCTCACGAAGGCTCTACCAAAGATTAAGTTTGCTGAAATGAGAGAACTATTGGGAGTAAAGAAGATTGAAGACTCGGGAAAATAACAAGAAGACTCAAGGTCAAGATTGGGGGGGTGATTGATGTGTGCCTATTCTCACGTATGCATGCATATAGTGGGTTATTTCCATTTTAGTTTAATGGTTTATTATTCAATTAAGGATGAAGTGGGTGGGTTAATATGCCCCACGTTCAACCATGTTTAGTTAGTGGTGTTAGTAGTTGTAGTCCTTATTTAAGGATCTTTAATTGTTGATGAAAGATTATCAAAAAGTTGTTCAAGAAATCTGTTTCTATCCTATTTTCTTCAAGCTTCATTCTTTTTTTTTTTTGGCCAACATTTAACTGTTGGAACCACATCAGTGGTATCAGAGCCGTCGTGATCCATGGCTGCTCAAACACTATCCGAAACAGAGTTCCGTCAATGGGTTCATGATTCCTTTGGAGACTCGAGTCCCAGTTTCAACAAATCTTCAACGAGCTTCGATTATAATCCGAACCGCGTCAGAAGACTTCCACACCAAGATCTCATCACCAATGTCTCTTACCTCAGTAGTAGGAGACTCCCCAACAACAAGGCAACAATCGAATACTCACCAACGCAAAGCAACCACCATCCCACTGCCATCAACACACCAAACTGGTAGGTCCCCCCGCCCTAAACCACACCGCTTCAAAAAACACCACCTCCGGCTATGAACAGCAGACAACCCACCGACGAAATGTTGCCGATTTCAGAACTCAGACTTGTTTTCCCGTCAACTGCCCCGAAACAAACAGTAGCCTAGCGGCTTTGTTCACAGATGCCAAGTATGTTATCTTTCCTTCTTCTTACTACAAGGTTGTAAAGAAGAGCTTTACTCGATGTGATTATGTCCAAGTTGCAAACTATATTGAAGTGGTTGTCAAAGAAAAGCTACGACAGTTCCCATGTTTGGTAGGAAACAAGAGCTACCAAAACCATAATCTTGAAGAGCCGTCTCAACAAACCACAACACGCGAGTGGCACCCACCATGGCGCTTAGTTACTATTCCTTTGCATGTCATAGGACGAACCGAGTGGCGATCGCCGTGGCCATCGCCATATCTTGTCAGGTTCACCCTGAGGACAAGGTGAATTTCAAGTGGGGTGGATTGATGTGTGCCTATTCTCACGTATGCATGCATATAGTGGGTTATTTTCCATTTTAGTTTAATGGTTTATTATTCAATTAAGGATGAAGTGGGTGGGTTAATTATGCCCCACGTTCAACCATGTTTAGTTAGTGGTGTTAGTAGTTTGTAGTCCTTATTTAAGGATCTTTAATTGTTGATGAAAGATTATCAAAAAGTTGTTCAAGAAATCTGTTTTCTATCCTATTTTCTTCAAGCTTCATTCTTTTTTTCTTTTTGGCCAACATTTAACTGTTGGAACCACATCAGTGATTGTTGGACCAATCTTGACATTAATTAAAGTTAGGGGTCTATTTTGTAATTCGTTTTTGATCTTTATCTAGTAAAATAAATGGATAAGTTTATTAGGTAGTTTACAGCTTTATCTCTAAAGGATTTGAGATAAGCTTTTGTGATTTAACTTTATCTCTAAAGGATTTGAGATAAAGCCTATTATGTAGGAATAGATTAACTTGATGGGCTAGATTAATCAACTATAAATAGGAGATAGTTTTTACTTATTCTTTGTAAGTTTTTCTATCAATTAAATTGGAGAAGGAGTTCCAGAATTGTTCCTGTGTTTTCTGTCTGTTTTCTGTTTGGTTTTTCGGGTACCAATTTACTTCATCAAACACAACACAACAAGGCAACAAATAATGTTTGTACTCTTAGTCTCTTACTATAGAATCTTAAGGCACCTAGAATGGCTACTACAAAGACCATGTCCTTTTCAAGCTGTAATACTTATTGCTTCTATAAATATCAAGTTTCTGACTTGACACTTGTACATACAAAAAAAAAAAAAAAAGGATTAACAAGAGATTTAGTCCTGCTTAGGCATCATATGTCACATACCTAAACCAATGTTCTAAAAGTAAATAAAAAAAATCACAACAAGGGATTCTGATACCTGCAGAAAACAATGCGATAGAAAGAAAGAAAGAAAGAAACCCTAACATCCATCCCTCATATCAACAATTAAGTAAATAATTCCAGATTATCTACACAAAACACATTAAACAACGGCGACGAGAGAAAAGAGAAAGCGAGAGTGTTACCGTAATCGGAGCGGAGGCGTTTTCCGATGAGTGAATGAAGTGGCTGCTGCTGCTGCTGCTGCTGCTGCTGTCTGCCTTCAGCGGCAGCGTACTTCCAGTATGAATCGTCCATGAAAATTTATATCAGTTGTGGAGAATGAAGAAGAACAAGAGCACCTGTGATTCGAGAAGAAAGAAGACTGATTTACTGGCGGCACCCTTTCGCTTTGTATGTTATTTTCGCTCGTTTCGTAAATGGGTGTAATTTCCAAATGAAAGGTTATATGTGTGATAAATATGCATATTGTTTTATTATTAGGTTAGTTTTACAACGTGTTATCTTATCACATGAATATGTTTCTTTTTTGAATCATCATTTGTTTACATTTCTCTACAAAACAACCGGTTGTTGTTTGATTTCGATCGTTAGTGAACATCCACTATACGTACATGAGTTCATAATTTGTGTTTGTCATTTTTGAATAATTTGTAGTTTTATTAATCGGTATTTTTTAGTAACTTGGTTAACTGAGTGCAAATTTAAATTCTAGATGCTTCCTAGCTCCTCCCATGTGTTCATCACAATTACATATTAACCTTTTCAAAGAAATTCTTCATTTTAACATTTCTCATGTATTATATCATGTTGTTTTAAATATCATAATTATCATATTAAATATTTAAATTTCAAATATCACTCATATTAATCTGATCCATCAAAATTTACATCTAATAATGTAAACTAAATCACTATATGTTTCGACAAAAGTTAACGATTATAATTTTGTGATCAAATTCGTACGTCAGATTGTATGATTTGTGTAACGAATATGACAATATAAGTAAAGAAATGATACAATTGATTACAAGAAAAATCCTTCATCCCTGAGGGTCTACAGCATAAAACCTTGGGTGGTAACTAATCGTCGCTTGCCTCTTATTCTTTTTATTGATTGTAATAAAAGTACAACTAGAGAGCTATAACTGATTGATACTACGTGTAAGAGAGAGTTGTATGGGTGAACTGTGTGTTTATATATTGACTGCTATGTCTCTATTTATAATAATTTAAAATAATTGACTCCCAAGATTTTTTAGGATTGCGCAGTCTTCACTCCTAATCGTTAAAAGTCTTTTTTCGCATGTTTTTAACAACTAAACTTCGATTCCTTAAGGTTGATTGAGTAACAATGAGTCACCTACGAGAATTTAGTTAGTAACAGCAGAAATTTCAGGATATTGTTTTTACTCAGGATCCGGGATAACATTTACTCGTAACAATTATCACCAAAATTTAATAGCTGTGATCACGAATTATAGTCATTAAATTTTGAATACATGATCAAGACATGATTAAACACGACGCTGAAAGGCCCGATAACCTAGGCATACAAATGTAATCATTCAGACGGTTATTTAGTATTATTGTTTTAAAACTTAATCTTCCTCGCATTTCTTCCTTCATCTTCTTCGTCTGATTTCGTAGAGTCTTTGTGCTAAGTTTTTTAACTCCTTTCGATTATACTTTCTTATTTCACGATTTTACAACCATGGGAAAAAAGATAACTTTTTCTTGATCTTCCATTCTCGATGGCACCATCGATAACTTTATTGACTAGGGGCTACTTGAGCATCTTGCTCATGAATCATGTACATTCCTTGATCAAGACATCGAACTCCTTAAGGAAAGTCAAGCCTTCCCCGATAACACTATTTTCAAGAAATATGGCCCTAGGGTTAGGTCTAATTTTGTTTTAAAAACATGAGTTTGCTTTTTTTTTTTTTTTTTTTTTTTTGGGTTTTCCTTTCCTTTTAGGTCTTTACCATCCCTTTCCCCCACTAATGTCTAAGTTCTTCTAGTTACTTGGTTAAGCTACCCTCAAACCATGCCTATGTTTGGAAAATTTCGTATACCCTAGAGCACCTGATTCAAACTCATGCTCTTGACATTAATATCTTTGAGTTAGCCCATGTTTACAACTTGAGACGTAATGGATCCTCCTATTTTTATTCTAAACCAAATCGGATCAGCCCCATTTGATTCTCAAAACCACCCAGAATGATGTCGACTAGAAAGAAAAATTCTTCTTCGTGTAGTGTAGCACTATTCCTAGCGGGTATCAACTGCCAATCGAATGGGTCAAGATGGGTATGTTTCAGTCTTTAGGATCCTGCCTTATTGTGCTGTTATCTAAACTAATCTTGTTTATTTGTTTATGCAGCACCGAAGTTCTCTGATTTGGCACTTCCACGGTTGGACAGCATCAAGCGAGTGGATTACTTCCATACACTCCCTGTTGCAGAAAGAACATTCTGGCTCTAACTTTTCACCTTTGAAGAATTCCCAGCACCCAACACTCAGAATTTCTAATGTCATGTGGTACGTAACACTCTCCCTTCATTTATCTTTAATATACAAGTCTACAATCTTGATATGTTATAATCAGTTTGTAGGAATTAATTTCAAGGTTCGCATCAGGCTTTCTCCCCCAGACATCGACAACATGATCTCCGAAGGGGTCATTGTTAAGAAAGGAAACCACCCCCCCCCCCCCCCCCCCCCCCCCCCCGTCGTGATCCCTAAGCCAAGTGCTCATGTGCTCCGCTCTATATCCTCAACAAGTAAAAAAGAAAATATGTTGAAGTCGTGGATATTAAGCTCTTCTCTAGGATGGATTATGCTGACATTGCAAATAACCTTATTATCCTGTGATCTGCTTCTATACTTTAAAGGCCTAACTATATCTTTTTTTCGTAGGGGTTGAAGCACATTAGTAGCTGCTATACTGAGACTGAGAAGAGGGTCAAAAAAGCTAAGGAGATCACTGAGGATCTCAAGAGCTGAGCGGTTGCCAAGAGCAAGATGATGGAGAAAGAGGCTAATGAGTTTGTTTGTCTAAGCACGAGGTGGAGCAGATTAAAGGAGATCATGCCCAGGAGCTAAAAGGGGTCCTCCATGAAGCTAAAAAATCTGCTGCCATGACTATTCTCCAGGCTAGGATCCGGATGGCCGAACAAGCTGCTGACAAGAGCTTCGACATCGTTGCTTAAGATGTCCAAGGATGGTGGAAGACCCTGATTAGTCTTGGCGGAGAAGTGGTTGGGATGAGTGAGATGCAGACAGATGAGACTAAAAAAGTAGTATAAGAGGTTCCAAAGGGTAATGAAGGCAACGATGCTAAGGCCTGAGCCTTTAATTTGAATGTTGATGTGTTGATTCTTTGAACAATTTGGTTGGTTTTTGCTAAACAATTTACTTTCAAAGTCCCAGATGTTAAGCATGAACAAAAGTCTCACTAGTTGCACATGAATAAAAGTTCCACTTGCTCGGCACCCTCTGCTTGCTTTATTTTTTTAATTTTGTTTGTTTGACATATATGCTTGCACTATGATTGTTCTATAACTAATTTTCATAAATTGTTATTTATAATTTATTAAAATTTTACTATTATTTTTTTATCAATGGCTAATGACATGTAACATACAAAATATTTATAAAGTAATGATTTTAATATATTGAATTTATTCCACCCATGTAATACATAGGTTTCTAACCTAGTAGAATATATTATTAAATAATTAATACCATTCATTATTCATACTTTTTCGTAGGATGATCTTAACCACACTCAAAGATATTTAAATGTGTACTCGATAATGTTGTTTAGTGTGCGATCATTTGGAATTATATGACAATAATAACATTATCATATGCCACATGAGGATATATATCAGAAAATGGGTTGTAATGCTAAGGTTGATGGGTTGAAAAGCAGGAGAGAGGACAATGGATTGTAATGCTAATGTTAATGGGTTGATAAGCATGAGAGAGATTATTGTTGTTGCTAATTGCAGATAGGTTTGGCTTTGTTATTTTATAATTTTATAACTGATTTTCATTATTTGTTATTTATAATTTATTAAATTTTTATTATTTTTTATTTTATCAATACCTAATGACATGTAACATACAAAATATTTATAAAATCTAATGATTTGAATACATTGAATTTATTCTACCTATATAACACATAGGTTTCTATCCTAGTAGAATATATAATATAATAAATTAATACCATTCATTATTCATACCTTTTTGTAGGATGATCTTAACCACACTCAAAAGTATTTAAATGTGTACCTGATAACATTGTTTAGTGTGCGATCATTTAGAATCATATGACAATAATAACATTATCATATGTTACTTAGGGATATAGATCTGGTAACGGGTTGTGATGCTGACGTTGATGAGTTGGAAAGTAGGAGACAGGACAATGGGTAGTAATGCTAACTTTGATGGGTTGGAAAACAGGAGGTAGGACAATGGGTTGTAATGCTGATGTTGATATGTTGATAAGAGGTTCCTGTTGTTGCAAATTGCAGATGGGTTTGGGTTTGTATACATGTTTGCATCCGGGTAAGTGGCTGCCAACATGGTATTGATCTTGGTGGTTTTTTTAGCACATGGTGAGGAAATCCTTGATTCGACATACCTCTAAAGTGAGCATCAATTTTATGAGACATAGGCTATGTTTGGGATTGCTTATTTTGGTTGAAAATTTTTTTTGATAAAAAAAAAACTTATTAATTTATGATTTTTCAAAAATAGTTTAAAAAAAATGTTTGGATTAGCTTATAACTAAAATATTATGAAATGATAAAAAAAAACATACTTTTAAAAATAATAAGAGTTAATAGGAAGTAGTAGAGGGATATAATAGAAAATTAAACTAATTTTTTTTTTTTAAAGTTAATAAGTAACCACTCTTTACTTTTATCTTATATGAAAATTCAGTTTGAAAAGTTATTTTGGGTTTGTCAAATAATTTTTTTGATTTATTAACTTCTCAAAAGTTAATAAGTCAAAAGTAGATAGAAAATAAGCAATCCCAAACACCACCATAACCCCATAATTACCCATCAAATCTTAAATGATTAACCCTTCACCTACATTAATATGTTCAGCATAAGTAGTTGTCCTTTGATACTAAACCAATGTCCTCACCAGCTCTCTTTTCTTAGCTCTAATGGTTACCAAGTTCAGGATTAGTACATTCATTGCTTGCAGCCTTTAAGGGGTTCTTGGTGCCCAAATAAGTAATCCTGCTCATGATATGGGTTAGGCACTATCTCAACTAAGGGGCTGTTTGATTACACTGACTCAGTAAGATCTGACTGAGTCAGAAGCTGACCCAGTTAGAAGTTCTGACTGGGTATGCATCTGACTGAAACTTGGCTGTTTGATTCAGTATCTGACTAGAACCAAATCAATTTAGTATTTAAGTAACAAAACCCACCGGAGTCACACCACCGGTCGGAACCACCACACCACCACCACAACCACCACTGTCACCGTACACATTCCGACCACCACCGCAATCCACCGCTCTTAGCCACCGTCGTCCGCCAAACCACCACTGTCACTGTCGTCCGCCGAAGTCGGAACCACCACACCACACCGTTCGTCGCTTCCCACACATGTTCACAAAGGCGGTGCCTGCGGGTCGATAGGCCGAAGGAGAAGGCGGTGCTTGCGGGTCGCGAGGGGGCGGCGGCCTGCGGGTCGGGAGGGGACGGCGGCCTGCTGGTAGGAAAGGACGGCGGCCTGCGGGTCGCGAGGGGGCGGCGGCCTGCGGGTTGCGAGGGGGCGGCGGCCTGCGGGTCGCAGGCGCGAGTCAGCCGGTCAGCCGGGTCAGCCCGGTCAGCCGAAAACAAACAGCCCCTAACTTACAAATCAAATCTTTGATTGATGAGGTTGGTGGATAATTTGATCCATAGGTAGGTGGTGATGTATCAGTAATGCCTTGACCCAGATTATTTAGAGATTCATGTGTTCATCTAAATTGAAGGTGTGAGCGCATTCAGGTCCAGGGCGATTGAACATTTTCGATAGCTACATCCTCAACGAGGGTGTAACTAGAAGTGCAGTTCCTTTGAAATGAAACAAGTTCTATTTGTGAGGAGGCTTGAGTAGTTTGGTATAGGAATTGGGCAAAAAAAGGTGGAAGTTTAGTGGCTTTAGAACACTAATCTGCATATGTAACTTCTATTCTTTATTTTGGTTAGTTTTTTCAAACCAATTTCCATACATAATATATTCCCTGCTGTTAGAAAAAAGGGTGCAAAGGAAATCAGTATTTCTTCTCTCTCTTTTGTCCTGTACAAGGGCCCTTGGTTCTTGTATGTGAGATTTATATATATGTTTCGGACTGCAAGAATCAGAAAATACCTTCCTTTTTGCACAGAAGACAGCGAGATCCGAATAATGATTCTCTGCTGGTGCATCAGTAGCATTACCATGGTCTAGAGTAGAAGTCCATAAAACTGTTGCAACCTTGTTACTTTTAATATGGTGAGGACTATTTCCTCGAGTTGATTCCATAAGGTTCGGCAACTTTGCCTAAAGTAAAGCTTCTATATTCTAGTCCACCTTGTGGTTCATCATTCCCATTATGAAAGTCCAGATGCAAATTCTTTACATCTTGACAGAGGCAGAGCTTGTACAACAGTCACACGTAGAGCACAGTGATCGTCACGCCACACTGCGATTGACCGATCAGATCATTTCTTAACTATGGGCTATGTTTGACCTCAAGAAAATCTTTATGCACTGAAAAAAACAAGACCACCAGTTTGTACAATCATGCGATTGGCCGATCAGATCGAATGATTCTCTGAATTGCTTATTCTAGTAAAATATATACAGATATCCCTGATAATGGGAAGCTGGTGGTTGATTTTTCAATCTGATTACTTAATTTCACAACCCTAAAGCAACATTCACCCTTCTTGAAGATTGAAAACCAAATACCAACATTTCAAATTTCACCAATTCCAGATATCATCTACATTCCTAAAGATCTAGAGCCATAAAACAACCACAGAAGATAAAATAGTTATCAGAACAAATTAATCAAAAAACAAACAGGCATGAAGGGCAACAAAACTGAAACCGTAATTATGCGATTGTAAAATTACAGTACGATCACATCAACACGATTACATACATCTTCGATTAATAAAAAAAAACTCACAGAAATACTCTTGTTCTTGGATCCTTGTTCTTGATGAATAGATTTACACGGGGAGAGCTTCAACGGAGGTGGGAGTGTGTGCAGGATGGTCGGATGCGGGGAGATTTGAAACCATGAGAGGACGATCTTTAGCTTCTTCTTGATTATCGTTCTCGTCGTCGGAATCGGAGGTGTTTACGTTGACGCAAGAGAAACGATCGAGAGAAGCGAAGAAGGCCGAGGCAACGTTGCTGCCGACCCAATAAGCTAATCCTTCGAGCTTTTCGTAGGACAAGATGCTAGAATTCTCCATCTTTATGGAATTTCTCCGATCTAGAGGGACTCGAATTGATCTGTGATTTCTTTTTCGATTTGGCAAACCCTAGAAAATAAAGGGGAAGAGGGGTGGTGGGATTGTGTGAGACGTTGATGTTTTGAGTAATTCGGACACAAATTAACGCAAGCTGGATCTTTTGAGTAATTCAACAAACATAAATGTCTACTAATCATATGATATTCTCCCACATTATTCATTTATCCTTCAACTAGTTTTTTTAACCCGCCGTACGTTGCGGCGGCATCAAATGTTACGTGATATAATATATACTACAATCAACTCAACTCTAACTAAATTTACGTCAAAACGTAGAGAACTTGACTTTATACCGTTGAATTAACACGTTTTATATTAGACCCCGCTCTTTTTCAAATAAAATTTATGTCCAAATGTAGACCAATTCTAAACATAAAAAAAGCACCTGCAGTGATAGCGTATGCAGCATGATAAAGTATATATTACAATCGTCCCGCTCGTATCCGAACTAAAATATTAGCGTCAAAACGTAAAGCAGCTCTTCTTTTTTAAATTAAGCTCGCGTGATGCGGCACTTTTTCAAACCTTGTTATGCGCGTTAATACAGTGACATCGAGTTGGTTAAGTACGTAAAAAAATGTGTGAATTTGCGATGATTGGATATAGATAGAAAAGAATCTATGTCTAGTACGTTACGACGAAAATTAAACGTAAACGTTGACGCAACAATCAATCACGAAAAATTAAAAGTGATTGGGAAAAATAAATATCAAAAGAGTAAAAGAAAAAAAGGAAAAGAAAACCAGAAACAAAAATTGAAACTCGTTAGAGTCGAAACCGGGATAGTTGATTAAGAACCCAAATCCTTACCACTCCAACCACTCCACGCTAATTTAGGTCTTTGAAACATAAAATATTAAATGACTTTAAGAGAATAAATTTTTTTAAAAAACCCATCGATGTTAACTTTTAAGTATGAGTAAATTAGAATTTAGACAAATATCGTTATTTTTTGAAACGATAAATCTATCTTAATTTTACTGTTAAATTACATTATGTTTGGGTCTAAATGATCCAATTAATAATGCGTTTATTTGCTATAACAGTAAGTTTAAACAAGTTACAATATTGCTTCCAATGTCCAGTGACTTGTTCAAATAGTTTAGGTCTCACTCATAAGCGTACAATGATGTGTCTAACTAGTCTAGGGGGCTGACGGTTTTCGGCTGACCGGCTGACTCGGTCAGCGGGTCAGCCCGTTTGATTTCTGGATAGTGGCTAGCTGACCGGGTCTCCATTGCTGACCCAAACCTAAAAAGAAAATATGCTGACCCAGCCTCACAAGTCACAACATGATCTTTGCACCTCCACAACCACCGCCCCCTCCACAACCCGACCCCAATCCCTCGGCCGGAGCAGCGAATCCCCAGAACCTCCATCACGGTTGCGACCCGCAGGCCGCAACCCTCTCGCGACCCTGATCTTTGCACCGCCCCCTCCACAACCCGACCCCAATCCCTCGGCCGGAGCAGCAGATCCCCACAATCTCCATCAAGGTCGCGACCCGCAGGCCGCAATCCTCTCGCGACCACCCTGATCTTTGCACCGCCCCCTCCACAACCCGACCCCAATCCCTCGGCCGGAGCACAGCAGACTTCCATCACAATTCCTCGGGACCCGCAGGCAGAACCGTAGGCCGCCGCCCCCATCACAATCCGACCTCCATCACAATCCCTCGGACCCGCAGGTAGAGCCGGTAATCTTGCTTTCTCTCTATGTAGATGTGTATGTAGATGTGTATGTAGATGTGTATGTAGTTGTGTATGTAGATGTGTATGTAGATGTGTATGTAGTTATGTATGTAGATGTGTATGTAGATGTGTATGTAGATGTGTATGTAGTTGTGTATGTAGATGTGTATGTAATTGTGTATGTAGATGTGTATATAGATGTGTATGTAGTTGTGTATGTAGTTGTGTATGTAGATGTGTATGTAGTTGTGTATGTAGATGTGTATGTAGTTGTGTATGTAGTTGTGTATGTAGTTATGTATGTAGATGTGTATGTAGATGTGTATGTAGTTGTGTATGTAGATGTGTATGTAGTTGCTTATATGATTTTCTTGAAATCAGTTTTGATATTAGTTCTTGATCTAGGCATGATAGAAAAAAAAGCTAGAGTTAATTGAAAGTCGGATTGTGTCGACAAAACATTTCTCGAAGCATGTATACATGAAATAACAAACAACGGTCGGGAGGGTAGTAGCCTAAAAGGAAGCTCATGGAAAGTTGTTGCGGAAAAACTAAAGAATTATCATAATTTCATTGTTGACCATAAACAAATGAGAAATCGATATGACTACCTGAAGTCAAAGTACGGGGCTTGGGTCAAACTGAAAAACAAAACGAGGAATATTTATGATCCTATAACCAACACTTTCAATATGAGTGACGAAGAATAGGAAGCGGAGGCAAAGGTATTTTTTAATAACATTATTTTCTGTTTAGTAGCAAAGAAGTTCGTAGAAATAACATTATATCTATAAAAATTTTCAAACAGTTAAACAAGTTTGTCGAAAAGTTGAGAAATACGCCCCTTCCTTACCCTAATCTTTGTACCAAACTGTTTGAGGGGGTGACCGCGACTGGCATTCACAGTTGGGGGCCATCTTCTACACTTCCTCATCCAGCTGAAGGATTCTCTGAGCATGAGTTGGATGATGTTCAGTGCACTCAGATGGAAACAGAGCCCACACCTGTAAGTGAAGAATCCCACTTACATCCTCTGGCCGGTCAAAACAAAAGGCAAGTACTAAAAGTAGCAAAGAAGTTTGTAGAAAAACAATAGATGACGACCTAAGAGAAGTTGGGAATGAAATTATCAATGTTGCAAAGATGTTGGTGGAAAAAAATAATATTGACAATGAAATGGACGCATGCATGGATAAGCTGGAAAAAATGAAATGGGGGGAAGAAGATCCGAGATATAACACAGCTCTTTTGCTCTTCGGTGAAAGTGCTGATATTAGAAAAGTTTGGTTACGTCATAAGTCGGTGAGTTGCGAGGCGTGGGTGAGAAATGTTGGGAGAAAGTTTGGATTATTCGGTTGACTTTTGTGTTTTGTATGACTTTTGTATGACTTTGTATAACTTTTGTAGTATGACTTTGTATGACCTTGTATGACCTTTGTATGACATTTAGTATCATTTTTGTATGTCATTTGACTATTGTGTGACTTTTGTATTACTTTTGAATGACAGTTAACAGGTCAAATATGTATACGGATGGTGAAATTTATCTTTTTTTATACTTTCATGGTATTAGTTGAAGTTGGCAAGGAAAAGAAAATGAGAGGGTAGAATTGAAAGAATAAGAGATAATGATTCTGCTTTAACTGGGCATGCATATACACATGAATTACTACATGGATCTTCTACACAATGTCAAGAAATGATGAGACTTTCACGTGAGGCGTTTGTACTATTATGCAATCATTTTACACGACGAAATTGGCTGCGAGATAGTAGGACGATAAGCATTGAAGAGAAAATGGTTATGTTCTTACATATTATTGGGCATAATGAACGGTTTCAAGTGGTTAAACGACGATTTCAACACTCCAATCAAACGGTTCATAAATGTTTTCACGAGGTTCTAGTTGCAATGATGTGTTTTGCTAAAGAAATTATAGTCCCAACATCTTCAACTGAAACTACAAATACCTCGGAACGACTTCAAAGGCTAAAAGGAATATTTCCTAGAGCAATAGGTGCTTTAGATGGAACTCTTGTACATGCAGTTGTGCCTGCTAATCAACAAACTTGTTTTAGGGGAAGAGGAAAAGGTGAATGCTATCAAAATGTGTTAGGAATATGTGATTTTGATATGATATTCACCTTTGTATGGGCTGGATGGGAAGGCGTAGCCCATGATTCACAGGTTTTGAGAGAAGTTGCATTTAATCCGACATCTGGATTTCAATTCCCTCCACCAGGTTTATAATATAATTATAACTTTTATTATTAAATATATTATTTATATTTTTTATATAATAGATGTCACACTGGCATTTACAGATAAATATTACCTTTGCGACGCTGCATATACCAACACTCGTGGATTTATGACTCCATACCGCAATACTAGGTATTGGTTAGCCGATTTTCGACGATGAAGGCCGTTAACTAAGGAAGAAAGATTTAATCATGCCCATGCTTGCCTTAGAAATGTTATTGAGCGTGCGTATGGTGTATTGAAGGCAAGATTCCCAATCCTAAAACAAATGGCTCCTTATCCTTTTCCAGTGCAAAGAGACGTAGTCATTGCTTGTTTTGCAGTCCATTATTTTATAAGAAAATACAATATTCAAGATGAATTATTTACAAACTTTGAAGACAAACACTATGGTTACCCCTGATGGTGAAGGTGGAGAAAGCGAGAGTCAAAACACACAAGGCATAGAGTGGGGTTCAGAAGGGGTTGAATATATGGCTACTTTGCGTGACCAAATTACTAATAAATTGCTTTCAGATGCTTCAAGTTAGATTTGTATGCAAACTCTTGTAATATGTTTGAAATTCGATGTGTTTGTTTGGATTATGTTTGATTTATGTTTAACTTGTATTTTGTATGACATTTTGAATTTTAAGCTACAATGTTATTTTTATAAATTTGGCTATTTTTTTTATTACACAACACCAGTTAAATTCAATCTCATCAGAACAACGGGGCAATATGGTTATTTTTATCATTCAGCAGAGTCAGACAGATACTAAATCAAACAGCCAGGTTTCAGTCAGATGCAGACTCAGTCAGAACTTCTAACTGGGTCAGCTTCTGACTCAGTCAGATCTTACTCAGTCAGCAGTAATCAAACAACCCCTAGGTTTCACTCATGAACAACTTTGTGATTATATGCTACCTCCAGACCTTTACATCAAGCTACATATTATTTAATTATCGCATATGCTCATACCCAAAAATTATCATGCATTTTAATATATTTAACACTGAAGAATCATATCAATACTAATAACAAATAATGAAATTATTAGAAATTATTACGTTATATTTAAAGATAAATATGTCTAAAATCATATAATTTAGTATGTATTAATAAGTTATTAAAATAAGAATACTTATATTTAAGATGTTTGATAGTTTAATTTACTTATTTAAAATAATTATCATTTAATATGAGAGAGACAAAAAACACAAATGTAGATATGTTTGTTTTAACATATTTTAATAATAAAGGAAAGTCAAATAGATTGTTATTATAATTTTCGTATTTATTATGAAATAGAGGCGGGAAATAATATTTTTGATATGCTAGAATAATGACACGTGTCATTTGATATGTTAGAATGATAACACGTGTTTCAAAAAATACTTATTTTATTATATGTTATAAATTATAGATTAATCCTAGAAGAAACATGATTCTTTTCAACACTGTCAATGATATATTAAACGCTAGTATAATATTTATATACTTTTTAAATCATAAAACAATTTTTTGATAAATTAAAAACATGTTTTTTTTTGTTAAAAAACATAATATTTGTATAAAAATTTTTTTGAAATAAAGTTCTTTAATACGAAAAAAACTTTTTAAAAAATGACAATGTTTAAAAAATAAATATTTTTAAAATAAATTAAAGTGTTTAAAAAACAAAATTTTTAAATAAATAGTTTTTCTGGCTTATTTTGTCTCAGAAAAAATTTAATAAATAACTATTAAATTAATATTTCATTCAACCCGTGTAATACACGGATTTCTAAACTAATACTCTACGGGTTCCCAGGTAAGGTAAACGGATTCATCGATTGATTTGAATTTGTATGAACTAGAAATATCTTCACACGCGTTGCGCGGGTAATTATATCTTAGACTTGAATATGAAGCTAGAATAGAAAACATATCATAACGGCTATCACTCCGACTTAGAACCCGAAGACATCAAGCAAACGAAAAGAAAAAAATAACATCAACATAATATAAGAAACTTAAAATACATGTCGAATTAACATAAGCTTTCACATATTTTCAAAAAACCCTTCACATGCAATGATTAGAAAAAAATTATCTAACATTTAAACACGCATCAAGTTTTACTTTCACACATATTTTCTAAGGTTACTATTGAATTTTTTTCTATTTGTTCATATAATTTACAAAACTAAGAAATTGAAAAAAAAAGAAGAAGATAAAAGTTAATGAAATAAAAAAAAACAACCGGCAGCAATCGAACTCGAACCATTGCCTCTTAGTAGGAGAGGCAATGCACTAACTCATGGGTTGGGCAACTTTTTTATTAAAAATTCGCAACAAAAATACGCATATTCACTCTTTAATTCTGATTTATTTAAAAAACCAAAGTGGCGACACTCAACAAAACCTAACCAATTAGAATAATTTACCGTACATAAAAATAGTAAATTAATAATATATGATTAATTGTTTTTAACTAACTTGGTGGATCAAAAAATAATAAATCATTAACGCACACTAAGATTTATAATTTATGCTCGTTTCCTCCACTTGTCAATTATGATGCAATGAAATACATAAAGTATTTAAATAATTTTAATTTACTAATATCACTTTTTGTATAAACATAAATACATATCATAAGCTAAGACAAATCATAAAAGACCAAATATAAAAATCACAAAACTTATGTGCCCAAAACATAAAAGTTAAAAAATTACATGTAGCTAAAACTTTTAAATTATATAGATATATAATACATTGCCTAGACAGAACACTTCAAGATACATTCATCCAACTTTTTCAGCATTGCATATTTTCAATTATGGGACACAAACTTTGACGGGATTTAAAAATCATGAATAACAATTTGAAATTTAAAATTTGAAAACCATATATTGCAACTCAAAACTTGAAATTTTAAAACAATCAGATTTATGCGCAATGCCTTAGAATATGAATTGAGAATCGTTTGTGTATTGATTAAAATCAAGGATATAAAAATAATCACATAATCATGTTTAAACATATAAATCACATAATATACTATCTAAACATATATAATACATGAGAGAACTCATGTGTAAGGTACTTAGAGCATTCACAGCCCGTTCTGTATATTTATGTTAGTGTAGTTCTTATTATGAAATGGTTGTGAACGATTGTGAGTGGAGTAGAGAGAAATGTTATTGTTCAATTTATAAATTTAAGTAAATAATGTTTAACCTTTATAATTTTTTTAATACTTTTAAAAGTTGTTGTGAGTGGAGGAGAGAGAAAATATAATAGTAAATGTATAAAAATATTATTTAATTGAAAAGATGAGAGAAAAAATAGTGTTTTTAGTGTAATTATATGGATAAATGTAAGAAATGGGTTGTGAATGCTCTTTATCCTTATAATTACACTAAAAACAACTATTTTTTCTCTCTTCTTTCAATTAAATAATATTTTTTATACCTTTATCATTTTCTTTTCTATATTATTCAGTCACAATCACTTTCAAAATTATTAAAAAAATTATAGTGGTTGAACAGTGAATCTTTAAATTTACAGATGAATAGTAACATTTTTTCTCTATTCCACTCACAACCACTCAAAATCATACCATATAATATAGGGATTACACTCAAGGAAAGGGATGTGAATCCTCTAGTTATAGTATAGGTAATTCTATTTCTAATAACATAATCCCCTATAACCATAGCTCTTATACCAATTTGTCACACCCCAATCGATGTCAAAATCATTGCGATGGACAAAATGTGAATCAATTGTTCATATCACATGAAATTAAATAAGTTGAATAATATTAAATGTTATTTTCATTTAATAAGACTAATCAAACAACACATTACAATCAAATAGAAAATCAAGTAAACATAAAAAAATTTTTATTTAATTTTGACAAAGTCCAAGTCATAATTATGCATATAGAAATCCATTAATCTACATTACTGAAATCATGTGAAAAATAACGAGTCAGCTAAAAAAATTAGCTGATGAGTAATCACAGCTTTGAATACATACATAGATTGATTTAAATGATTGAAAAACAATTCAATCACATGACGATGTCAAGACTTATAAATGCTTCAGTGAAACATAAAAGACAAACCAAACACAATCAAACCAAATGATTGAATTAACTCGGTCTGCAGACGAAGCCTTATGATTGATTGATTGAATATGGTTCCAATCACCACTCGAATATTCATTCGGGGTGGGTTTGTCTATCATTGTTTATCATAACTAGAATAAATACATGATTGTGTTATATCTAGTTTATTCAACTATGCACACATAATTGCATGTAATAATATAGCATGTCTTTGAATTGAATATTGAATCACATAATTTTCTCAAAATTTAAAAATGAAAAATGGGTTATGAATACTCAAATTGATAATAGGTTATGATTTGAACAATAATGTGCTAGATTAGACACCAACAATTACCTTATAGGTTTAACCTAAGGAAGGGTGTCTTGAGATTAGAATAATATAATTTAAGGACGAGACATGAATTAGGGTTCAAATTGGAATTTAGGGTTTTATATATGATTTAAAATAATGTTCTTGATTTTATTACCAAATAAATCGATTAATGAATTTGAATTAAAAATGGTAGCTAATAATAAAAAAATAATTACATATCATTAAAATAGTTAATTTATAATGAGTGAATAAATAAGTTTGAATATTGTTGGTAGAATGACTAATTTTAATAGTTAATTATTTAATACCTGATCAGAATAATTAATTTGATAGTTAATTATTTAAATGATTTATTAAAAAATAATTAAAAATGATTTTAAATGATTTATGTTTGATTTAAAATAATTTTTATGAATTGTAAAACTTACAAATGAATTTATAATAACTAGGAACATTCCCACGTGCGTTGCGCTTGAATCTCACAACGACCCCAATCTTAAGACATTTTTGTCTGTTGTGAAATTTAATCGACTTTTGCATAGATGATTTGATATAATTAGTTTACATGGGGCGTTTATTATAGCTTCTAAATCAATGAAAAATGACAAATCGACTTACTTGTACAACACTACTTCTAGACTAGAGTAGTGATGAACCTAATGTAAAATGTTTTTTCATTGCGAACAAATGCAAGCAATACCTAAAGGGCCGGCTTAACGATTCTGAAGGCTTAAAGCGAAATAAAAATTTGAGGCCCTCCTCTATATATTATTCTTAAACATCTTTGCTTTCTACCGGCGACATAAAGAATTTTGTTTATAGTTTGGTAGAAAACAACTTAGGATAGAGTAAGTGATAAACATGCAATAATATATTAAAGCGAATAGAAAAATCAACTATAATTGTAGATTAAAATCAAAAGAGACAACAATAGATTAAAATAACAAAAGAACAATAGTAAATTAAATTTATTGGCATAAATCTAGATCAGACAACAATAGTAGTAGATTAGGTGATGGATTGCAAAATATAGTTTAGAGTTGAAGAACTTTTAGGCATGAACAGTCGATAAACTTTTAATGAATTAAGTTTTATAAGTCGGCGTCAATAAACCTAGTTTTGTAAGCCAATCTTGATAAACTTTCAATCATTTTGTTATAATTTTTTTATCTCTAAGAACACAGATATTGATTAGATTATAATATATATTTTAATTTAAAATATAGATAAATGAATTTTTTTTTCTTTTTTTACGGGCCTTTAAAATTTGAGGGTCTAAATCGGTTGCTTTAGTTGTTTATACTGTAGAGACGCCTCTAGATACCTGCTACATCTTGTTCCAACTGTATCTTTTACACAGATTCAACACATCTTTCAATTTGTTAAATAAGTTTATGAATCCTGAGAGAGAATCAAAAAATATATTACTAAAAATCCAGCAGAAAAGTTAAGAACACATAGATTTTACCTTAGACATCGAATAGCTATGAATATTTGATGGAAAACATACAACTCTAACATACAAAAAATATGAAAGTAAATTATATTTTCTTGATATTAACCGAAAGAACGACGACGTACTACACTGTTTCCAGCCATCGACTGGGTTGTCTTGAATACGTTATGTTTTCAAAACACGACATGTTTCTTCTCGTTAACATATACTTAAGCCATAGACTATATCAAAAATCAAAATTAAGAATACCTAAAAACCATAATTACATATATATTATCCTATAGTTAATAAAGAAAGGAAAGGAACAGTAACATTGCGATCTTTCGCCGTTCATTCTAGATCTACGGTCAGTGTTTAATTAATGGGCACTTTGCCAGCTATTATCACCATCAACACGTGTCCGGTTTTCGTTTACAATGGCTGCGGTGTAGGTAAAAGAAGATAGAGAAAGAAAAAAAGAGCAAACACCGCCGTCGCCCGTCGTCTTCTCCGAACAACATAGCTCTGCCGGAAGTTGTAATCGGCTCACTACTCTCTCTCTCTCTCTCAAGGGTTATGACTACTTATCATATAATAATTTGTTTTGAATTTTCTTTCGTAGGCCTTGGTTTTACTTGTTCGACACACGCAATCATCTAGCAATATCTTCACCTTTGAATAGAATAGCACAATGAAAGTGGAAAAAAAGTTATATATGATTGCATTACATGATGAAAATATTCCGCAGAACACACAATATGTATTTGAAAAGCATGACTATAAGATTTTGTTTTAATAAAACAAAACTTCTTTTTTATCACGAGAACCATATTTACTTTGCATGCTTATGCGACTATCGAATGAAATTTGTGCGAATGTTATTAATATGAAAGTGATAATTATTATTTATCATAAAAATTAGTTTGATCTGAAATAGTTAGTACTAACATGTATTTCAATTTTCAAGGAAAAAACCACATTAAACAAAACCACTTTACACGTAGGTGACCGGATAAGCAATTCAAAGAGGGCAATATAGACGGACCGATAAGACAATCAAAAAAGAACAGGTAACGTTTTCACAACAAGGCTGTTCCTTATGCAGTGCTTGGTCGATGAGATGCAGAAACAATTATTTGGCAAAACCTGGGAAAGAATTGAAGGGATTGCAAATGGTAACCGTTATGTACAAATGGATGGTTTTCACTTGGGATCAAGAGTTGATGCGTAGGAAACTAGAAGGTATCAAACGCCAATGATTTTTTGGTACATTTAGTAGTGCCTTTGTAAACAATCAATCCTGTTGTTTTGTAACACAATAATATTAGGAAAGTGAAATAGTATCGGGCTATCACCATCTTTTATGAAGTAATTTCATGCTAAAGTATAACTCCACTTGTTAGACAAATCACCGCCGCAACGCGCGGTGAGGATACAACTAGTTATATATTAATACAGCAAGAGTTGAACAGTTATAATAATATTATTATTTTAATGACATAATTTGTTTCTCCAAAGTCATCATTGCATTTTTCTTTTGAAAGCACTACTTTATTATTTTTTTTCTCATACCATTAAGCCGTATTAATTCTTTTGAAGTCTCGTTGGTTTTAAATATGCTGTTATAGTGTTATGCAAGGACAATTTTTAAAAATTTATTTTTTCACTATTTAAAATTTTTTTGTCTAACATGAGCCAAATCAAATATAAAATATTTATGTTTATACTTTTTAAAGTGAATTTTGTTTAGAATTGAATCGCGTCAAATATAAAATGTTTATGTGTATACTTTTCAAAATGTTTATGGGGAAGTCTTGTATTATTTAACCTAAAAATTAGTATTGAAGCTTTGCTGTACTTGATCTTGTATTCTAATCATTTAAATCACAATGTTGTTAAAAAGAGTTATAAAATTGCAATGCAGAAACTCGAGAGAAGTAAACTTGAGGAAAAGCAAGGTGATCGATTCAAGTGACCATTAGCTAAGCCACTCTCCATACACTTTTAACTCATTTGAAGCTCTTAACGTCATCCTTGTAGCGTTAATGGATAAGTCCTGGTTTCATATTTGTAAATTTTAAATGCATTTTGCCATATTGTTCACCCGTGGTTATGTTTGCTGGACGGGTTGTGAAATGGGTCAAAATGGGTTCTAGTTGAAATAAGTCATAACTACTTGGGTGAAAACTATAATAACGAAACAATGTGTTAGTTATGACTGTAATTAATATTAATAAAACAAAATCACTTAATGGCTAAAGAGAAAAAGGTTACTACATTCAAGCTCATACTACAAACAGATAAGGGCATAATCTTCTTATGTTCCTTTTGTTTCTGCATCATAAGTCATAAAACTTGACAATGATTAGGCGAATTACCTTTGTTAGAAGTGGTAGTGATGATGCTCAAGTAACAAGTAAAAAAGGTTGTAGGTTGAAAAGGGGTAAATTCTTTCAATATGGGTTGACGTGGTGGGCCAGTTTGACTTACATTTTCTTTAATCCATAGTTGTTAATAGCAAATAGTTGTAAATAGCGACAAATCACATATATGTTACGTAGCGAATAACGGTAAATAGCGCCTGCTATTTCGTGTTTAACGATGAGGTAGTAGAAACTTTAAGAAATGTTTTACATTCAATAAATAACACGTTTAGCTTTGAAGTAGTAGAAAATTTAAGCAAACACCATCAAATTAGCTAAAATACTCTATTGGGTCGATTTCATAGTTATAAATAATTTTAAAAAACTAAAAAAATAAAAAAAAAATAAAAAAAAATACTACTAGTTGCTATTTGGTCGCTATTCACAAATAGCGACAACTTGCCTATACGCTTTATAGCGCGCTATAGCAGTCGCTATAGCCTCTATTGAGAATAGGGCTTTAATCTCTATCCAAATTTCTGCTACTATTTTGGATAACTACTTAATGATTACAAATCTAAACATACAATACTACTCAACGTATTTGCATACTAACAAAAGCTGTTTGATTTTTAATTAATTCTTCATTAGGGTCATTATTCTTTCTTTAATTTATACTCTTGTTTGATACTATACATTTAGCTTTCAGAAATAATTCTCCCTTCCATCCATACCTTAGTAAGTATGAATTAACTATTCCTCTAATCTACATATTTTTTCCGTTTAATCTATGAATCTTCAATCCCAACAATCTATATCTATATCTATATATATAATAAAAGACTAACATTTGAGACATTTGGCATAATATGAAAGCATATTTGTGTCACTTGGTATTCTCTTGTGTTTTCTCTCTTTATTTTTCCCTTCTAAATATATTTTACAAATCAAATAAATGATCATTTTGACTATTTATATTAGTATAACAAACTTTGACTTTGTGATTAATAACGTATTATATTTTTTTTTTATTATATGTATCGATAAATTTTATTTGCAAACCACAATTTAAAATTTATTATTAAACAAATTTAATCTAACTTTATTGTTCCGAACCCGTGGTACACGGGGCTATAGGCTAGTGATACATATATATCATCAAAAGTGGTGCTCATGTAATGCTTTCAGTATCTTGGCACTTAATTACAAAGAATTTTGTGTGTCCCAAAGCATCATCACAAACAACTTAAAAACTACTTTCAGAAGTTTTCTAACAATATAATTAATCTTGGGATTATAATACATATTAAACCTTTTGGACGGTGGCTACAGTGCCACCGTACCAACAACTATGCACGCCGTACAACCCTACAATGCAAGCTTTTTCCTCCATCAGTCATCATCATCACCATTGTTACTCTACGTCTCCTCATCTCTCGCTTTAGCACCACCACCTGTTACTATCAGAAAATCGAGTAGAAGATCCATTCGAAATGAAGCTGCAGATCTGAATAGAGAAATGATGAAGCGATGACATGCGGTTAGGTCTAGAAACCTTGTGGCTAGAGTAGTTGGTCGGACATGATTACTAGAACAATAACGGATCTGGATGTGCTTGAAGCACAACACTGAATCTGGGTGATGAAAGAATGATGAAGAACAATGGATCTAGGTGGCTTGAATGGTGAAAAACAAGCCTCTGTGACAAAAAGATAGGTGCCAGATTGAGGAGTTGTTGGCTGGATAAAGTTGCAGATCTAAGAGATGGTGTGTGAGATGAAGACGGTTTTTGCGGTGGTGGCTCGTGGTGGTGATCAACAGAGAGAAAGTTACCCGTGAAAGCCAATGACTCAATGAGCATTAATGATAAACTTTTAATTAATAGAAAGTAAAAAAGGAAAAATCAAACAATTGAAATTTGAAATTTGTCGTCTTTAAAACTTCCTGTCATCTTTCGTATGTTTCAAACCCAATATCTTCAAATATTTACCTCATATGCCATCCAAATTCTTTTTTACCTTTTATACATTTTTTAGTGTAAGTTTATGTTTTTAATTCTTTTAAAAGTTCAATTAAGATGAGGTGAACCGATATGATTATAAAATGCGGATTAATCTATTTATATATGTACCACTTTTTCAGCGATTATGTTTTGTTTTTTTAATTTTTAAATCTTTTTTCTTATTTAATAAAAAATAAATACTTTTAAAATTTTCTATTTCCTTTTTACAAACTTTTTTCTCCTTTTTATATGTTTCTATATGTTGATTTATGTTTATGTTTAAATAAAATAAAACAAAATCTCTATGTTTTGAAAACATTCAGCCACGTTTCTAAGAAATGATGAGTAATGCTTAAATGAGACCAAAAAATTATGAAAAATGTATGTAATCTTTCATGATTAATGTTTCTTAGAAACCGATTATTATGGTTATATTATAGATTGGATAACAATGCAACGTTTGTTATTGAGTATACCCAGGTTAACAGTTAATTTGGTTAAGTATTCAAAACGTTTATACATGTGTATTTAGAGATCATCAAAGTAGTCTTTTGAACTAAGAATTTAGTTGTAGTTTTTTATTAGCCAAGTTAATAAGTTCTATTTAAATGCGTATAGGTATATGAAATAATTAAACTACACAGTCACTCATTCTTTATATATTTTATGGTTAATATATTGTAGTCATAAGATTATTTTGAAGTACTATAACTGATATATGATAAAAATTTATTCTCATTTATAAATTAACATTCTCTTTTTCTGTTTAGCTCAAATATAAAACAATATTTGATTTATGAAAAGTCTAACCTTAGACTCTAATGAATTTAATATATGCTTCTATTTATGCTTTTTTTTAAATAAATAAACGACAAATCTTACTTATTTGTAAAAAAAAAATAGAAAATAGATATTACAATACTAACATTTTATATAAATTTGGATGTGTTCAGATTATTATCAAGTATAAAAATATAAGAGTACAAAATACATTACGTAATTTCTCAATAATCCTAAAAGATCATCTATTTTTATCTGTTAATTGTTAAAGGGTTTCATCTAAGACGCTTACTTTTCCTTTATTTATCATATCTTTTTTTACCCGTGGTAATGCGCAGATCACAATTTCATAAAATTTCAAACCCGAAAGAGACCCGCGGCAACGCGCGGGCCTCAATTTCTAGTTTGGATATAAATAGATCAATTAAATTTAATCAAGGAACAATCAAATTTATTCTAATCCGATTACTAAAAATTCTTAGAAATCTTTAATTTTAAACCTAGTTCACATAAAATGTCAAGAAGTAATACAGGATGAAACATGTTTGTAATTGGCAGATTTACATGAATCAAATTGAAAACCCTAATAAACTATCATTGTATTTCAAATCATATCCAATAAAAACATACCAAAGGGGTTTTGAAATTATTTGGTAAAGTATCAATTGTTTCTTTAAATTCTTCTAGATATCACAGAAGGAATAGTTCCTAATAATAAACACAATAAAATTATATAGTGCAACAACACCCCCAAATAAGAACATATCAATAAAAAAGAACAGAAAGAACCATGCCTGTGATTGAAAATGGGGTTTTAGAGGAATCATAAAAGGCCACAGAGCGCTAAATATTGCATATGATTGTGGAATCAAGTCTTTTGGCGCTTGTTTATACTTGGAGTAGGAGGTTTGAACTCTCCTGTAATCACCATCCCTTCAATCTCCACTCTGTCCTCAAAGAATCAACAATGTACTTTTTCTTAGTACTGTCGGTGGTAAGAACATGCTCACCAATCGAGGGTCACAAAAGAAACCCTAAAAACTGGTGGCATGCACAGTCGATAGCAGCCGAAGTTATCCTCAACCATCATTGCCACTACCACTGCCATCGGCCCAGTTATACCCGGTCGGTCTCTATGGACGTGACGTGGCAACACATCATAGTTTCCATATGCGCCCCTTTGTGTACTACACCAACCTTACGTAGAGTCAGCGCACTCCTCTAGCGCGTCTCACCTGTTACCATTCAGGGTCATTGATGGGAGATTTTGCCATGGAGATTGTGTGGCGTCGACACCAGCATCATGATATAATGAAGCAGGAGAGGGACGAGGCGTGGTCCATGGTGGCAAGGATGAGAAGGAAACTCTACCGGACCACCCAAAAGTGTGTGATTCATCCATTATCAGTTTATTATCTCCGCCATTATTGATGTCATTTCTATTTATTTTTACTTTGTACTGTCTAATTTTAAATAAAGCATGTATTCAGCTGGATAGTGGTAAATGTTCACTCATTTCACACTTAACTATACTTTGAACTTATTCTCTTTTTGTATTCATAGCAGGTTTTGCTATGACTAAGACTATTTATGGTGATTTGGTTTGACGTTTAAATCCATTATTTTATATATGATGTGATGATGTGTTGGTTATGATAATCTGATAAATGCAAATATATAACTCTTGAATTTAAGCATATAAAATGTCTATTTATAGCCACGCCAAGGGGAAGAAGAAGGGACGTGCTCCAAATGCTAGGGTTGGTGTCATCACCCAATGAGGAGCTCGTGCCAACCCACATGGTGAAACCCTCATTGGAAACACCAACAACATCTATAACACCAGCAACACCGACAACAACACCAATCAAGAAACTAGACTCCAACAATTGATTGTAGAAATCATTACCAACGCCTACCTACTATCACCGCTCACGTCAATGCCGAATGTAACCATGAGATGCCCCACGCGAAGAAGAAAATAAGGATGGCAACAACACTCATGAAAACAATGAGGAGGAACGAGAAAGAGCACGTGCACAAACTGGTTGTAACTACAAGGCGTTAATAGCATGCAAGCCAAGTGACTATTATGGGACCGAGGGTGCTACTGTAATGATACGTTGATTGTGATACTTTCTTTTTGTGCACTAATGTTATTGTTGATATATTTTATTTAAGATAAGTCATGTGTCTTAAACTTATGAGCTTACCAACATTATGTTGACGTAATTTGGGTGTGTATTTCAGGAGAATATGAATCTTATTAGGTGACAATGGATAGAAGCCACCTTAGTTGGAATTTCAAAGTTTTAGCCATTGCTCTTATTAAATAATGTTGAAGATAATTTAATAGAATATGTAATTAGGTTTTAGACAACATGTATTTGGATAATGTAATTAAAATGAATGTCACGTAGACTTTTGACTTTGGGATTTGATAATATTGTAAGTCTTAAATATTATTTCCGTTGCATTGTGTTGATATCAGTCAGTTACAACCACTTCTGGTCAACAAGGTGTGACACTTTAATCGAGACAAAAAAGGTAAAAGAAACCATTTCAGATAATGCCCCAAAAACATCAATTGTTTTGAGTAGTTTTCTACAAATATTAAAATAAAGTTAATGTTATTAGTTAGAAAAAAGAAACATATAAATAAAATTAGATATTTTTTTTTACCAATAATCAGATCCTCTGATATGGTGACCCTCTCTTTTGCCAAAGCAATTTGTAGTCCTTGAGCCCACTAGGTTGTATTTTGAGATGATGAACCTTCACCGGGTGTTTTCTTTTTATGCTTTAGTTTGCTAGTTCTGCCTACGGTCAATCTAGGGGGTGTTTGTGATTCTGGGGGTGATTGTGGAACCTGAGTCCTAGTTGACGTTTGATATTGAATAACCGGATTGTGATTGACCATCAAATGACCTAAGATCAATATATGGTTAGTATACTTCATACATATAAAAATTGTACATGATGTGAAAAAAGGTAAATAGAATGCATAAAATAAAAAAAAAGAATGTAAAGAACATTACTGAACATGTTATTGAAGCATTTGTAGGTGACACAAAAACGTTTGGGACTTGACTTTACATTTGTTTCCTCCCGAAGCATTTGTATGGGCTGTTTGGGTTCATGGTTAGAAGTGACGTTTAAAATTTTGGTTGTGCTGTATGGGAACAAAATGAACTTGTAAACATTAAGATGGGTTAGTTTTTTGTAGTAGTAAAAAAAAAAATGTTTTTAATTTTAAAAACCAACATTCTCATTCCCTTTACCTCTGTTAATGATGTGCCCCTTTAATGCTCCCAATGCCCTTTAAGGGCCATGTTGTATACGAAGAGGCTAAGTGAAGGGTGTTGTCTATGTGGTATGAAAGTCATTCCACCAAAGAAAGTGCTATTGTGGCCGCAACCCATTAAAAAACACCATTCCACGGTCTTGTCGCCGCTTGAAACCATCTCCATGAGGTTCTCCATTCTTTTTTCTGCTTGCTTTTCAAAATTAACAAAGAAAATATTTTTTTTCAAATATTATTGTTTTATAAAGGCTAAAAATAAAATAAAAATGTGTTTACTTTTTAACTATATATAAACATTACATTGTAGCATTTTCTTATCATAAAACTTTAAAATCTTTTAACATTTTTCTCATACTCTCTCTAAAATAGACATGAACAACTCATAAAACTCATTTCAATACCCATTCGAAAATGGTTTTCAGTTATGTGTCTTTGTTAATGTATGATTAAGTTTATTAATACATTTAATTTTAATCAAGTAATGTTTTCAATTAGTAATGGATGTTTTGAATAAATCCTAATCAGTAATCTTTTATATGGTAACTAGCTTTAGCAAACCCGTATATTACACGGGTTGAGTGAAAAATATTAAATAGAATAAAAATTTATAATTTATAAATTGATATTATAAAATAAGATATGATTGAAATCTTTCTTATAATAAATAAAATAAAAGTTTAATTTCAACATAAAACGTTTTAAAAAATGTCATACTTAAAAACTTTCTTATTGTAACTCTCAGTTTTAATTATTTTTTGTTTATCTAAAATTTACTTTTTAAAAACATCAATTATAAAATATTTTGTATTTTTAAAAAAGTTTGATGTTTTAATTTTTTTTTTGATTTTATGAAAATTATTTTCTTAAAAATAACATTAGTAAAAAGATCTCTTTTTTAGTTTATTAAAAAACTATTTTAATCTATATATAATATATATTAAATTATTGGGGGTATTTTGGTCCTTTCGCCTCTACATAATTGAGAAATTTAACAGGAGTTAGTGTTAGGGATCAATTCTGTTACAGTTTGGTAAACAGTTGGAATCAAACCTGTAATTCCTCAAAAGTTAAAACCAATATTGTAATATGAGAAAACCACAGGGACTAATCGTGTAATTAACTCTAAATTTAATTATGAGATATAATGAACTACATAAAACCTAATAAAAAAGCTAATCATGCAACCGACAGCTCAAAATTTAGATTTAAAAATTCCTAACATGTGACAACCAAATATTCTATTTTGTAGATTTTTAAGTATATTATAAAAATGTTTTAGTTAAAATTTTGAATGAGAGGAAAGGAATTTTATATTTTCTTTATACATATTTCCAAATAATTATACCGATACAAGGTATTCAATTGTAGTTCCAGTCTTCTCTCTCCTTCTCTCTAGGGTTTCCAGAAGCGCCGTTTGTTCGCTTATCACTAATTCCTCTGGTAATTCACCTTATTAATCTTTTATATTTGTTTCATTTCTACTGAATTTCTGCATCTATAGATACGATCTGTATTTGTTCTTTGTGTAGTTTTTGATGTAACTGTTATCGTGTAGTTGTTCGAATCCCTTTAGATCGGTAATATGTGCGGTTGATGTTTGAATTGAACCATCGGAAGCTACCGTAGATTCGATCCGATAACGAAATGGAGATTTTTTTTTGTTTCCAATAGTTTTCGTGTAGGATGTTCTTCGTAATAAATAGACGTGTGTTTGTATAATGATAAAGTTATGTGTTAAATTGATTTGTGTTTGGAGTTTGATGCCTATACTTAATTGGTTTTGTGATGAAATTTACTTTGCCTTTTTCATTGGGTTCCTCTTTTTAAATCATCGGATGTTGACTTTGTGATGAAGCAGTTTTCTGAAAGTGTGATTGGCAAGAAAATATGGCGATGGAAGTTACTCAAATTCTGTTGAATGCGCAATCAGTTGATGGGTCTGTTCGGAAGCATGCTGAAGAAAGTTTGAAGCAGTTTCAGGAGCAAAATCTAGCTGGTTTTTTGTTGTCTCTTTCTGGAGAACTTGCTAGCGAGGAGAAGCCAGTTGATAGTCGGAAATTGGCTGGTTTAATCCTCAAGAATGCTTTGGATGCAAAAGAACAGCATAGAAAGTTTGAGCTTGTTCAGAGGTGGTTATCTCTAGATGTGGGTGTTAAGACGCAGATAAAGACGTGCTTGTTGCAGACTTTATCTTCTCCTATTTATGAGGCGCGATCAACGGCCTCACAAGTGATAGCTAAAGTTGCTGGTATAGAGCTACCACAGAAACAATGGCCTGAGCTTATTGGTTCACTTTTGTCAAATGTTCACCAGGTTCCTGTTCATGTGAAGCAAGCCACTTTAGAAACACTTGGATATATATGTGAAGAAGTGTCTCCAGATGTTGTAGAACAAGATCACGTGAATAAAATACTTACGGCTGTAGTTCAAGGTATGAATGCATCTGAGGGTAGTAATGATGTCAGGCTTGCTGCTACACGGGCATTGTACAATGCTCTCAGCTTTGCTCAGGTGAACTTCTCTAATGATATGGAGCGAGATTATATTATGAAAGTTGTATGTGAGGCAACATTATCGCCAGAAGTGAAAATTAGGCAGGCGGCTTTTGAGTGTTTGGTGTCCATCTCATCAAGCTACTATGAGAAAATAGCTCCATACATGCAGGATATCTTCAACATTACTGCCAAGGCAGTGAAAGAAGATGAAGAGCCTGTTGCTTTACAAGCTATTGAGTTTTGGAGCTCGATATGTGATGAAGAGATAGATATTTTAGAAGATTACGGTGGTGATTTTGCTGGTGATTCTGATATAACTTGCTTTTATTTTATAAAACAAGCTCTACCTGCACTTGTGCCAATGTTGTTGGAGACATTGTTGAAGCAAGAGGAAGATCAAGATCAAGATGAAGGTGCTTGGAATATTGCAATGGCGGGGGGCACATGTCTTGGTTTGGTTGCAAGAACTGTTGGAGATGATATTGTTCCACTTGTGATGCCTTTTATTGAAGAGAATATAACAAAACCTGATTGGAGACAACGGGAAGCAGCCACTTATGCCTTTGGTTCCATCTTGGAAGGTCCATCACCTAATAAGTTAGCCCCACTTGTCAATGTTGCCCTTAATTTCATGCTTACAGCTTTAACCAAAGATCCCAACAACCATGTAAAAGACACAACAGCATGGACCCTTGGAAGAATATTTGAGTTTCTTCATGGTTCAACCATGGAGATACCCATCATTACCCCAGCTAACTGTCAACAGATCATCACAGTTCTTCTTCAGAGCATGAAGGATGCTCCAAATGTTGCTGAGAAAGCATGTGGGGCCCTCTATTTTCTTGCACAAGGTTATGAGGATATTGGTCAAACATCTCCTCTGACTCCCTATTTTCAAGAGATCATTCAATCTCTGTTAACAGTTACTCACAGAGATGATGCTGGAGAGTCTAGATTAAGGACTGCTGCTTATGAGACGTTAAATGAAGTTGTCAGGTGTTCTACAGATGAAACAGCCTCCATGGTGTTACAGCTTGTTCCTGTTATCATGATGGAACTTCATAAAACCCTAGAAGAACATAATCTTTCTTCTGATGAAAGACAAAAACAGAATGAATTACAAGGCCTTCTTTGTGGGTGCTTACAGGTGATTATTCAGAAGTTAGGATCATCAGAGCCAACTAAGTACCCCTTCATGCAATATGCTGATCAAATCATGAGCCTTTTCCTTAGGGTTTTTGCTTGTCGCAGTGCAACTGTTCATGAAGAAGCAATGCTTGCCATAGGAGCCCTAGCCTATTCAATGGGCTCAGATTTTGCAAAATACATGCCTGAGTTTTACAAGTATCTGGAAATGGGTCTTCAGAACTTTGAAGAATACCAAGTGTGTGCTGTGACCGTAGGTGTGGTGGGCGACATATGCAGGGCTTTGGAGGACAAGGTGCTGCCATGGTGTGATGGCATCATGACTCAACTTCTTAAAGATCTTTCAAGCAACCAGTTGCACCGATCTGTGAAACCACCAATCTTTTCATGTTTTGGTGATATTGCAATGGCAATTGGAGACAACTTTGAGAAATATTTAATGTATGCTATGCCTATGCTCCAAAGTGCAGCAGAACTATCCGCCCATACATCAGGTGCTGATGATGAAATGATAGAGTACACCAATCTATTGAGAAATGGCATATTGGAGGCGTATTCTGGTATTTTTCAGGGTTTTAAGAACTCGCCTAAAACTCAGTTGTTAATTCCTTACGCCCCACACATCATTCAGTTCCTGGATCTCATTTATATGGAGAAAGACATGTAAGTAATTGCCTTAAATCTGACACTTCATCTATATTCCATTATTATGCAAAATTTACATGTCCAAATGGGTACTTTTCTCCAGTTCAGGGATGGATAGAATTTTTTTCATAAATAATCAGTGTGCCAGACATGGTTACACATAAATTCTTCTAGTAAAATGATTTAATCTACCTCAATTCTTTTGGTTTCTGACTTGATTTTTATTAACATGCTTTCAGGGATGATGTGGTGATGAAAACTGCCATTGGAGTCCTTGGAGATCTAGCTGATACTCTTGGAAGTAATGCCGCGTCATTGATTCAGCAATCTCTTTCAAGCAAAGACTTCCTGAACGAATGCTTATCCTCAGATGATCATTTGATTAAGGAATCTGCTGAGTGGGCTAAGTTAGCCATCAGTCGGGCTATTTCTGTTTAAGCCTTCTCTCTTGTGGTACATACTCGTACCCTTTAAATATAGAAGCCCTGCATGCATATAAGTGAGTCAAGTTTGGGTACGTCTGCTGGGTCATCTAGGTGGGTATTTAGACCGAGGTCTGATTCAGAATATAAAATTCATCTCAGAAGGCCCATTTCATACTGGTGGTGCGCATGAGTTGTTTAAGTTGGTCGATTTGGAGTCTTGCATTAGTCAGAAGTCAACTGTCGTGTTGGTTAGAGCTGGGACTGTGGTCTTCTTTTTGTTCTGTTGTATACTCAAGTCAGGCTGGGGCTTGCATACATTTTACAGCATCATTCATATTTTTTCTACTTCATTATTCTGTATCCCAAATTTATATATATTTTTAAGTTTTCATTTGGAGAGAACAATTTTGAGTCATGCATCAGTCCCGGTCATCAGTGTCATATTACCATCAAAGTTGGATTGCAATCTTGTTTCATGTTTCATATATCTTTGCCAAAAAAGGGTCAGCCTCATTGTTCTTCAAGTCAAAAAGTGTTGGTCGGTCAAAATTAAAGTAAATATTTTTGTTTTTTATCATCATCATCATCATCCCTTGCAATGTTAAAATCTTATCTTGGGTGATGATGGAATTAATATAGGATTTGAAGGATGGTTGTAAAACTTATCTGCTCTAAACTGAAACTTCAACATCCGATGTGAACTCAAGAATGTTATTGTGTAATTGTTTGATTTTTTAAATGGAATGTTATTGTGGAGTTGTTTTATTTCTTCGATGGCCAAAAAGTTCATTGTACGCATTTCTTGTGTTCATATATACCTGAATTTTTATATAATTGTCATTTCTATTACGTTTTGCTTGTTTGACATTGTTTATGAAATTAATTATTCAATGACAAATGATCATAGCAAAAGTTGATGTGACAGGAAACTATAATTTTCAAAAATTTTCTAAAAATAAGAATTTTTGGCCTGATAGTGTAATTTTTTTATATATATCGAGTTCGTCCTCAATAAAAAAAAATTTAATAAATTAATTTCGCCCCTGCCCCCATTAAGGGAGTGTTAATGCTCCGTCATTGTCCTGTTAGTAATATCTACATCCAACATGTCTTCAGTGTTTTTAGCTACACATAACATGATTAGTATATGTTTTTCTCTGTAACTACTTTGTACCCTCATCACAAGCATGCTTTTGGTTTTTGGGGGGGGGGGGGGGGGGGGGGGGGGGGGGGGGGGTGTGGTTGTGACAGTCAGTGTAGCACCAATAGGCAATAGCATAACAAGCTGGGTTTATAGTGTCTCTTTAGTACTTACGTTTATTTCTAGAGGTGTTCTTTGATTGATGTGCGTGCGCATCTATTCACGCTTTGGTGGTAATAAGGTCTACATCTCCATGTGCACAACTATTTGCTAAGTGAGTTTTGGTTTTGATTTGTATCAATTTTGTAGTGTTAAAGATTTCTTTGTTTTTTCTTGTCAATTCCATTGTTAGCGTAAGTTTAATCATGTTATATTTTAGTTAAGATGTTAAGTTATTATGTTATCTGATTACCTTGCATGAGTTAGCTAGTTAGATATTGACGGATACCTATTGGATTTACTCTTTCCATTCATTGTATTCCCAAAAGACCCTATGAAAGACATGGGGGTTAAATTGTATTTTATGGACATTTTTAATCAAAATATTTTAGTTTTTATGGTTAAGTATTTGACTTTGAAAAGAAGATTTATTATGTGTTTCAATGGTCGAGATATGTTTTTTCAAAGTTTTTAAAAAATATTATACTACGAATTCACATGCAATTATGTTATGAAACTAATAAAATAAGACAATGGTTTTCATAATTTGTTTTTAAACTTGTAAGAACCAATAAAACCGTTTAATACACATGAGCATAATAACTTCCATGAATAGAAGCAACATAACTTAGTTTTATGAAGTCAAGAATAACGATTATCATGTGTATACGTTTCATATTCTTATTAAAGATATCGTTTTTTCTATAAAGTATAAGTTCAAGTTAAAAACTACTTTTGATATCGTATTTATTGTGTTTAGTAAGGCTTCCATGTCAGAACTTCTACATCTTCATATTTGTTATATTTGTTCAGTATGATATATAATCAGGGTTTCACGGAATATCAACGTGGCTAGTCCAGAAAGATTGACAGGAGAAATGAATTATAAAGCAGAGAAAATTACAAAAATAGTCCATGTGTTTTGATGATATTGCAAGTTTGGTTCTCATATTTTAAAAATTGCAAACTTAGTCTAAACATTTGAAAGTTTGTTTCAAATTTAGTCCTCACTCATCGTTAGTTTCCGTTAGTTTTTAACGATCTGGGACTAAATATGCAATATGATGTACCAATTGCGCAATTTTCTCAAAAAATTAAAAAAAACTAAAAGAATCAAATAAAAACTAAAAATTAAAAATTAAAAAAAAAAGATTCAAATAAACGTTAATAAAGAAATCCAATAATCGTTAAAAAAATACAATAAAGGTTAAAAAATAAAACCAAATTTTAAAAGTAAATAAAAGTAACAATAAAATGCATATAAAAATAGAAAATGAGAAAATGAGAAGTATGTTTAAAATTTTATTTTTTATAATTATTTTTGATGAAGTTCATATGTCATGTTTAAATCGAAGAATCCAAAAACCTTGTGAAAGTATAAATCCAAAAAACGAAAAATGAAATCAAACCATTTTTTTAATTTTTTTAAACTTTAATATGATTTTTTCATATTTATTTTGAATTTTATAAATGTTTATTCGATTGTATTTTTAATTTTTATTTGGTTTTTATTTAATTTTTTTTTACTTTAATCGCATACTTCTCTTTCAAAACTTCTCGTTTTCTTTTTTTTTTCCATGCGTTTTATTTTTATTTAATTTTGAATTTGATTTGATTTTTTAACCTTCATTTTATTTTTTTAAAAATTATTGATTTTATTATTGATGTCTATTTGAAGTTCTTTCTTATGTTTGATTTTAATTTCTTTTAAATTTTATTTGATTTTCAATTTTTTTTAAAATTTTAGAGCAAATTGCACAATTAGTCCCTATGGTTTGATCATATTGCATATTTAGTCCCCAGATCGTTAAAAACTAACTGACACTAACGGTAGGGACTAAATTTGCAACAAACATCCAAATGTTTGGATTAAATTTGTAATTTTTAAAATTTGGGGACCAAACTTGTAATATGATCAAACCAGAGTGACTATTTTTACAATTTTCTCTATAAAGTATTATAAAATTTTACGTATTAATTACGTAAATATAGAAAAGGTTGTGACATAATCTAAGCAATGAAAAGTTTAAAATGAAGTATTGAACTGTGGTGCTACAAAGGGGCTTGAGACTTGAGAGATCTGTTAGGGTTTGACCATTACTATTGACAAAGGAAACACATCCAGTTTTTTACTACCAGGAAACCCGCGCGATGCGACGGCAAGGGGTTTTCACAATGAGAACTTGCGGCGGATTTTCATTACTTCCGACAATCTAAAGCATCTACACTGATTGAATTTCAAAATCAGATGATTTACACGTCCAAGTAACTTGATTTCGTTAGAATTTCAGGCATTGCAAACAACGTAACTTGTTTTAATAGTTGTTCGGTCTTCTTAATACATCCATTGGATTTTAAAAAGTCTTCCTTGAATTTCGAAAATTTTCACTTAGATAATATGTGAATTCTAGTTAACTGCTAGTAGTATGTATGTGATTTTGATTATGTTAAACTTTGTTAAGAATCCTTTCATTTAACATTTATATTTGTTATAACCCGATCAACAATTTTACCCGATAAAGATTCTCACTATAGCATGTTGAACAATCGTATAACTTAAAATCTTTATTTATAAAATTATAGATGTATTTTTTCATAATATTGTATTAGAATTGATAAATAGGGATTTGAATCATAAATCTTGATTAAACAAACACCAAGTTTTTCAAGGTGAAATGGATTTGAAGCATTGTTTTACCAGGACTTAATGAGCAATCTGAAGTGGTTAATATATGATATGACCAACTTATTAGCTTTTCAACCAATTTTAGGATTCTAGAGAAGAGACCTCAGGCCTTAATCAACATTTGTAATTAAAAAATGATTAGATAAAATTTTATGTCAAATTGGCTATCAAATGTCTAATGTATTCTTTTGTGGCAATCTTAATAGAAACAATTTCAGATGGTTAGCATGTGATCATCGTGTTAACTTTCCAACTAATCATAGGGTTATATAATCAGAACTTAGAGTTTAACGTACACTTAAAATCCCTAATACATAATCATATCAAAGTATTATAACAAAAATGATTCGAAGTGGTTTGCATGTGACCACCATGCCAACATCCTAAAGAATCGTATGACTAGAGAATGAGACCACAAATTTCTACATCCAATACTACAGTTCATCCTTCTTGACCAATAAAGATTGCAGTTTCTATTAACACTATGGTTTTATTTTGAAACTCTTAAGTTCTTACAAATGAATTCATGGTGGGAGTTCTTTAAAGTGTTTAATTTTCGACTTTTACGCTTTCACTGACGAATGATTTAAAATCCATATACAAATCTCAACATGTTGTATCATGAAGTAGTAAGCTCATGTTCAAAAGTAAAGTGTGAAAATTCATAAGAATAATGCATTTTAGCTAGTGCTTAAAGAACACACTGATCAACAAAAAGCTACTTATCAGTTCATCTGCTGATGCTTAAAGTTCAGTATTCATCCAAATATGTGTATAACATATCATCTTTCTTTGACTTGCGTCTACTAAGCAACGCCTTGAGTAGACGTTTACTTTTGCTTGGTATTTGATCGGTCTCCTTATATGTGTCTCGATCACCATAAACACGCATTGAAGCTGACTTCTGATATGCTGAAACCTACAAGCAAACCATTGTGTCAAAAAGATGTCTACTAAAAATTCAAAATTGATCTGTCTTTTAGTTTTGAAACAAGAAAATGGTCAACCATGGAGGTCAAACAGACAACTTTCCAACTTCTAAGATTAGTAGGATTCTTTAGGTTTTCAAAAACAGATTGAGTTTTAGTGTCCAATTTATACCAGAATCCATTTAACTTCAGAATATAGAAAGTTTGACCTCAAAAGTCAACGTGTGTGCATTACCCTTTGCCGGCCAATTGAGTTGGGTGTTGTGGGCCTACTGGGATTGGGAGTTTTGGGTCTTGAACTTGGTCTTGAATTGGGGGTGGTTGGCCTACTCGACAAAGACCCCGTACGCAATAGGGGAAATCGGTGCGGTGAAACTGATCTTTTTTCTGCTTCATCATACAAATTACATCAGCTGCAGGTTCATCATTAAAGGGCTGTTTGGATTTGCATTTTTGAACTGATTATTGTGACTTGAAGTCAATATATTAAGTTTTTGACTGATTTTTATTATGTCATTATTTAGGGACACAGTGGGAGGAGGTTGAATATTTTATAAGAGTGCAGGGGGCGACTTATATATAAAGATATATAAACTACCAGGCCAAAAAGTAACACCACTGATGAAAATCTGAAAAAGAGATATTGAATGCACACATACCTAAAGCTTTTTGGGTCACTGAGCCTGTGAAGGCAAATGATCCAGGTTGCTGTGTAGAAGGAGACGGGGATCGCCCTTTTCTACAATTTTTATCGGTTTAATCTTCAGAACTAAGCATTCGCGTGCATAAAACTAAAATAAATTAAACATTTACCTGAACGAAGATGATGTGGTTTCTCTGATTGTACCCCGTACAGCTGTGTATAAAAACAGACCGATAAGCAAATTTTATCATATATAACTATTTTATTACGAGTGATTCTCTTTACCATTCTTAAATTGATGCCAGTCGTCTTCATCTTCCAAACTGCATCCTTGGTACTTTGATTTAGTTCTGATAGCACCTTGCATTGTCTCTCCGACTGAAGTTTGAGTTCATTATCAGATAACAGTTACCTCCTTCCAAAGGATCAGAAACTAAAAAAAAAGCGCGCATTCTAGGAAAGATTAAGTTTTGATTACCAGGCAAGATGTATCTTTTATGGTACTTAGGAGTATTTATTAATGAAGACTGCTGGGCAAGACCTTCATGATCAAAACACCCTTGGCATATTCCTATTCTCTAACATATCATGTCAAAAGAACAAAGTCAGAATCAAAACCGCAAAAGTAAACAGGAAACTAAATCCTTGTGGAAATCGACAGTAATTGTGCGCTTCATTGATCTAACGAGAATATAGAATCAAATGTTGTTGTATGCAACTAAATGATGGTAGGCTAAAGTACCTGTTGAATACATGAAACTCGAAGTTCCGTTTGAGAAACTTCATTCACTTTCTCGCCTAACAGATCATTAAGTTTAGACGACACAGCGCCCAAATGGTCCACTGTATTGACCAGAGCTTTGACGGCATAATCTTTTAACGTATCAACCACTCTGCACAGAACGACAAAAAGGTGGATTAATATCTTTCTAATTCAGATAATCACTGCAATACTAAACTAATGAACCACTCACAGTTGTTTTTGGTCATCATTAGTGTAAGATAACTCAAAATATTCACCAGCAGCATATAGTTGTTTTCTCAGATTCTTTAAATCCTGAAACAAAATCAAGCATACAAGAAGATGACAATTCTGTAAACTCATGGGAAAATGAGCATAAAGAACATGAGATTGCCTTGAGACTTTCTGCAAATTGCAAGCTTTGTTGCATAGCTCTTTCATCATAGTTTGCTGGTTCGTGTGGTGCCGCCAATGCGGCAGATGAGGTTAGTGTCTCCATATCCTGAAACAATTTGTAAAAAATAAATCGATTCGAAAAACAAACAGAGAGAAATATAACATTATCACATGGTGTTTTGTTTCTGATGTCATTTAGTGTTCTTAGACACAAATACACAATTACATATATGAGGCCATAATTTCAGTATTTCATTAAAACAAACAAACGTACCAGTATAATCCCACTTATAACGAAAATATTACAGATTTTATATAAAGATTAAAAGTCATCAAAATTTCCAAATTGAAAACATGAACACAAATTCAAAAGTCAAAACTAACCTCATTGGTTTCAACTTTCATATCAAAATGTGTGAAAGTAACAATTACAATGTGCCATAAAGACTCAAAATCCTTTCAATTTCCCACTAAACCCACAAAAACCCATGAGTAAAACATCAAAATCTGCAACATTACATGTCAAAAGGCATCATTTTGGCAGCAAAATCCAAATACAGTGATGGCATAATGAACTCAATTTCTCAAAGATATTACAGTTTCACAACACCAAAACAAAAACCCACGAGTAAAAGACTGACCTGATTATTGGGAGCAATAGAATCAGAAGCTGATGATCATTAATCTTTGTGTAATCATTGATTTTGACAAAAGGGAATTCAAAATATATAGAATAAGAGGATAATAATTTGGTATATTAGAAAAAAAAAAGGGTGTTTGACTAAACCAGAAGACAACAATAATAATTCATCCGGCATATGTGGGAAATCAAGAAAGCTTGAAAAATGGATGTACGATGTGCAGAAAGAAGTCGTATTCACGTCGACATTTTGTAATTCTTTTATGATAATAATTTATTCTTGTAAAAAGAGCATAATTATTTTTTAAATTTAACTTCATTATAGAATATTTGCATGTTTGCTACTTTTATGCTAAAAAAATATTGTTAAAGAGCAGTGTGATTTAGGTCTTTTTGGATTTGATTTTGATAATTATTTGTAAAATGATAATTAATCAAAAACTCAAAACAATGCGAGTTTTAAGACGAGATAAAATATTTGAATATGTTGCATGTAAATATTGGATCCAAAATAAAATGATATGAGGATGTTAAATTTTTTTTTTCTGTAATTATTGTCTTATAAAATCAGTAACGGTTAAAACATAAAACATCTTATAAAGGCTTAATTGTCTAATGTTAAAGTTTAATCATGAGTCATGACCTCTTATGCCAAAATTTGTGTTTAAGTGCCATAAGTTTATCCTTTAATTAAAAGATAGTATTATTAATAAATTAAACCTGTTTGATTAGGGAAATGTTAAAATAAAAAATGGCTTTAAAACTAAAAGAGTAAGAAATAATATCAATCATTTATTTTTTTAATCAATGATTGAGATTAATTTACAGGAAAAACTTTGTTAGAGGGATATTTTAAGATTAATCACTTTTGTTGACCTTTTCAAGTTCCTCCATTTTTTTAAATGTTTATAATTTTTATGTACGATATTATATTTTTATAAAAACTATACCATAAAAACGAGTGTTTTTTATTTTTAAAACGATTACAATATTGCTGTATAAAATTTCAATTAAATATTTTATATTTTTAAGTTCATATCTCATAATTGTGTCTTTTAGTGCAGTTTATTGTGTGTTCTTGCTAGTTATTTGGTTTTTCAAAATACTATTGTGTTTTTCTAAAATGATTATTTTTAAAAAAGTATAATGATAGAATAACATTGTTGTGTATCATATAAAACACAATAATAAATTAACAACTAATTAATCTAATACATTAAAAACAATGATAAAATAACACAACGTCTCATTGTGTTTTTTATCGTCATTGTGTAATTTTGAAGACTATGAGTTTTGAAAAATATATTTGTGAAATAATATCATTGTGTACTTCTAATTTTAAAAAACAATGATAGATAACAAGTTTATATAATGTATAAAAAATAATAACAAAAATAACATATTATGTTATTTTTAATACTATGAGTTTTGATAAATATATTAGTGAAATTATATTATTATGCACTACTAATTGAAAAATACAATGATAGACAACAAGTTTATATAATGTATAATAACAATGACAATCATAACACAAAATGATATAAAACGTAAAATATAATGATAAATATATTAACAAATGATGTAAAATATATGACACAATAAACGTATATTACATAATGAGCTGACGTATTTGACATAATGACCAAAGTGTCATCATTTTTAAAATAATAGAAGCACACGTAACAAGCCCATAATACTTTTTAAACTTTTTAGATTAAATACATTTTTTTTATTATAACCTATCCTTTTGATCATGTATAGATGATATAATCACCATATTCAGTAAAAACTAAAATATATTCCAGTTATACGATAAAATCAGAATATATAGTTGATGTGGAAATGAGGATGTATTATTAATGATGTACGGAGGGTAGGGATAGGAAAATGTTGTTTCAATGGTTTAATAGTTTAATGATATTATTTATTACTTACACACATGATGTTGATTTAAATTTTTGGGTTATTAGATTTTAATAATCTTAATTTTTTTATTTTACGAGATTAATTTCAACTCAGAAAACTTTAAACTTATTTTGCTATAACGATCACTCACTAACTGATAGTAAACCCCGCTAGTTTTTTTGATGAACTGAATTGTTTATGTGGTCAAAACACTACGAAAACAGTTGAAATCTACTATCTGGTCCGTCAATCTGGAAATACTGCATCGTGAAACCCGTTAAGCTTCATCTCCTGATCTAAAACACTTGAGTCGCTGGAGTTAGATTTTTTTTAAAAACAAATTACACTAAAAAATGTCATCCTCTTAAAAAATTATAAAAAATTATAATACGATAACTAAAATGTTCTCTTAAAAAAATATAAAAGAACAATATACTGTTGTGAAGCGGGTGTTTGTGTTTGAAGCTCAAATATGATGTTACCTCTAATGCAACACACGTAATTTGGTATTTTCTTTAAATGTCGACAATACATAAATGCTATTCAATACCTTAAAGTTGTTTTTTTTCTGCTGCAGAGCGCGGGGAATTATTATTATTATTATAATAATTACTACTATTTTCAGTATTAGCATATCTATTATTAGTAATTTTATATTTACTATTACTATCTATAGTAGTAGATATATTTTTTTACATACTTTTTTTACCCCTAATACCTTCCATACGTCAATGCAATAACAAATTTGATACCATTTTCATATCGATGTAAAACATGGGCGATTATAATTTGTCAAGTCATAGTTTTATATTTTAGTTACAAGGAGACATATTTTATATAATTAAATAACCTTTATCTATAAATGGAATATTTCTACTCATGGACGTATCTAGGTTATAACAAGGGCCAACCGTCCACCCTAAGAAAATCTCTAGTGTTATAAATACGTAAAACTCTCGATCGTTTTCTATAAAATTTTGTAATAGCCCCTATAAGCTTTTGAAATAAAAAAAAAGAGTAAACTTATCTCAAGCACATTGTTAGGGGAGGAAATACAATGGGTCTGGTGACCTTCTGACAGTACGACAAACCATATTTTCTCACTAATCAGGGTCTATAACCGAGTAGTTTTTTTTAGTAATTTCAAAATCTAATATTCAAGTAGTAAATAGAAAGAAAAAAGGAAAAATTTATATTAAGATAAATTTTTTTGACAATATAACAAACTAAAATTATATTGGTTTCAAGATATAAGAAAACAAATTTATATTTACTGGCCAACATTATTCTTAAACATGCTTACCATCATCGGTATTAAGGATTTTGGGAACCATTTAACGATGAGTATAATTACTTCAAACAAATCAGATATCACCACCTTTTATCAATTTAATTGCTTCAACATCATATATCATTATTTTTATAAGTATAATTGTTTCAATATGATTCTTAATATGCATATGCAAATACAAGAGTTTGGAAACGTTTTAATGAAGTTATTCGGCAATAAACCGAATTGACCCATCTGACCCGAACTAGTGTAAAAAAATATATTACATTGCGATAGGCATAAAAGATTTCCATCCCCGTAAAAGTTATTTCTCGGTCCGTCATTGTTTCTAGTTATTATATAACCGTATATTCAATGATATCATTCGTAATTTATAAATATTTATATATTAAATAACCTTTAGTTTAAGCTTAAGCTCTAAATTCTTTTAAACTTAATTCGAATCCAATCTTTAATGAATGATACATCAAATATTTATAAGAGATAGTTATTGTAATAAATAGAAAGTATGTGGTACCTGGAGAATCATCAAGAACCCTACCCCACAAAATTAGAAACCCGCCATTCTCGCCTTAATTTTTATCAACTAATTCCAACATCGTCTGATGTTTATACATTTTAATAAATAAATTGACACACTTGTTTCTTGTAGATGATTGCGAAGCGGATGACAATACTTTTAAATTTTATTTAGGCAGATTCAAATTAAGTCTATCTTTTATAATGGTTACTACTCATATAAATATATGTATTCAGTTAATGGTTAATAAAATAATTTTCATTTGCATATTATTGACATTAAAGACGCGGGTGGAGTGGTTGCATTTAAACACTGGATAGTAGAAAGCAGGGATCATGATTGTGATTTCAGGTTTACATTATTAGGAAAAGTTGTTTGATGATTAGTAAGAACTAATGATTTAACGTGGGCTAGCTCATTTAATAAAAACTTTGTTTGTTAGTGAAAAGGTCTTGTGTTTAAACCCAAACATGATGTAATATAGGAATAAGATAGATTTGTTGTTAAAAAAAGAACTGATGATCGATAACAAATGACGATTAATAATTACTATGTTTATCAATAGAAACTGAACCGCAACTAATAAGCAATAGCAACTAGGTTAGCGCTAGCAATGAGCGAGCAATGATAACTTGATCGTTAGCAGCACCTTGTAAGTTGTTATTGTCTATCGATGGAGTTCTGACTAATGTTTGCCACTGATATAACTGTATGTCCAACTATAGATGGTTATAAAAGGACAATCTTTGGTCGTTTTCTAGGGTTTTGAAATAAACATACTAGTACATCTCATATCATCCAAGGAAGTTGTAGTTCAATTGAAACTTGATTTATTTTAGTTGTAAGTCTCAGTTACGGTCTTGTATCTTCATGTTTGACATTAACTCACCAACGACATGCAGAATCCGTGCTCGATGTCTCTTGCTCGGGATAAAAATCAACTTGTAAGCAATATCATCAACATAACGACGTAATTTAAATGTTGATCTTCATTCAATCATAAACGAGGTTGTACAAGACTTACACACACAAAACCTTTGATCCACACCCTTTCTCTTGTTCATCTCCTACAAATAAGCACAACAGATGCTATTAATAGGAATGACCATCTAATTTTGCTTACAAGCAACAGCTTAAGCGAAACTACAAGTTCACCCCTACTAGGCGAAATTACATCTATATAATTTCGCTTGGTTCCATTTACAAATGAAACATTATAGACACTGATCAATCAAAAGTTATATATTATAATTCAATTGAATGCATATCAAAATGACTAAAATTTATCATCCAAGCTATTGTCACACTGAATGTTCCAATAGACTCCCCCTTAACAATAGCTTCGGATGATGATATCTTCAAATGATATCGTTAGCTTTCATTCCAAATCTTCAAAGATTGACTTCAAGTAATCTAATCTAGACTTTGTTAACTTTGCCCTGAATGCTAGCTTCTAACTCCCCTTGCCCTCATGCATCCAGTTCTGATGTAACGTGCATACTAAGCATTTAAAGTCAATTTATAGATTTGGTCAAAAGTTTGTCTAGGAGGACCCTAGATCTATTTCTTTTTCAAATTTTATTTTTTAATCAAAAACCCAAGTAGAAAAGATAATATTCATCTAAGGTTGAAATAAAATCTTTTTAGATTTTTGAAAGTTTATGCTAAAACATAAGAAATTTTTTTTTGGTAATTTTTGAATATTTTTCAAACTGAAATACAAACATAAATATCTTTTTCGTCGAGTAAACATGTGTAAGAGGATCATATCAGTTATACGAATATACTATATCACATTTTTAATTTTTATATTTATTTACATCACACATTATATAAAAGTGATAACTCTGAAATAATCACATTTTTAATATTCAATTTTAACTTTATGCATATAGAATCATATCAAAGTAAACATTCTAATTACATTGTCTTTCGCATATTGAGACCTATAACAATCATTTATTATCAATAAATGACTATATTTTATAACTTCTTTTTGTGTGAGTTGGGCACATTAAGATTTACATTGTGTTTCTCATTGTCAAAGCTAATAAGATCATAACATTATCAATCTTCCAGATATGCAAGATATCACGATTTATCACAATCTTCATAGTGATGAAACATCAATTAACACATGATTAATATAATCTATTTAGATTCAACATCAATAATATTTTTCACGATCAAATGCGAATTAAATATATGTAATAGAAAGATAGATACTTCAATTCTTTCCTCAGCAAAACAGAGAAGTTCCATTTCGTGAACTTGATTCACTTTTATACTTTTCGGGTGTATGCAAGAATCAATTCATATATTGTGATAATGACATCTCCATGAAAGTGATCTCAAGGCATAAACTAAATTCACCTAATATGCTATATCTAATAGAGTTTTGTTTATGTAAACGCGCGTGCGCAGCGCGTGCGTACACACATACTCAAGAAAAAGAAAGTATTTGGCTGAGAAGGCAAAGGGTAAAAAAGACGTGTAATAGAAGAAGAAGTAAAAAAGCCTAAAAAGATGTCGAGAGAAGAGAAGTTGAGCCTTGCTGCTATTACTCATTTCATGGAAGAACATCATCAAGCAATTGAGCAGCTGGCAATACAAAAGGAAATCATTTATTTAGAAGAAGGAGAAATAGATGGAGGTTAAATACTTAATGATAGTATGTTGAAGGAGCTTGAGTTTCAAGAAAGTCCATAAAGAAAAGAGTCAACTATGAAAGAGATGGTTGAGAAAGCCCAGTCAGATGATCTAATGGTGAAAGCCATGTTCCTGATCAATCAAGGATATGATGCTAATGAAGTGTTCAACATGACTTATGAGGTTATGACTGAAGAAGTACTGAAGGTGAAGAGGTTGTTAGACCCAATGGTTGAAACAAAGTATGAGTTGAAAAAAGCTGAAGAAACAAAGAAAGATAAAGCTGGATCTTCCTCTACTGCTGCAGCTCCCACTACAAGTTAACCGTCACATAGTTCCATTTTTGAATCCCTACTTGATGACTGATAGTGAACTGAAGGAATTCTTCGCAACAAATGGATTTACTAAGAAGAAGTTAAGTCCCATGAAGACTAACTCTTTTAGGGCCACTATGTTAAAGCTTATTTAAGAATTAAAAGATAAGTTGAAAGATTTAAAAGAAGAAGTGGTTCAAAGACAACCAAGATAAAAAAATATGCACAAAGAGTCCAAGTAACAGGAGCTGAACATGACTCTTTAGAAACTCTGTTGAGGAAAATTCCAAAATGTTTTAGGCAACCTTCTTAGTTAAAAGTACAAGAAGGTCTGACTATATCTGAGATGCTCCAAGGTGTCTCTCCTCCTAAATGCAAAATAGATGTGAAGTTCTATGCCTGGAAGTACGATTTAGATTGGAATATGTTTATGGTCAAAAAATATTAGGATTACTTCAATTCTTCATAAAATACAGTGACCTAGTTAATACTTTGAAGAATCATGATTTAAAGAGCTTGCTGACTTGGAATTAATTAATCATGCTACAATGTCAAAGGGTTATCAGTTTGAAGTGATTCTAAAGATGTTTAAGAAGACCAACAACTTTAAAGCTGTAAAAGAAATTTTCTTCAGAAAAGATAGATCATTCATTAACCCTTTTGGTGAAAAGAAGAAAAAGAAGACAATTAAAGAGTTGGTTATTCCAAAAGGAAAAGTAAAACTAACTGATGAGTTCAAATGGAAGAAAGTATTTGGAACTCACAAGTCTATGCCAATCGCAAATGTAAAGTATGATGAACAAACATAAGAGTTGCTGATAAAAAGAAATAGGGAAGGAAAAGAAGGCCCAGATTCAGACTTTTCAGTGCATATGAAGTGAGACTACTAGATCAATCAAATATCCATTATATGTTCACTGGACATCTTAACAGTCCTACAAACAAGCTTGGTGAAGTTTATTTGACTTTCTTTCCGAAGTGCATCCAAATCTTAAAAATTGCTTATGATCGGATCAACAGAAAGAGAGAAGCCAAGAAGAGAAAAAGAGTTTCTCTGAACTTTGGTAGTATGGTAAAGCTAGAAATAAATTATGATCTGGAGATTCATAGAGATGATTTATCTACCATAGTTATGTATGTACCATAGTTATAAGATAGTTCCCAATTGAAGCTGTTTAGAGAATGAAGCAGATGAAGCTACATGTGCTTAATACAAGCATGATGAAAGAGGCTAAAGAGTTTACCATAATGATAAACTCTATTTTGGATCCTCCTATCACTCATTATTACTACTAATCCTGAACTAGTACCAGTAATAGCACCTACACCACCATCAACATCAGCCGCAACATAACTTCACCAAAAAAAAAAAAAAAACTAATAGTAGAAGATCCACAAGAATCTTCACAACTTCCATCACGTACAAACCCTTGAAATACTTAGAACTTTTGTATGTTTTTTGAGAACCCTATACACAGAAAGCTACAACCCTACTTCATTATATTTTGATTATCAATCAATCAATATACAAGCTGTTTTATGAGTATTTCATTAAGTTTGATCTTTGTTAATTATATTTCTGTAATAATTAGTCATTGAATTGAATTAATATATTCGATCTTATTGATTCTAACCCAATCAATTTTGAAAGAAACCAATAGATATTTAGCTAAACAACCAAGTGTTTACAAATATGATGGGTAACCAAAGGTTTGCAAACAAAACAAAGTGCGTTCGAGCCCAAAAATCTTAACAAAAGATTAAGCACGGGTCATACCCCACCGGGCACGCCTTCGTGTTGTACCACTGAACCACCCATATCATGTTTTTGACTGTTTCTATTGCCAGCTACCAATCCATGGGCCATGCCCCATTAGGCACGCCCCCATGCCTAGCCATTTCAGTTCTATTTTCTTTTGAAAGTTAATGTTTTATGATGTAGCTTATTGAATTAGAATTCCAATAACATGGAATACCCTTATTTAGTGTTTAGGTTTGAATGTTCTTCTCAATCATGAAAAAAGATCACAACTTCAAGTAGACACTAGAATATTAAGATATATGGGTCAATTCAATTGGTGAATACTTAATGGAAAAAGCTATATTCAAAAGATGCCAATCTGTCCATGAACTCACCCTTGAAAGTTTAGCTATTTTTTAGTTTCACATGACTAATACAAAGTCGTAGGATGATAATGTGGTGTCATTTAGGTTTTAGAATGAATGGCATTCTACATCGTTAGCTTTATTTGGGGTGTACTTGGGAATCTATACTGAATCAGAGATAGAAGCAGAAGAAGGAGCTAGAATGGAAGTATATCAAACCTTCCCTAACGAAAACACCCAATCAACACATGGTGGTACTATTTATAGGAAATTTTAGAACCAAATTAGGGAGGGTAACTATAAGGCAAGTAGTACTAGAAGCAGCAAGCTCAAAAACCCACTCCACCATTACCTCCATGATCGATGTCGAAGTATCAATCAAATAAGATGTTAAGATGTGTGTTCCTATTCACCTTAAACTTGTTAGAGTAAGTAGGTTTGTCGATCCTCGTGTATTAGTGGTCTGTATGTTGTACTTTGATTTATAAGAAAATGATTAAATAATTAAATTACTTAATTAAACTATTGCCTCTTGGCTGTGAAAATGGATTTTTAGGAAAACAAATTGAAAATAATGACATTCGATTAAGAAGACAATTATGAGAAAAAGTAATCCAATTTGGAATTTAGGTTTGCTTTTCAGTAATCGTTTAGTTCAACTTAAAGGAAAATCCTTAACATGGATTCTGTACATGTAATGATTAAGTGATATCAATGATCAAGACATAATGGGTCTAAATATACTATACCGATTCAATTAGCAACCAAAACCTTGCAATCATACAATTCGCATAAAATTATATGACATTCAAATAAAGGTTGACCAAAATAATTGTTTAAATGACCAAAATACAAATTAAACGTATAAACGAACTTAATGGGTTCTAAAGTTTAATCCCCACACAAGATAAATACAAATAAAAACCTAATCATACAAAACCTATTACTCGAAGTAGATCATGAGAAGATTAGTCGTTCATTGTTCTTGAATGATCTTGAAAATCGTTGTTGTTTTGCATAATGGATGATTGTATGTTGTTTAAGAGAAGTGGAATGGTTAATTAATGACATAGAAACTCCCAAAATTCGTCTTAACTCGTTTTAGGTCGAATGGGAGGCAAGTGGTACCTAAGAATTAACAAAATCACGGATTTATAGGGATTTTTGGCCGGCCATGGTGTTGGCTGCTAGGCAGTGTAGCCTACATTGGGATCTATTCTGGTTGAAGAATTTTTAGGCTGGTGTAGCCTACGGTGGCTACAATAGGCTACGGTCGGAGGCTTTCTGTTGTACTTTATATATTCGTTTCTAGACCCATCCAACACCTCTATTCATCATGTAAGCTTCCAACTTGATCATTTTACCTACAAAAAACATTTCAATTCATAGATATCTTATTCATAACAATCAAATGCATAAAGCTATGTGATCTCACCTAATATTTAACATTAAGCACTTAAAACACACTTCCAACACACACATCACATCCCAACACTTAACCTTTGTTTGCCCTCAAGCAAATCCGTTCGAAACACTAAAAAATATATATAAACCAAGGTCCCTTGCTATGTCTTAGCTATGGTGCAAAATCGTACCCCATTACAGAATTACAATAATCATTTTGGTTAGCAAGTAATGGATGTTACATTTATTGCAAAATAGAATCTATCTAATTAAACCTAACAAGCTTCCGGGTTTTATTTTCATGCAACACACCACTCACCTTTATTCACTCTTATTGGTTTATTTCTGAATCAAAAATGCACCAATATATCACTCAAAAGGTCCACGTATGAAACTTTGTTATCATATGCTTGAGTGACATTCAAACTTACACGGTAACACATAGACAATGCACATATCAAAAGGACTTATGGGTTTTGGGCTTAGTTTAAGGTAGAAATGTTCGGCTGTGAATGTGGCTAAAAAAATCAAGTTAAACACCAACTGTTAACATTCTTTATTATCATAGCTACTACTAAAGCAAAGCAAAAACCACGGTTACATATTCAACCCATAACCAATACTTTGCATTTTTATTTTTGTAAAGTCCTTATCTCGATCGAATCCACATATTGTTGCACTTGATACTCAAATTTAAGACGGATGTGTGCGTGTGTGATAACAACGAACTTTAAATAAACTCAAACGAATATTATTAATCAAATGATTATAATACCAAAGGAGTTTACAGCGTTAAGCTCGATCCACTCGAGGTGAGCTCACCTCAGGCGGCCTATCACACAACTCTCTGCTCTCTCACTCTCAAAGCACTTTTACAAATAAACACACACAATGAAATACAAGGGGAAAACATCTATTTATACTTAGATGTTCTCGCGCGAGAACATCAAGTTCTCGCGCGGCAACTCTTAATTTTCACGCGATGAGATTTTTATCCATCATCTTGGAGTTCTCGCTTCCTTGTATTTCTCGCATGATTTGAGTGTTTGCTTTTCACTTGATATTGTAATCCATAAAGACTAGTTCCTTACAAATCCCCCTATGGATATATATCAAGTTATGTTTGACTTCAGTCACTCATCTTTAAGAATTATCTGATCATCGGGTATCTTTCACTTCAGTATTCCCCCTCAGCTTTAACCTCCTTCTAATGTATAACTTCATAAAGGATATCACGTCTGAATTAAAATTAAACTGTTCTATCTGGATTACTTACAACTTAAGATGTACTAGGCATATGACATAGAGGTCCAACTTCCATTTTGGATTCCCGAAGATCCCGATTCTTCAATCCGATGACAAGATTCTGTGACGACGAACTAGATTATCTAACGTATTCTCCCCCCAAAGTAAGATGTAATAAGGCCATATTTTCAAAGCAAGAATTCCAAACAATCTTGAGTCTTCACTTAATTAACTCGTTCTATCGTTGTTCCTATCAGTAAGATAAGATAAACCCATATTGTCAAGTTTCAATTCACGAACAACTTGAATCAAATGTTGTAGATATAAAATCTTAACTTAATCAAACAATACAAAACCCCCTTGTTTAAGTATCAAACTTCAAATCATCTAGCATCTTCCGGTCACAATTTATGGATGATGAAGTTTTAGCATGGTGAAGTTTTCGCATGAGAATATTTTCGCAAATGATGGTTACTGCAGCGAACATTTTGCATGAAAATTTTCTCAAGAAACGTTTTCTCATGAAAAAGTTTTGTTATGAAAAGTTTCTCATAAAAAGTTTTCTCATGAAAAAGTTTTCACATAAAAAGTTTTCTCATGAAAAGTTTTCTCATGGAAAAGTTTTCTGAAGGAAAAGTTCTCTAATGAAAAGTTATCGCATGGAAAGTTTTTGCATGAAAGTTCTCGCATGGAAAAGTTTTCTCATGAAAAGTTCTCTTATGAAAATATTTTCGCAAAATACGGTTATTTTCGCAAAGTTCTCGCACGATGCAGTTACTCCCGCAAAAACTTCAACCAAAATCAACTTTTATGAAATTGAATCACTGATGCGGTCTCAAATCGTCGTTTCCATCATCAAAATTCGAAGATACAGAGCATACTGATGTAACAAAACCAATTTCATGTGTGTTCACCCTTGCTTTCACCTTCTTCTCCTTCGAAACCGGTCCAAACTCGATCTAAACCTTTAGTTCTTCAATCTCCATGTTTCACGTCTTAAACGGATAATCACGGAATGAAAATCCATGTATCAAGAGCAACACCAAGCTCTAATACCAAATGTAAAGTCCTTATCTCGATCGAATCCACATATTATTGCTTTTGATAATCAAATTTAAGACGGATGTGTGCGTGTGTGATAACAACGAACTTTAAATAAACTCAAACGGATATTATTAATCAAATGATTACAATACCAAAGGAGTTTACATCGTTAAGCTCGATCCAGCCGAGGTGAGCTCCTTACAGGCGGCCTATCACATAACTCTTTGCTCTCTCACCCTCAGAGCATTTTTACAAAATGAACACACATAATGAAATACAAGGGAAAGCATCTATTTATACTTAGATGTTCTCGCGTGCGCGACATCTTCAAGTTTTCGCGCGATGAGATTTTTATCCATGATCTTGGAGTTTTCGCTTACTTGTATTTCTCGCATGATTTGAGTGTTTGCTTTTCACTTGATATTGTAATCCATAAAGGTTAGTTCCTTACAATTTCCCCCTATGGATTATGATATCAAGCTATGTTTGACTTCAGTCACTCATCTTCAAGAATTAACTGATCATCGGGTATCTTTCACTTCAGTATTCCCCCTCAGCTTTAACCTCCTGCTAATGTATAACTTCTTAAAGGATATCACGTATGAATCAAGATTAAACTATTCTATCTGGATTACTTACAACTTAAGATGTATTGGGCATATGACAAAGAGGTCCAACTTCCATTTTGGATTCCCGAAGATCCCGATTCTTCAATCCGATGACAAGATTCTGTGATGACGAACTAGATCATCTAACGTATTCTTCCCCCTAGGTAAGATGTAATAAGCCCATATTTTCAAAGCAAGAATACCAAACAATCTTGAGTCTTCACTTAATTAACTCGTTCGTTCTTTGTCCCCATAAGTAAGATAAGATAAGCCCACGTTGTAAAGTTTCAATTCACGGACGACCTGAATCAAATGTTGTAGATATAGAATCTTGAACTTAATCAAACAACACAAAACCCCCATATTTAAGTACCAAAGTTCAAATCATCCAGAATCTTCCGGTCACAGTTTATGGATGATGAAGTTTTAACATGGTGAAGTTTTTGCATGAGAATATTTTCGCAAATGATGGTTATTACGACAAACATTTTGCATGAAAATTTTCTCAAGAAAATTTTTCTCATGAAAAAGTTTTTTCATGAAAAGTTTTCTCATGAAAGTTTTCTCATAAAAAGTTTTCACATGGAAAAGTTTTCTCAAGGAAAAGTTCTCTCATGAAAAGTTCTCGCATGAAAGTTCTCGCATGGAAAAGTTTTCTCATGAGAAGTTATCTTATGAAAATTTTTTCGCAAAATACGGTTATTTTCGCAAAGTTCTCGCACGATTCAGTTACTCCCGCGAAAACTTCAACCAAAATCGACTTTTATGAATTTGAATCACTGATACGGTCTCAAATCTTCATTTCCACCATCAAAATTTGAAGATACCGAGCGTACTGATGTAACAAATCCAATTTCATGTGTGTTCACCCTTGCTTTCACCTTCTTCTTCTTCGAAACTGGCCCAAACTCGATCTAAACCTTTAGATCTTCAACCTCCATGTTTAACATCTTAAACGGATGATCGGGGAATGAAAATTCGTGTATCAAGAGCAACACCAATCTCTGAAACCAAATGTAAAGTCCTTATCTCGATCGAATCTACATATTGTTGAACTTGATAATCAAATTTAAGACGGATGTATGCGTGTGTGATAACAACAAACTTTAAATAAACTCAAACGGATATTATTAATCAAATGATTACAATACCAAAGGAGTTTACATCGTTAAGCTCGATCCACCCGTGGTGAGCTCCCCTCAGGCGGCCTATCACACAACTCTTAGCTCTCTCACGCTCAGAGCACTTTTTCAAAATGAACACACATAATGAAATACAATGGGAAAACATCTATTTATACTATCTAGATGTTCTCGCCCGAGAACACGGCAACTCCAAGTTTTTGCGCGATGATATTTTTATCCATCATCTTGGAGTTCTCGCTTACTTGTATTTCTCGCATGATTTGAGTGTTTGCTTTTCACTTGATATTGTAATTAATAAAGGCTAGTTCCTTACAAATTTTTTTAAATTACAAAAAATTAACTATTGAAACTACTATGAACATTATCAACAGTGGTAACTCGTTCACAGATTACATGGATAGGTTTGAGTTTTAATAATATAGGTTTATTAAACGAAAAAGGTTTAGGGCTCAAAAGTGGCTACTAAGGGAAATTTAAGGTAAACTGGTAAAAGAAAAAGGAATCCTAGATTGCCTAAATCATCTATGTGCATTTATCAAATCCACCGTCTAAGTATGTATCAAATCACACAAGTTGTAAAACAAAGAATCATATGGCCTATACTCAACAATTGAAACAAATTTTTATGTGAACAAACAATCTAGTAGGCTACAAAATCTCACCAAGTAGGAAATATGGTTGCTGATGTGCGCATGCTTTTACTACACCAATAGCCTGTTAACCCTAACTAGCAATTCTCAATTTTTTCTATAACCCTTGCTAACATAATTCTTTTTGCTATATTAGAATTAGACCATGACTAAGTATCCTTACATCAAACATGGCAAGAATCCATTGGTATGCTTGTCATTTTCGTCCGATTGGATCGCTTAAAAACAAGAAAAATATTTTAAAAAATTCTTAATTTTTACTTTCCCTCATCCCCACACTTGGGATACATTGTCCCCAATGTATGGTATTTAAGTTAAGTGTGATTTTTTTTTCTTTTCAAATCAATTTATCCAATTAATCAATACAAACGACTTTTCAACCCCAATTGACCAAGACACAAATATAACCATTCCTAACACATAATAATAATAACACCACCAAACCAACACTATAAACTACTTAAACAAACACATGAAAAAAATAGGGTTAATGGATTTAAATACTCCCAACTATTGGGAATTGGCCGCTGCCACCCCCAGGTATCAGTTTGGCGTCCCAAGTAAACACTTTGGTGTCTGTATCACTAGCCGTTTGTCAAAACCATAACAAATGAACTGATTTATTTTGGTCATTGTGTCAAATAAATCAGCTTATTGTGTCATATACGTTCATTGTGTCATATATTATATATCATTCGTTAGGGTTTTGACAAACGGCGGGTGATACAGACACCGAAGTGTTTACTTGGGAGTTATATTCGCTAAAATGATACTTGGAGGTGGTAGCGGCCAATTCCTAATAGTTGGAAGTATTTAAATCCATTAACCCAAAAACTATAAATTAATTTCGGGTTGCCTCCTGATTAGCACCAAGATTTAGGTTTTTAGCAAGACCATACCTGCAACCACTCATGGTGGTCGAGTAGGATGCTTGCCTCCGATATTTTTCAAATATATTTTATCCAAATGATAGGATGGGTCTTCAACTATATTGTATTTTAGCCCAAACATCAATTCCTCAACTCGGACATTTGTAAAATCAAGTGGATTGCCAACCTTTTCCTTTATTTTAAGCTTCTCTATCTTTTTTATCCACTTTCATTATTGGCTTTTTTTTCTTTTAAATCCACTAATTCCTTTAATTCCACATGCTTATCCCTGACATACTAAAAATCATTCTCAAAAGTGGTGTCCGTGCTTATATGTGAAATGTAAGGAGAAACACACACATTAGTCACGTTTACCTCATAAATTTTATAATCAACAAAATAATTGACCGACTTCTAAAACACATCAAAACGTAACTTACTGGTTTCATAGGTCATGTCAATTGTTCCATCTCGATAGTTGATTTTAGCATTGGCAGTTGCGAAAAACGGTTGACCCAATGTGACCTTAGGTTGCTCGTTTGTCCATACTCGTGCATAATCAAGCACCATAAAGTCTATTGGGTAGTAGGATTCTCCCAACTTGACTACCACATTTTTCACCATCCCTTGAGGACGTTTTTGGATCAAGTCAGCAACCACATCGTGGTGTCAACTTACTCGAGAGGACCGAACTCCTAGTGATCATATAACATACCTAGCGAGATACTGGCACCTGCTCCATAATCCAAGAGTGCCCTTTTTATCTTCAACTTCCCCACTTGATTAATGGGTACTCCCGGGTCACTCTCTTTTATTACATCAACTTCTTTTTGCTTACATGCAACTTGTAATGGAAATAAAGTTAAATCATCATTAATAATTTTAGAGTTAGGAAGGACACTAACCGAATTGATGAGAACATTTCTCATATTCTTCGTGGTTGTCCCTTGATGTTGCGGGTTCATAATGGTATCACTCGGCAAATTTCCTGGGTTTCTCTTAATCCGAGTGAACTCTTCTGCTAGTGGGCCTACTTGTTTATTCAGAGCCTTATATACTTTATCTCTGACCTTGTTCTCCCTCTTGTTATCTTGCATGTTCTCTTTCATTATGTTTATCAAAGCATCCAACTTTGGATTTGTAGACTCTTCACCACCAACTACTCTATTTTGTACCTTGATAATTTTGTGATGAACTACCTTGTTGACCCCCATGGTTGTAGCTCCCAAGATTGTTTCTTTGAGAATATGAAGTTCTTTGATAAACGTTTTGATTATAATTCCCTTGTGTTTGAGTCTAATATGCGTGATCACCTTGATTATTACTTTGGAAATTAGGATTCATTTGGTTTGAAGCATTGCCATACTTAAAGTTGAAATGATTTCTAATATGGGAAGATAAGTATTGGAATTCATATAAAATTGCTTTCTATCTCTATAAACTTGATTAACCTTTTCACGTTGATCCGCAAACGAGGCAACTCCACACTTGCATGCCCTAACTCACCACATTCATTGCATACCCCAAATCCAACCGATGCTACATTCTTAGTTCTCGGCAAGTTCAAACTTAGCCAATTGTCTCTCCAAAGACGCAATTCTTTCCTTAGTCTGAGAATCAATAGCGGTTGACCTTGCCAGAGCAGGATTTGATCGTCTACAAGTAAGCCAAAGCTTCAAATTCCATCCATCACAAGTACAAAGTACGTAAAAGTTGGTGCGTTGGTACATGCAACAGAAAGCTGATCACGACAATTTGTTAGAGGGGCATGACCTTATGCTTTAGTGGGACATGCCTCTTGTAGCCCGAACATGACCCCATATTCCCCTCATTCTAGGAATACTATTTTTATCTCTTTTAAAAAAATTGGCCACTATGTGGGCTAAATTAGCATGGAGTGTGTTGAGGCTGGGCATGGGGGCATGCTAGGTGGGGCACGGCCCGTGCTTGCCTTCTAGAGTCTAGTTTGCTTCAATTTTCTTCATCTTTTAGCTCTTTTCGTTCATCTTTGTATCTTTCAAACCTAAAAAAATTTAAGAGAATTGAGACAAAATCATCACTTTTTGTAAGGGTTTTAGAGATAATTGATTTGCAAATGATTTGATTTGTATGTATGATTTCGAATACATAAGTACACCTGCCTTAAAATTAATAAAATGGCCTCTCGGTGTCTTTCATTAGTCACTACTAATTATTGCTTCTCAATTAATGTTTGAGCCTTTTCTTTCGTCTTTCCTCCTAACGATCCCCCCAAACGATGAATCAATGATTTGTCTCTTTTGGAGAGAACACCATTATAGAAAGTTTGAAGTTGTAAGCACAACTCCAAGGTATGATATGGATATTTTCTTAAAATGACAATCTACCTTTCCAAAGCATTCCATATTCTCCCACCTCTTGTGTGAATGAAGTGATAGTGGTGGAAAGCTTTGTAGATTTCACTAAGCTCCTTGGGTAGGTCCAATACATAGGCTACTTCCCTAATTTATTCTTTAATTGTAAAAGGTCCATTGCATCTTGGGCTTAACTTTCCTCATTTTTGAAAATGAATGATGTATTTCCATGGTGACACCTTTATCATGACCTTATCATCGATCTTGAAGTTCAAAGGTTTTCATCATTTGTCAGCTTATAAATTATGTCTATCATTAGCAATTTCATGTAGGCATTAAACTTATCCAATTCCTCTGTTGTAGCATCCATAATTTCTATACATTCTGGATCTTTATGAACAATGTCACCCTAATATACGGGTGTTCTACATCTTTATATGTATAATGTTTTGTATGGGGCATTCCAATGCTTGTATGATAATGTTTGTTATATAAAAACTCTGTTGATGGCAAGTGACTTTCCCAAGTTCTGCCAAAATTAATATACACATACGAAACATATCTTCCAATGATCATATACTCTTTTAGGATTGTCCATCCATTTATAGGTGATATGATGTGCTAATATGTAGTCTGGTACCCATGGCCTCATGAAACCTTTTCCAAAACTTTTACATGAATCGAGTATTTGTTTCTCACACTAGGGATATTGGTACCCCATGTCGTGCAACTATCTCTTTGATAGATAGTTCAACAAATCTTTTCAATGTATAAGTTTCTTTTACTAGTAGAAAATGAGCTTTCTTCATTAGTCAATCCACTATTACCCATATTGTATTTTAACAAATGTTTATGTTTAGTATCTTGGTCATGAAATCTATTGTAATGTGCTCCTATTTTCACTCTGGTATCTCCAATGATTTGATAGTCCCATAAGGCTTGTGATGATTTACTAACTTGTAAGCACGCTAAACATTTCCTAGCATATTGAGTCACATCATATCTCAATCATGGCCATTAGTAATATTTATATAGGTATTGTTACATCTTCATGCCACCAGCATGTATTAAGTAATGGTTCTTACTAGCCTCGTCCAATTTCTTCATTCTAAGGTCCCTATAACGAGGAGTTAACATTTGTCCGAATTTGGTTTAAACACCATAAGTATTTTCTTTTAAGTTTGCAACTTTCCCTACCATACTTTTCTTGTTGACTTGCTCATATTTCAATGCTTCAATTTACGCTTCATGTATTTGGTTTATCACATCAGAGGTTACTATTAGCTAATAGGACATCACTAGGATTGGTTATGTATTTTTATGGCTGAAGGCATCAGCTATAGCATTAGCCTTTCCCGGTGGTTGTGAATTATACAATCATAGTTGATTATCAATTCGAACTATTGTTATTGCCTCATGTTCAGGTCATTCTACTTGAAAAATAATTTTAAACTCTTTTGATTTATGAAGTTGTACATTTTACATGACACATTGTGTTTTAAATTCATAATATGAGTGCAATTGTAGCTAGTTCAAGATTATGAGTGGAATGGCCTCGTGAAGTTTTAACTAGCGACAAACGTAGACAATCATTTTCCCATGTTGCACTTGCACACATCCCAATCTATGATACGATGCATTAGAAATGGCCAACATGTATTCATTTCAGTCTTAAAATGATAAATGCTTGAGTTAAAATATTCTTTAATTCATAAAATACCTCCTCTTGACTACTACCTTATTCAAAATGTATCTCGTTTCGTGTTAGCTTTGACAATAATGATGTGATCATTCAAAGTCTTGAATGAATCTCTTCTAATACCCTGCTAAGCCAAGAAGCTTTTAATTTGATAGGGTGTCTTCATAGAATGCCATTGCATGACGGCTTCTAGTTTTTCATGTGAACCATGATTCCATTTAATTAATAACGTGACCTAAGAACTACACCTCTCTAATCTAGAAGGCGCATTTTGATAACTTAACGTATAACTTTTCTTGTTTTAATGTTTTCATTACTTCTCATATGTGGCAGACATGACCTCTTATGTTTTTTAAGTATATCATGGTATCATTAATAAAAACTATTATATTAAGCATTGGTTGGCCCACTAAATTTATCATGCACATAAAAGCAACAAGGGCATTAGGAAGACTAGAAGACATCACCAAAAACACATAATGTCCATATCTCATACTAAAAGCCATCTTTGGAATGTGTTGCTTTTTCATCTTCCGTTGATGATACCCTGATCCCAAATTAATTTGCAAGCAATAACTTGCTCCTCATTTTAAGACATCCCGAGACACGAACCAATTATAAACATGTTTTCATTTTATTTGTTGTTTCAAGAATAATGTTTATGTAGCAAAACTAGGTTATAAGTATTTATGTAATATAAAAATAACTCTCTTGGTTATTAAACTTTTCATATATTCAAAAGTGAACTAAAAACCCTTATGTCTACTAAAATCATGTTTAAACAAAGTTTCTATCAACTCTTATTGTTTGTACCTAGGTAGTCAAAATCGTTTCAGCACCTATCCATTGTCTAAGTCTATTCATGGTTACCTGATGCACGACCGGTGAAGAGGTTCAATGCAATCATTTTCATAATGAGGAAAGTTGGTAAAGTTGGTGAGCCTGCAGAGTGACAGCGAAAAGTTGATCAGCTTTCTTAAAAAGTTGATCAGAGAAAGCACGTCTTCTCTGTCTTCGAAAGAAACCAGTCTTCTATCTTCATGGCTTCGGAAGACTTTGTCTTCTAAGCTTCAGAAGACTTCATCTTTAGCTTCGGAAGATTTGGTCTTTGGCTTCGGAATATTTTACACTTAGTGTATTTTCTTTGCAGTGTGTAAAACTTTTGAAGTAACTTTCATCATGCACTAAGTGCATGCATGCAGGAAGCACTTTGAGTGTTTTGGTTGCATCAGCCTCTTTTGCAAGCCTTACAAATCTTGGGTCAGGATCTTTTGTTGATAAGCTACCTGTAGATCCTGAAATATTCTCACAAGACTTGTTAAAACAAGTTGGTAACTAAATCAAGATCAAACAGCAAATCTGGACAAGAACCTCTCACACAAGGAGTGTGTTCATTGAAAGTCACATTGGCTGACTCCTCAACTACTCTAGTTCTGAGATTGTATACTCTATAAGCCTTATCTTGAGAAGAGTATCCAATAAAGTATCCATCATCTAATTTCTCATCAAATTTGGTTATCTGATCTCTGGTATTCAAGATTGTGCAAGTACATCCAAATGATCTGAGGAAACCAATGAAAGGTCTCCTTTTGTGCCATAGTTCATAAGGAGTCTTACCATGAGTCTTAACTACTAAAACTCTGTTTTGCACATAGCAAGCAGTGTTCACTGCTTCTGTCCAGAAGGTGATAGGCAGTTTAGAGTCAGACAACATGGTTCTTGCAACTTCAATTAGTGTCCTGTTTCTCCTATCAGCAACACTATTTTGCTGAGGAGTCCTGGCAACACTATATTGTCTTGTAATACCTTTTTCATCACAAAATGTATCAAGGATTTGGTTCTTAAATTCAGTTCCTTAATCACATCTTATGATCTTGACCTTGTGATCAGATTGATTCTTAATTTTCAGAATGAAATTCTTCAAGATTTCAGGAGTCTCATCCTTAGTTCTAGAGAAAAAGACCCAAGTAAATCTAATGAAATCATCTGTGATCACTAAACAATATGAGGTCCTTCCTAGACTCATTACACCGGTGGGGCCAAAAAGATCCATATGTAACAAGTGTAGGGGAGTAGTGATGGAATTTCTTTCCTTTGGCTTGTGAGACACTTTGTGTTGCTTCCTTTTCAGGCATGCAATATTATGATCATCATTTGTAAACTCTTTCTTTGGCATTCCAGTTACCAAATCATTCTTAATTAATTTATTCATGTTTTTAAAGTTTACATGGCACATTCTTTTACGCTAGAGAAAAGATTCATCACTATTTGCTTTAGACAGAAAGCAAGACACTTCTCTTGAAGAGGAAGTTTCCTGCAAATCCATCTTGTACATGTTCCCTTTCGTGGGGGCTCTGAGTAGTATATGCTCCTGAGGAATGACCACCCCGGGCTTGAGAACAATGCACTCATGCTCAGTAAAGAGCATGTTGTGTCTTTGATCATAAAATTGGGATACACACAGTAGATTGTATCCAAGCTCCTTGACAAAATTTACCTTCTCAATGCTGAGCTTACCATTTGTGTTCATGCCCCTTCTAGTAATGTAACCTCGTGCATCTCCTCCAAAAGCAACAGGCCCTCCATCAATTTTCTCAAAATTTTGGAGTAGAGAGCCACTGCTTGTCATGTGCCTGGAATAGCCACTGTCAATGATCCATACATTCCTGTAGGTCTTTAGCTGCTGCTGCACAAAAAGAGATGATTAGTTACATTTGGAAACCCAAGCCTTGCTGGTCTTGGGCTTATTAATATCAACAGAAGACAATGCATCAGTAATTGATCCTATGTTCAAGCTTTGAGGATCAACAGCTGTTGTTGATGAAGAACTTTCAGTCACATGGTATTTCTTTGTCTTCCACACCACTTTTGGAAGCTTAGACTTGACCTTCAACAGTTCAGAAGTTTTGAAAATTTCGGAAGTTTTGGAGACTTGACCTTCGGAAGATCTTGCTTTCACTGTAGCAGGCTTCAGCGCTTCGGAAGCATTCCTTTCTTTCGAGACTGATTTTTCTTCCGAAGGCAAGTTTTCACTTGTCTTCTTCTTCATTTTTGAGCATCCTAAAGAAAAAGATTTTCCTTCAGAAGCTGGCTTCTTCTTGATCTTCTCGGAAGTTTTCTTCTTGATCATGTGGACAGTGCTCTTAGGATTGTAAATGTAATCCTTTGCCAGATGAGAAGTACTGCCACACATGATACAATCCATCTGCATTCTTCTGGAAGTCTTCCTTTCAGAGCAAGACTGATTTTGATCACTTTCCATCTCCATCTTCATCTTCATAGACGAAGTAGCAAGCCTTTTACGGTGTGACTTGCTGTTGGATATGGATGGTTCAGGCTGTGTAGCAATGGTACACAACTGATCAACCTTCTTCTTAGTGCTAGGATGAGTTTGACAAGAACTAGAATCCCTGGTACTAGGATTTATAGTTGAGTCTTTAGTTTTCACCACTTCAAATCCTGCAGAGATGAACACTTGTTTCTACTTAGAGTTGAAAGTGGCCTTGATCTCTTGAGCTTTCTTGGACTTTCTCTTGGCTCTTTTCATCAAGTTCTTTCTCTTGGACTTGGTCATCGCAACTGCATTTCTCTCCTCAAGAGAATAGTGACCCTTCTTAGGATGATCTTCCTCACTCTTCTCAGATCCATCCTTCACTATCTCCTCTTCATCCTCTTCACTCATGGGCTCTATGAGGGGAAGCTCATCTTCACAAGTTCCACACCTTGGAGATCTTACCAGATAGTAAAGAGTGTGGAGGAGCTATCTCAGTAGATCCCAGTCTCTGCTTATTCTGATAACAAACTTTGGCATGCAAGGATGAGGATATCATGTTCTTGAAGGTCTTTTCTTCAAGAATTCATTTTTCTGCCCGGGCTTTGTTGATCACAAGCTCAGACTGGCATTCAGTTAACTTAGTGATAAGATCTTTGATCTGTGTCCTGTAGTTGGTGTGTTCATGTTTAAGAGTGGAAATAGTTTTTTCTAAATCTTCTATTTTTAGTTTATACTCATTTTCAGCTCTTTTGAAATCAGATTTTAAGATATTCAAGGACTCAAGATCAGATCTCATTTCTAAGTTATAGGACCTATATCTGTTAACTTTAGCAATACATTCAGGAGTACAAAGATGTTCCAATACCTTGGCTTCATCAGGATCTACCATCAGTGCTTGGTTTGGAGATGCATCTTCAACCTAAAAGCTCTAGTCAAAGCCTCCTTCTTCAATAGCAACTGTAGCTTGGTGCTTTGGCTTCTCATTCTAGGTGGCTCCTTCAGTGTAGTTTGGTCTGGTTTGTGATTGGCCATTATTAGTTCTAGGTGCCTTGCACTCTCTAGCAAAGTGTCCTATTGGTTATAATTGAAACACTTCACTTTGCTTTTGTCTAGTCCAAACTTTCCACTGGCTGCATTGCTAGGAAACTTCCTCCCTGTTCTCTTGTAGAACTTTTTAGCTCTGTGAGTGAGAAGAGCCATCTGCTGAACTATCTCCATGTACTTCAGGTCATCTGGATGGATACAGTCCAGGTCTTCAAGGGTGAAGAGAAAGTTGCCTGAACTCTCATTAGTAGACACAAAACCATGATAAGAGCTTGTCTCTTGGAATGGGCTTCCTTGGATGTAGCTCTCCCTTGGTGTCAGGGAAGGTGATGAAAGGACCCTTTTGTGAGTTGTCAGGGTAGCAGATGAGATGATGTTGTGGTTCTTTGCCATCCATTTCAACCACATGAAGGGCTGAACTCTACTGATTGCTGGAGTTGCCAGATGGATTTTGCATGTTCATCTCCATCTGGTAGCCACTGAGAATACCATACAACTCTGTGAGAGTAAGAGTCTTAAGGTTCTCAGTCCTCTTGATAACAACACAGTAATGGGTCCACTGTCTAGAAAGAGAGGACATGAACTTCCTTACAATGTCCATGTTTTCAAAAGTTACTCCAACATCCATTAAAGTGTCCACAATCTCAACGTACCTGAATTATTGTTGAGTCATGATTTCACTTGTTTTGTAGGTGAAATTCTCAAACTACTGCTTCAAGAGGTCCTTTTTGTTCTCTTTTGCTTCAGAGGACCCCTCATACATGAGCTTCAGTGCATCCCATAACTGCTTAGCAGTTTTACACTTCTTGAAGCCCTTGTAAATGGTGTTTGGAAGGGCAGTTTGGAGGACAGTCATGGCTTTCTCATCGATATCAATCTTCTTTCTATCTTTTTCAGAATAGTTAGCTATCTCTTTTGGTATCATGCCACCTCCAGCAGCAGTTGAAGGGGTGCATGGAATGTCAGGTCCGGAGACAACAGATTCCCACATCCTGGAGTCATGATTTCACTTGTTTTGTAGGTGAAATTCTCAAACTACTGCTTCAAGAGGTCCTTTTTGTTCTCTTTTGCTTCAGAGGACCCCTCATACATGAGCTTTAGTGCATCCCATAACTGCTTAGCAGTTTTACACTTTTTGAAGCCCCTGTAAATGGTGTTTGGAAGAGCAGTTTGGAGGGCAGTCATGGCTTTCTGATTGATATCAATCTTCTTTCTATCTTCTTCAGAATAGTCAGCTATCTCTTTTGGTATCATGCCACCTCCAGCAGCAGTTGAAGATGTGCATGGAATGTAAGGTCCGGAGACAACAGATTCCTACATCCTAGAGTCCTGTGACTTGATAAATCCTTCCATTCTTTGACACCAAGTATCAAAGTCTTCAAGAGTGATCAGTGGGGACTTTGTCATAGTGCCAGTTTCCATATCAGCCTTTGAGAGAGCTGTCATTTGAGTTGATAAGTGTTTTGTGAAAACTGAAAGATCTAAGATGGTGAGATCTTACAATCAAGAGCCTAGAAAGCTCTGATACCAATTGTAGGACCGGTGAAGGGGTTCAATGCAATCAGTTTCACAATGAGGAGAGACTTAGAACACTTAACAGATCAAATAGGGAACTGGAACCTTTAGAGTGATACTAAGAAACACAAGCAAAGCAAGATAAGACAGAACCAAGAACAACAAGTAATGATTTTCAAGAATAAAGTATATTGCTCTCAAGTTCTTTTACAAGTGTTACAAAGCATAGAAAAAACGATACAAGGACCTGAGATACTTTATACTACATCCTACAGCCGGTCATACTTTGAAGGCCAGCTAGAAACACTAATCTAGACAACAAGATCAATGTAAAGTCAAAAGGCAGATTGCCTTTTGACTAGTGAGTATGACATGCCATAGCTCACATCCTAATATATTACAAAAAGGATAAAAGTACATAAAGTAGAAAGTTACAGACTCAAGAACTTAATCTACAGTTTCCTAAAGCATGGACTTTTTTACCAACTTGTGTAAGTTGGTGAGTCTGTAGAGTGGCAGCAGAAAGTTGGTCAGCTTTCTGAAAAAGTTGATCAGAGAAAGCATGTCTTCTCTGTCTTCGAAAGAAACATTCTTCTATCTTCATGGCTTCAGAAGACTTTGTCTTCTAAGCTTTGGAAGACTTCACCTTTGGCTTTGGAAGATTTGGTCTTTGGCTTCGGAAGATTTTACACTTAGTGTATTTTCTTTGCAGTGTGTGAAACTTTCGAAGTAACTTTCATCATGCACTAAGTGCATGCATGCAGGAAGCACTTTGAGTGTTTTGGTTACATCAGCCTCTTCTTTAATCCTTACAAACTCCCCCTAGGCTGATGATGAGGAAGAGGACATCAGTCCAATCCATGATTCTTCATCTGAAGATGAGGGGAGTCTGAAACTAAAGATGCACCAACTTGAAAAACTCTGCAACGCTTTAGTCTCCAAGGTTAGTCACTTGGAATCTCAAGTGACTACCTTACAGAAGAGGGTCAATGACCAGCAACTTGAGATCACCGATCTTAAGGGCAAGCTAGATGAGAGACCAACAAGACAAACTCAACCAGGTCCACAAGAACCTGTGAAAGTAGTGGACTTGACCTCCAGCTCACCTATGCAAGTGGGTGATGCTACCAAAAAGGGGGAGAAAGTCTCTACAACCATAGAACCTGGGAGTTCTGTCATGAGTATGGACAATGAGGACTTACCACCCTCACTTGCAGTTGTCTAGACTCAACAACTTTTTCAGGCTCACACTGATGTGGAGGCCTTAATTTAACAGCTATTTGAGGAAGGAATTCCAATGGCCATGTCTGCCCCATCCTACCCAGCTAAAAATCCAATAATAGGATGGTGGTATGACAGCTCAAGAATGGCATTGGTGCTATCTAGATCTCAGGGGTAGAAGGAGCTCTTTAATTTTCAGACCCTGAGATTCCATGATTGTATAAACTTAGTTAACCTGCCTCTTATCAATCCAAGCTAAAAAAGACAGGCTGGCAGGTTAGCTGAGGTGATTCAAGATTGGATGCTGAAGGAATTCAGACAAAGAGCTAAATTATATAGATAGAGGCTAGCAGGGAAAACTGTTGGTCAACTGGATACTTAGACAGACCCTAAGATTAGCTTCGAAGGGGAAACCTCAGTTGAAGGCCCAGTAGTAGAACCTGTGAACTTTGAGACAGACTTACCCTTAGCACCTAGTACCCTCAGTGACACACCTACAGGTGAAGGTGTATCACAACCTCTCTCTGGTCAGAGCTCAAGCTCATCACAACCATCAGAAGGCCAAAGCTCTCTCCACCTTAAGTCATACAAGCCAACAATTGACAAAGGGAAAAGGAAAATGACTCCTGAGGAGATTGAGGATGAGAAGAGAGAGAGGAAGAGGAAGGCCAGGGGAGAGAGATAATTCATCTATGTTGTAATTTCTTAGTCCCAGATAGTTCAATCTGGCTGCTCTATAGTTCAATCTGGCTGCTCTTAACTCATCATTCTGAGTGTCAGGCCTATGAGCAGCCCTGATTGCAGCTTGCAGAAAATTTTATAAAAATGATACACTAACAAAAATACTGGTGAATATATTAAGAGAGACAAAATAGTTAGGTATAAATATAATTAAATAGTTTGATCATAGTTTTCCTAGTATTTACATATTCAGTAGTCTATTTCAATTATGTTATTCAATCTCTATATATGCTAGTCTCTTGCTTAGATAGATAAACAAATAGAGCTTCCAAATCATCGTTATCTATACAGATTCCGAACCAGCTCCAATACGGGATTTTCATCTATCTCTGAGGTATAATTTAACCAAACATATATATAGTTATGGTCTAAATATTAGCTTCTATGAACACATTTATGCATTAAAAGCATTTAACATATTAATACCACTTTCAAAAATTTCAAAATCAATAGTTTGATTTTGAAAATATCAAACCTATTTACCTTCGCATAATTGCAAAATGATAGGTCTTAGAGCCGTTATAACTTGTATGTTGAACAATGTCACACCATCAATTTTCATGAATAGGGTTTAACTATTAGGCGTGTGACAAACTAGGATTTCAGTCATTAGTTATATTAAACGACATATTTATTACAAAGTCATATCCATAATGTTTTCCATTTTACAGACCATTACCCAAAAATCACATTTCAAAATTAATAATACGGAAGCATATTAGTTAAAAAAATCCCAAAAATATTAATGCACAAATACACATGCCCCAAAATCAGAGTTTTAAGTAGTAAATCACAAATTATTGTTTTAAAAGACATGATATGCATGAATTCCAATGTTGTGCTCGTAGTAGTGCAAATACCTTTAAAGACCTAAGATAAACATGATAAGGTATCAACACTGGTTCGGTAAGTTCATAGGCATATAAAACAGGCAAACAGTTTAAAAACAGTTACAATAAACAAAGTATATCACAGTAGATAGCTAATCTACATTTCATGTCACTAAGTGTATAAAGTGCGCAACAGAAACTAAAAAGTAAATTTAAGAATGCCTCGGTCATGGTTACCAAACCATGGCAATAGTAAGTTTAATTTCAAACCCATTTGACCTCCGATCGTAGTAGCGCGAATAGCCTGGGTGGGGTTTGTCAAATCTAGTAGTACTACTCAAAAATTATCTCGCTAATATCACAGAATAATGGTTCGAAAGCAAGGACTTAAATGGTAACAACACAAGTTTACATGTAACCATACAGTAAGAAATATATTTAAAGCATGTTCTCTTCCCTGAAAGAGAGTAATATAGAAAGCTGGACTGTAAACTCACCTTGAATGCATAGCTATAAGTAATGAAAGTAATTGACAATTACGTTTCCCGACAACCTATATTTACATAATTTACTATGCATCACATCGGCCACAGCATGCATACACACAATTCATGCAATTACATCGGCCACAACACGCATACACATAATTCATGCATCGGCCAAACCTTAGTGTTTACATACACAAGACCCGAACACTAAAACCCTAATGCAAAACACAAACCCACAAACCTTAATATGCGCAACATAACCCCATACCTTTCGCCGAACCCTAAGAACACACACATGCCCACCTTTGGCCGAACCCTAGAACACACAAACACCACAACTAAAACTCATAACCATACAACATATCAATCGAGAATGAAAACCATAACAATAACTTAACCTAAAGAAAAAAATGAAAACACACTCACCTAGCCGAGAAGAAGAGAGAACAGAGGGAGGACTAGTTGAGGCTTTCGTGAGGGAAAAAAAGATCTGAGGGGAGAGAACCGACGGTGAGAGAAGGAAGAGGGGCTGCCATCGAGAGGGGGGGGGTTGGAGTTTTCGAGTGATGTATCGAGGGAGTGGGGGAGAGGCCTAGAGATAAAGAGAGACGGGAGGGGTGGGGCGGTTAAGGAGTATTAGTAGGTTATAGATTTTAGGGTTAAAGATTTAATATTTATTAAATTATTATATCTTTAATAAACGCTAGTTTATTAATAAGATTATTTGTTAAACGTTATTTGACAACTAAATACTGAAACTAATGAGAAACAAAGTTAACGGTGTTAACCTGAAAACAAGGAGTGTCGCATCATCGCCTTTTTAAAATAATTTTCGTCCTGAAAATTTGAACATCAAAGATAGCAATCTGGAACATTCAAAAGAAAGGATTTTTGACAATATCTTAAACAAACTCAAGAAAAAAACCTTTTAAGAGTTTTGCGGGGGCTGCGACAACCAATACCTAGACTTGTCTTGATAACTTTATTTTGTCAACAGAGCTTCATTGTACATGCTTCTAGACAAGGTAACGACTTAATAATGCAACCTTTAAACTGAGACCGGGGAAAGGTAATATTTAGAGAGAGAAATGAGATTTTGTGAATTAAAACTCACCATAAACTTTTTATTTATATGCTAATCTGGGTATCTTTACAGACCGCCAACAGGGTCAGTTGCGGTCTGCCACCACCGTGATGTTCGCGAATCATCATCCACATGTTACTCTTTGGTTTGATTTAACCATTTAGCCCTTGGCAAACCTTTATTTAAATGTCGCCTTCAAGATTGACCAGAATAGGTATGGATATTTCTTCTTCGTTTCTCATCCTCGAGATTGATCATGTAGTTTTTTTCTTAAGAGCAACAAATGTAACTCTTGTCAACATGAGTGTGTTGTCACATGTTTGCATAAAAGCTGGTGGATACCGCATGCTTGTGGTTCAATAGTCTATTCAATAGCAATACGAATACCTTAAAGGAGTTATGCCTAATATTTTTTGGCTAACTTTATGCAATAAAAAACATACACCAAAGATTCGCTTTAAAAGCCACATTGTTCGGTCGAAAGTTCTTGAAACAAGCGAGATTATAAATTTGCATGCTTTGTTAAAATAAGTAAACAAGATAAATTTTATTAGAAGTGTGCAAAAAATTAAGGTTTAATGAAGAAAATATTATTATGTTCTAGGTGGATTTGTAATTGGTACAAGTAAGGGAGAAAGAAAAGAGAAAAGAGACATAGAATTGTAACATACATGCATCAAATCCCCAATATGTCCTAGATTATTAACACATAAAAAGCCTTAAATGACCACACACCCTTAATAAAAAACTAACCTAAATAAGAGGGGGTCATAATATATTGTGAGACTAAACCCCATACTTCTTTTGCTAAAGCTATTGGGTCGTCCCATCATAGTAGCATTTAATTTTTTTCTTTCTTTAGATTCAGAAATTCGAAGCTGCACTATCATAAACTTGCGCTATCATATACTAATCGATAAATGTCATCTTTATTTTTAGTGAATTAAATCGTCTAAAATGAAAGAATGTAAGTTAGAAAAGAGTTTCTACATTCACATGTATTTTTATCATGAACATATCTTTTAGTTGGTGTAGAGTTTGTCACATAAAAAGGATAAAAAAAGAGAAAAATTGGTATCAATCTTGTTTCTTTGTGTATGGAAGTATTGTACTTGATTGTCTTTTTGTTTAAGCAATTTTACAACACCACAAAATGTATGTAATATATCACTCTGTTTGTATCTTGAATCCTACACCGACCCGCTGAGAGATATTCACACCCTGACATCCATCTTCCTCCTCAACTCACTTTAAACTCACAAATTTCCCTTCAACACTCAAATCCCTTTTTTTATTCCACACATACTGTTACAAAATTCCCAAAAATCTCACCAATTTCCTTCCAAAATTCTATCTTTAACCTCTATTCGCTCAAACCCATTTCCCCTAAGTTCTAAAAACCCACAATTTGTCGTCAAAAACCAATCTTTATCCCTGTTTTTGGGCCTTCATCAACCGCCATGGCTGCTGCTCTGAGATCGAAGTCATCCAAAGCCACAGCTTCTTTATCATCAGTCTCGAAATTCAGATGCTTTAATTCAACCCACCATATGCACGGTGGCCGAATACCCAATTCCCAAATCATTTCTTCAATACCCAACAAATTAGATGAGTATTTCGCCCACAATCACCACCACCACCACCATCAATCGTTCAAACGGTTTTCACTCTCCGGTGAACATGTGCACAAGGGTTACGAATGTTTCAAGAATAATAATAATAACAAGAGGAGTCTAGTTAGTTTGTCCGGTGGTGGGGGTGATCAATACGGGGATCCACCGGAGGTCTGGCAGCCTCCCGGCGGTGGGATTGTTCCTCAGCCCGGTCATACGGTGGTTCCGGCGGCGTCCGCCGGCGGTGAAGGGAGTTGGGGTGGGTCTGCTTTGGGTAATAGCTTCCCAACTCCTAAAGAGATTTGTAAAGGGCTTGATAAGTTTGTGATTGGTCAAGAAAGAGCTAAAAAGGTTGAGCTTTAGGGAAGATATTGGTTTAATTTGATGATGAATGATCAAGATTAGGGTTTTATGGACATTATGTGTTCAATGATTATGTTTCTAATGATGCAGGTGCTTGCAGTGGCAGTTTACAATCACTATAAGAGGATATCTATTGACAGTTCACAGAAGTATGCCCCATTTTTCTTGTTTTTATTGATATATGATTCTTTGAAGAACATACTTGTTTGTTGAACTTGCTATTAGTTGTTATGCCTTTAGGTGTAGGTGGTTTTTGTTGGTATTAACTTGGAGAATGTGTGATTAATGAGATGTTTTGATGTGCATTTTGAAGTTAATTATGTGATTTTCCATTTTATCACAAGAAAATGTGATGTGGTACATGGTGTTTGGATGTGCTATGGTGGCTTGAAGTTGTAATATTTACTTTTCAAATTCTGATATATGTTATTACAACTTGCAAAGTTAGGCCTGCAGGACATTCGAGGGATGCCAAGACAAATGTCATGGATGATGATGCTGTAGAGCTTGAGAAAAGTAACATTCTTCTAATGGGGCCAACGGGTTCCGGTAATTTTCTTTATCCATTAATCTTCCTATGTGATTTATAAAAATCTTGTTATATAGCTTAATATGATGAATTTATACATTTTTGTAGCTTTAATCTTACCTATGCAATTATTATTGCTTTACGAACAGGGAAGACATTACTTGCCAAAACGTTGGCACGCTTAGTGAATGTTCCGTTTGTTATTGCAGACGCTACTACACTCACCCAGGCAAGTTTTTATTCATATTTTGCTTAGATGTCAAATTTTGTTTTAATATATGTTTAGCTTAATATGCTTGTTTGGTAATTTTGTGAATTAACAGTGAGTTTTATGCTAATAAACCTTAAGTAGCTCATTTGTTTGACTCTTTGGGATGCTAAAAATTTCTTGCAATTTGCAGGCGGGTTACGTTGGGGAAGATGTGGAGTCCATTCTATACAAGCTTCTTACTGTATGTTCCTTATGCACATGCTATTAAATACCTTGTCCTTATAATGTGTATTTTGATCAATTATAGTTAAAGGTTTTATTAAACTAAATAATTTAGGTCGCTGACTACAACGTAGCAGCTGCTCAGCAGGGCATTGTGTATATTGATGAAGTTGACAAGATTACAAAGAAGGTCTTCTTTTTTTTTTTTTAATCATATTCCACTTTATTATATGTTCTTGCTATTTCATCCTTAACTTCTTAAATTCAATTTTGACAGGCCGAGAGTGTTAACATTAGCAGAGATGTGTCGGGTGAGGGTGTGCAGCAGGCATTATTAAAAATGTTAGAAGGGACGGTGCGTACTTGTTTTTCCTATTAGTTTACGTCAAAAAAAAAAAAAAAAAAGCTTGTTAGGTATGGAAATTTGAATTATTTTTATAAATTCTCTTCTTATTCAGGTAGTCAATGTTCCTGAGAAAGGTGCACGGAAACATCCTAGAGGAGACAACATTCAAGTAAAATGCACTGACTAATTGACTGTTGCTCAATTTTTGGTTTTTTTATGCTAGATTTTGATTTAACTATGACTATTTCTTATAGATTGATACCAAAGATATCCTGTTTATTTGTGGAGGCGCCTTTATAGATTTGGAGAAAACTATTTCGGAAAGGTATTTGTTAGTACAGTAAATTCATTTTGTCACAGGAGTTGGGTAACGGGCCAAAACATATAAATTTTGGGTACAGGTTGAGGAGGGAGGATTTATCGTCCACTTGTCCAAAAAATTTATTGATCTTTTATAAAAATTTAAGTGTCTAATATGTTTATAATTTCTTTTATTGTTTTAATAATAACATTTGCTGAATAAAATCATTTAGGAGGTTATGCATTGGAAATTTTTATAATAACATTTATAAAAATTCTTTTATTTTCCTGACCCGTTTGACATGTTCCTTTTTTAGATGACATTTTATATTTACTTTTTTGACCCACTAGAGATCAAATGATATATCATGTATCTAATCCTCAACATATTTCATCTGTTTCAGACGCCAGGATTCTTCTATTGGATTTGGGGCCCCTGTTCGTGCAAACATGAGAGCCGGTGGTGTTACAACTGCTGCTGTAACTTCAACCTTATTGGAGACTGTAAGCTTTGTCCATTTTTATAATCAAATTACATATCTTAGCATATTATCTGGTGCCTCAGATTTGGTAGTTTATTCTTGTTGGTAATCTGGTGTTTTTGTTTATCAGGTGGAAAGTAGTGATCTTATTGCTTATGGTCTTATTCCTGAATTCGTTGGACGGTTTCCGATTCTTGTTAACTTATTAGCTCTTACAGAGAATCAACTTGTCCAGGTATATTTTCATTCATATCATCGAACCTTACGATAGAGCTGGAACTATGGTTGGGTACTGGGTCAATTGGGTCATTTTTTAATGTGTTAATTACCCTGTTGTCAATATAGCGACCGCTATAGCGCGCTATGTAGCGTGGCGCCCCTCCCTCACTATTTGTAAATAGCGACTGTATAGCGGCATTTTTTATTTTTTTTAAATTTAAAATTTTTTTTTTTTTGGTAAATATGAGATTTAGATGATTAGTAATCGAGTATTTACCTATTTTGGGGGTCTTTGCTTAGATTTCCTACTACTTTATTGCTAAACATGCTTATCTATTGAATGTAAAACATTCTTACATATTATTCTACTTAATCGCTAAACACGAAATAACGGTCGCTATTTACCGCTATTCGCTACATAGCATATAGGTGGCTTGTCGCTATTTATCGCTATTCGCTATTGACAACTATGGTTAATTATAATTATTAAAACCAAATAACAATACAATAATAATATAAATCTCTGAATAAAAAGATTTAGGAGATTGTATGTATTAAAAATGGACTTTTGGTGAATTTCTACCGTTTGACCCGTTACCCCTTTAGCTGCTTTTATTTTGTTTATTTTACCTGTTTGAGATCAAACACTACCCAAACCGACCGGTTGCACTTAGGCAATGGTGCATATTATTGCAGCTAAATGAGAAATAATGTTTTGTAGGTCCTAACTGAGCCGAAAAACGCATTAGGCAAACAATACAAGAAGTTATTTCAGATGAATGGAGTAAGTCTGTCTTCTCCATCTTTTTTATTTCAAAACATTTACTAGTGAAACATTTTTGTTGTCATACTCTTTGTAACTTCCTTTTTACAGGTTAAGCTGCATTATACCGAAAGTGCTTTGAGATTAATAGCAAGAAAAGCAATAACTAAGAACACCGGTGCTCGGGGATTGAGGGCTTTACTTGAGAACATATTGATGGATGCCATGTATGAGGTTTGTATCTTTTGTAAAAGTATTATGTCTATTTGTCGAAGGTCTAATATACCCTTCAAGAAGTCACTTAAAACGGGCGTATATTAGATAAAATGACAACGACTAAACAAGTAGCTTTCTCTTTATATATTTCTATGTAATTTGTGCACCTATTTATCTTTTCTATTAGATATCTATGACACCCTTCGATAAATGGCATAGTAGAGGGAATCTTGTATGTTATATTAGGGGTGCTAAATGGATCTTGTTCGGGGTTGGACCTGAAATTGCCCCAAATCCAACCCGTTGTGTTAAATTGTTTGTGGGTTCGACCAGAAACTGACCCAGACCTATTTAGAATGAACCCATATCATCAAATTTAGTGTTTTCCATGTTTTTGTGTCAGTCTCAGAAATTCACACCCTACATGAAATTGGTGTTAACTATGAACAAATAGGTAACTAGATCTTAAAAACTTCCCGAATGGGCATTTTGTAGTTGATATAAGTATCATGATATATCATCCAAACTAGTTATCTGTACCTTTCAATTAATAGAATGGTGGAGATGGTAATTGATTATGAATTTCTTGCAGATTCCAGACGTAAGAACAGGTAAAGATATTATAGAAGCAGTGGTGGTTGATGAGGAGGCCGTAGGGGTCGAGGGACCAGGTTGTGGTGCCAAAATCCTCCACGGTGAAGGTTCATTTGACGGTTATCTGTCACAACATACTGTAAAAGGCGGGGCGGCTGATGGCGGAGCAGAGACTGAGGACGCGGAGGAGTTGCCTTCTATTGCTGCTTTGTAAATGACAGGGAGACTGTATTACCATATGTATGTGTAGATAATGTGTACTAATGAATTTAGTAATAAACTTAATGTAAACATGGGTGGGATGTTATTATATTCCCAAAATTGAAATTATGGGTGAAATGGAGCCAGACCTTCAAATTTTCAGGCTTATACACCAAAGATTGATTGTGTTCCTACCCCCAAAACCTCAATCTTCATTTGTGCTTTTAAAATCTGAGCACACTATTAATATGATATGAAACTTTAATCTTTATATTCATGAATTGGATAAGCCTGGTAAAATGGGAGTGTTGGTTTGTAACAGGTTCAAACGGGTTCGGATTTAACGGGCTATGAGTTAAATAGGTTTGGATTAAAATTGGTGATTTTAAAAAATTATTACTTTGATTTGGATTTGGTTTTGGTTGAAATAGACGCGGGTTGAAATGAGTAGCTCGTTTAAAAAGAGAAAATTGCATAAATAGTTCTTGTGCTTTGATCAGATTGCATGATTGGTACTCGAACTTTGAGAATTACAAAGTTAGTTTAAACTTTTATGTAATCATTGCAAATTAAGTATTCAAATTTTACAAAAGTACAAAGTTAGTTTAAACTTTTATGTGGATGTTGTATTTTTGGTTCTTAAAATTAAATTTAAAAGTTAGTTTAAATTTTATAAAATGCATAAAAAATAAATGAATTTAATGTTAGAAATCAAACATGCAATGATTATATAAAAGTTTGAATTATTTTTGTAATTTTTAAAGTTTGGGGACTAGTAATTTGGTTAAACATAAAGATTATTTATGCAATTTTCTCTTTTAAAAAGGATTGACGTCATGGTGTTGGCGATGACAAGTAATGATAGAGGTTCGTGTCAAGTGACAACTTATTTGAACATATTTTAAGTTAGTAGAGTTGTATAAGAGTGGTTTATTTTAGGTTCGTCTGATTATCTATGTGAACCAAAATGAAGACTTGTGTAAATTGTTGACTTGATTCAACTCATTACTTAATGAACACGATTGTCGCATATCAAGAAAAACAAACAAAAGAGAAATCTCATTTATTTAGTGTGTAAAACATAAACACAAGAGTAAACTTCTTTTTTGTATAGGTTTGTTTAAAATTGTCGCTTTCATCCATATTGAAAGTTTTTATGCTTTGAATCACGGTCATATCAATTTCTAATGATTTTCATCACTGAACATAATGTCGTACAAAATATTCTATTAAGCAAATGTTAAACTACCTAAATACCAGACTGGTTGGTTCCCGGTCTGACCAGCTTGTTTGTTACAATTTTAATTTCTTTTTTAACTGGTTTCCTTATTGTTAATGTGTGTAATTGTTGGTTTAATGTGTTCAATTGTTGATTCGCACCAGTAGCAACTCAAGAAGTATGCTTCCTTCTTTGACGATTTCATGTTACTTATTTCGTTTCAAGCTTCTTTTGTTTCACTTGCTTATCTTTGTTGTTTCGTCCATGATTTCAGGTAACAATTTAGTTGTACACTTGTAGATAGATTTGGTACTACAAGCTTAATCATTTGTATGAGCATGTGAACTGAAAACACTCTAATTAGTTGTTTAATCTGAATGTAACTACTAATATTTTTTTTTCTGTTGATCTATAGTTAAGCGGTGAAAGTAGAGACGTGAAAACAGTGACAAATATGCACCAAATGAAAGCAGAAATGACAAAGCATTATGATGCTTTTATATCTTTACCAACATATTTCATGTTCTTGTTAGAATTAATTTATGTTTTATCCTAAGTTAGCATTATATTAGATTAATCCTATGTTTAGTATTAATTTATATTATTGTTGTATAGCATAAGTAGCGACGGTTATGGTGGTTAAACATCAACAGACACACCCTTCGGTTAGTATAAATAGGGAATATAACCCTTATTTGTAAAATTGATGATGTGGTGAGGAAACCAAGTCGCAAGGTGGTCAAAGGAAAAAGAAAATGATATGGTGAAGATACCGACTCGCAGAAACGTGTTTCAAAAGAAAGTGATATTTTGGTATTTCCTTACTTTAATTCTGTATTTCGAAAAAAACCAAATACAAAACGACAAAGAGATTTTTGGAATCAAAGATTTGTTTTCCTAATGTTTTTTGAATCTATTTTTCAGAAGAAAAGAAAACAAAGTTTTTTAAGAGGTTGATAAAAGTTTAATTGAAAGGTTTATGATATTACTTTGAAATCATCAACACCGGATTCAAACATAAGAAGTATAGCATTTGAAAAACGAATCTTAAAAGATTCGTATAGCAAGTCAAAATTCGAACATGCGTGGTTCACCTAGCAAGTGATCACATGAACCATTTTGGTTCACAAAGCAAGTTAAATTTACAAAGATTCGTATAGCAAGTAGGAGGATACCTTGACTTTTGTGGTTCGTCGAGAAAAACAAGTAGCAAGTAACTCCGAATTGTTGTTCGTTGAGTACAATGGCGGAGCTTAGTTGGGACCGGGGGGGCCGCCGCCCCCCCCCCTCTTTTTTTCGTCGGTACTGTTAGACTTTAGTCCAGTAGTGTACATTTTTGGCCCGGTAGTGTAAATTTTTATATAAAACTTGAGTTCGCCCCCCCCCTTAAAAGAAACAATTTCACCCCCGCCCCCCCTACGAGAGTGTTCAAGCTCCGCCACTGGTTGAGTATAGCAAGTTTTAGCAAGTTAGTGCATAAAACCTTGATTAGCAAGTGGGCCAGGAGCATATACAACCTGATTAGCAAGTAAGTTAGGAACACAAAGCCTGATTAGCAAGTTGGTTGGGAGCGAAGAAAAATTAGTTAGCAAGTTGGCCAAAAGCAAATTATAGCAAGTATCAAGAAAGAAAGACGATCCACCCTTGAATCACTTATCAAGAAGCAAAGTTCAAGCAAGTAAGACAAGAACATAGCAAATCAAAAGCAAGATAGGGAAGAAAAGATCGAAGAAGATTAAGCAAGAAAACATGATAGAAAAATCAGGAAGTATATCAACACCTATACATGAACAAGGGAATATATCACTTCAATGTCCCAAGCTAACCAAGACAAACTACACTTCATGGGCATTATTAATGGAAACAATCTTAAAGGCTTATGGTATTTGGGAAACAATTGATGCTAAAGGAGATGTAGATGAAAAAAAAGTACGTACGACTAAAACAATGATCTTCTAAATATTACCCGAAGATATATTAATGTAAGTAGCACAATGTAAAAATGCAAAAGAAGTTTAAGAATCAATCAAAGTTTGATATCTTGAGTAGACCTTGTTCAAAAGGCATGTCCACACACCTTAAGAAGCAAGCTAGAGACATATCAAAGTTCGATATCTTGGAGCAAACCTTTATTAGAAATGTGTCTTATTTTTATCATATAAACCTCGTGTTTTTTGCATTTACTCAATTTTATTTAAAAAAAAGTGGTACAAAGAACTTAATCAAGTGTGTAGAAATGTGTCTTATTTTTATCATATAAACCTCGTGTTTTTCGCATTTACTCAATTTTATTTAAAAGAAAGTGGTACAAAGAACTTAATTAAGTGTGTTGAGTCTAGTATTCAAGTGGAAATAAAAAGTTTGTTACATTCTTCCTGTCTTAAAATTTAATTTTCAATTTTATTCACTTTATATTTCTCTTCTCTTCCACCCTATCTCCTCTTACTGTATATTTTTTGTTTTATTTATAATTTTATAAATAACTAATGTTAGGTGTTATTTAGGAACTTTTTGTATAATGTAATTTGATGCATTGTAAACATTTGAATACACTTTAGGCGACCTCGACCCATTTTAGGTCCAAAGTAGTCTCATTTATGATTTACACGCAGCTAGTAGATACACATATATGTTGTTTTTGGCTGCTGTTAAACTTGCTGCAAGTTTAACTAACATCTTAGATGCAATTTATGTAGCTAATGTAACCTCATTTATGGGTTGTTTTTTGTTGCTATTGTGACAGCTAGCTCTAGAGTATTTTTGGACTAGAAACGATCTCGCCCCAAGTTAGATGTACTTTTACCGCATAAAATTTACTACTTGTTGTCTTTGTTTAGACCAAAAAATTAGGTTCCAAACAGTTGTAGGTTTAACGTACTTATAATATATAAAATTTAACAACTGATGTTTTTGTTAAGACCAAAAAATTAGGTTGCAAATAGCTAGTGAACTGAAGTGTTCGTGTTTTGGTGCAGTAAATATATGATTTGATGATGGTTCTTTTTCTCTATTATGTAAACACCGATTATTGCTACTAAGACATGTCGTGAAGAACAACACTGTAGCAACGTGCGGCTCACATTTCTAGTTTATATGTATGTATGTAAAATAAACAACCACCACATATAAACACATATTGGGGTTCAAGTTAAAGAACAAATCAAGAACTCCAAGACTGGCCTTCTTCTCATTGTTCTCTTGTCATCCACCTTAATCCTAACGCTATCATGGGCAGACGACAAGTGCACATCAATGAACTTTGGGATCAAGAAAACTTCAAGTGCTTTGAGCGATGATTTTGATTAAGTTTTGAGTTATTTAGGGACTATAAAAGGGAAAAGAATACTGGAATTTTGAAGATGATACATAAATTGCTTTTGAATTAGCGGCGTATGTAGTAGTAACTTCATGGGCATTATTAATGGAAAAATCTTAAAGGTTTATGGTGTTTGGGAAGCAATTGATGCTAAAGAAGATGTATATGAAAAGAAAGTACGTACGACTAAAGCAATGATCTTTCAAACATTACCCCGAAGATATATTAATGCAAATAGCACAATGTGAAAATACAAAAGAAGTTTGGGAATCAATCAAAGTTCGATATCTTGGAGTAGACCTTGTTCAAAAGGCATGTCTACACACCTTAAGAAGCGAGCTAGAGACATTAAATATGAAACAAAATGAAACCGTAACTTCGCAAGCAAGTTAAGCAGCATAAGAGCCAAATTTAAAAGTCTTGGCACTTCTCTAAAGGACAAGATAATTGCAAGAAAGTTACTCCGCTCGGTTCCTAAAAATTTTCTACCAATAGTGGCATCTATCGAGTAATATTAAGAAATAGACAAAATGCTATTTGAGGAAGCCATGGGAAGAATAACAACATTTGAAAAATGCCTCAAAAGTCATGATAAAGTAGAAGAAAATCATCAAAACAAACTCCTAATGGCAAGCTCAAGTAACCATTCAAAAAGTTGGCACCATGGTAAATCACATGGCAATCAAAACCAAGGAAGACGACGAGAAAAAAGCTTTGACAAAAGAGAAAGAAGACCTGGAAGAAGCACGAGCCAAGAAAGCAAAGACAAGAGTAAGTTTAGGTGTTATGATTGTGGAAGACTCGAACGAATGCACCAAATGGAAAGACAAGAAAAAAGGAAAAAATGAGCAAGAATCCCTTCTCAATTATGAAGAAGAAAAAGAAGATCCAATTCTATTATAAAGTATGAAAGGATATCAACATTAAGGGGAAGAATGTTAGAATTAATTTATGTTTTATCGTAAGTGATATGTGAATAAATATACATGTTAGTAATGCATATATTTCCCCATTTTAAGTGATTTTTGGTTACAAATTAATCTTTATCGATAACTAATTGTGATTAATTTGAATTTTGTATCTTTGGATGGTTGTTTGATGATTTCAAAAGAAAAAGACAAGAAATTCATGAAGATTTTAGGAAGTTTAGAGGCTGTTATGGCCATGACAGGAGCTGTCAGGACCATAACAAGCTGCAGCCCCCTTTTTCCTGAGCATTATGGCCATGACAGATCCTGTCATGGCCATGACACGCATCAGGTCCTTTCTTTAAGCTATTCTTCTTCTTCATATTGGAGGAGACAATTTTGAAGCTTAAAACCCTAGTTTTTCTTCATCTTTGTGGTGTCTTCGAAGAAATTTTCTCAAGAGTTCAAAAAAGGTTGAAGATCAAGCATTGCAAAGAAAGATTCAAACTAACACAACCCACCTCTACTCATCTTTGGTTTGAAAATTTCTAGATCTATCATGTTCTTTTCCATTGTTAATGAGTTTGGTTGTGATTTTTGTAAGCCTTATGGGCTAAACACTCTTTATCACTTAGATTAGATGAAGCTTAGTATACTTTGACATATTACTTGTAACTTTTAGTGATGATTAGGTTAATGTTTATTTCAAGGCTATGAATGTTCTACAATGATTGTGTATGTTGTTGAACGTGATGAAATGATGAATCTTGTGGGTGTTATAATCACATATTGTTAGAAAACTTTGTGTTTTAGAACGTCTATTCATGAAATACATACATTAGTGTGTGGTTTATGGCATTTGACTACGAATGGTAAATGATTATTGATTCTTTGGTCAAGTTGAACAAATGTGCATCCAAATACATATGTTTGTGAAAACCATTATGTTTGTTATGAATTTCTCTTAACATTGTGTATGTGTAACCATAGATAATGCGCATATTTATGATTCGTGTATTCGTGTTAGGACATTCATAAATTGAAGGATTTGCATAGCTTTTGTTAGAGTATGCGAATTGAAGTGGTTACCATGTGTTCACCGTTTTAACTTTCCAAAGATTTGTGGGTTTGGTATCCTTGACGGGAGTCCTAACGATTTTTAGTTTTAGCCTAATTTTATCATTAGTTCTTCATGGCATAATTTTAGATGGCCATTATGTGCTTATCGTTCTAGCTTTCCGACGATTTATATAATTAGACTTCCTTGACAGGAGTCTAGTTTACATCCATGTTTTATGTGTAGAAAATGATCTCACCATAGGTTCATGTATGTTGTCATTGTTTTGCTAAGCGGATTCGAAGTCTAAGTGATATCCTCATTTGATTGATTATCTTCATCTTCGTTTGCTTTCTTAAATTAGTTTAATTGTTAGTTAAATTAGTTAATCATAATTTTCTTAAATCATCTTTAATCGGCTAGATAATGACAAAGAGTTAGTATCAGGAGCTCTCGTGTCCACGGATCGATACTTGTTTTTTACCAAAAGCTATACTACTATCCGATATGTACACTTGCCTATTTTGTGTGTAGTTAGTCATAAGGTGAAAATCACTTTTATAAATTTAAAGCTTAATTGTGTAAAAACCCATAATTAGAAATATATATATCAAAACACACATCAAGGTTTTTGGCGCCGTTGCCGGGGACACAGAAATTCTTAGAATGAACCGAGTAGTTACTTTAGCCATTTTGTATATATTAGTTCTCATTTTTTATTTTCCATTTTTTATACTTTATTTATTATGTGGTGCCCATGATCCTTTTTGTTTAAGTGTTCTTTATAATGATTTACATGAAGCATTACTATGGGGAATACTATAGAGGATACCATTTTGATCACGGGGATTGTCACATGGAGGTGTGGTCCGAGATTTGTGAAGAACCCTATTATACAGAAGATTGTTATTATCCATCTAGGTGTCCTACATGTTACTATGAAGAACCATATCCTTATTCACCGCCATTTGAGGAGTCCACTATACCACCATTCTAAACCGAGCCTCGTCCATCATTATATGAGTTGCTACAACAAGGAATTGATATGTTTTTTCAATAGAACACATGTAATCAAGATAAATTTGAGCAACAACTCATTGAATAAGGTCATGCATTAGAGTCAATAAGTGTTGAAGCTAATAAGCTCTATGTCTACCTTCTACAAGAGAGTCCATCTTGCAACATCGATTTGAAACAAGAGGATGGAAGTGAAGCCCGTCCGGCTCCAATTTTGATGTGTTAGAGCAAGAACTAGAACTGGAGACGATAATGGATGAAACACAAGTCCCATCTCTGGTTCAGAGCAGATTTGAATATGATGAGCCATTGTTACTTTATCCATGCCTGTTGACTAATGATGAGCAAGATGTCATGGATAAGAAGATACATGAATCACTATATAAAGAATAACAAAAAGATGAGCTCATGGATGATATGAAAGTACCGATTCTTATTTATGATGAAACCACAACCCATATTGTTCCATCTTGGAAGGATGAGTTTGGAGATGAATTGGTGACCATACCTTTTACGAGAAATGAAGAAGGATGGTTTGACCAGGTTGGGGATATTAATGAATTAGAAGAATTGTTGTATTGGGAAACCAACCATGGTAATCAGAGAAGAATCGCATCAAGAAGAAATTGTGCAAACGAATGGGTTCACCAACAAACCAATGATGGTGGTGACACCCAATCCTCAACTTTGCACCAAAGATAGCCGGCCCGTAAATAAGAATTATTATGATTCATCACACAACTCAAACGAATTGTGGGAGGGGGCAAACTACTTCACGAACCAACCACTTTTGAAGGCTCGACATCGATCCATCAAGAGATGCAAGTCAACAACACATTATCAGGATGATCGTCTCCTTCACTACTTAAATTGTATTAGGTTTGGTCCAAGCAAATACAAGTGTTGGTGGCATGACCCGTTTCAATTATGTTTGTGTTTACCATTGAGTTCCTCACAAATTGATGGCAAATACACTAAATCAAATGGGTCGGATGGGGTTTCAAGTATCATAAGCCAACCGTTTGTAAATTTTTTCCATCACTTACCCGAGATTTATTGAATTTAAGGGCCGAGTCAAGCTAATAACTTGTTAATAAATGAGCGCTTCCGGGAGGCAACCCGAGTTTTTGAAACACTTAGTGTTTGTTTTGTTTGAGATTTGTTGTTTTTTTCTTTCTATCATGTATGATTGTACTCATTTTTGTTCCTTTCTTCTGTTTGATATATCATCTTGGCTGCATTAATTAAGAGGTTGATTTGAGCTTATTGGGAATTTGAACACGCATGTCAAGTACTTTTTATTAGGGGAGCCTTCGTTCTTTCTTTCATTCCCACATACATTTGCATTGCATCTAATTGTATTACATTTGCGTATTTTGGCACATTGAGGACAATGTGTCATTTAAGTGTGGGGATGTTAGGGATTTTTGCATGATTTCATCAAAACCATCGTTTCTATATGTTTTGCTTCTAACAAATCCCCCTCTTTGGCAATTTTTTTTATGGTGTTCATTTTGCTTAAACGTTAAATTCTTAAGCATAAGCTTACTTTTGAAATCACATTTTTAAGAGAATCCAACAAAAATGCAATAAAAATGTTGAAAATATCATAGTACTTCTCATGTTAATTGGAAGATTTTTTCGCCAAACTTTGCATCAATTCCTACCGCCTCCGTTTCCGTGAGTTAATTTTTGTGCCCTTCGAGCATTGTCTCTTCACTATATATTACATGCTCATGTTTTTATTAATTATGGAGTGGCTTGAATGTTGTATCATTTTAGAACTTGCTTAGGTGATTCATTTCAAGACCATGAACTAAGTTGTTGCATGAAAATGATTGAGGCATTAGGAAAACACATCTTGTGTACCCTGTTTTTATTTATCTTAACCTACCCGATCATCGTCCTTAGTCGCCCTTGTTGAGCTTAACCCTCGTGTTTATTGTTTCACTATCTTTTATAACCTAATTAGCCAAATAGCCTTTTTTCTTTTTTATCCTTGAGTTAAAGTCCGGATTTTGTTAGTTGTATTACTTATGTTATGTAGTTGTAATTATGTTTAGAACAATTGTGTTTATCATTCTATTAGTATAGTATATGCTATATTAAAAAGAAAGAAAAAGAAAAAAAAGCAAAAAAGAAGAAGAGAACAAGAAAAGAAAAGAAAACATTATTGCATTATTTTCTTCATCTGTTTGAGGAGAAATCAGTTAAAAATAAGCAATTTTATATGTTATAATGGAAAACTATTATGGTAGCTCATTAAATATACATTGTATTAGTTTATGTTAGATTGTGTATTCTCGTTATGTTTTGTAGTTGTACGCAAGTAGCATTTAGCTATTCCGGATTTTTAGCATTTTAGCCTATTTATCACCAAAATCCATACCTTTAACCCTAGCCCTGTTGCAATCCTTAAAGAACTCTTGATTTATTTAATTTTCTTATGTTATTTGGTGTAGAATTTGATCTCTAAGCAAGCTTATGATAATGTTGCTTCATTATATGCTTTGAGTGATTTACATATACACATCAATATATATATCCGAGCGTCGAGCGAATCATTGTGAGAGGTGCAAGTTAAGGCATAATTTTCATTGCATAAACATTGTCAAATTTATTTAGATATTCTCACATATTGAAAATTGGTTGACTCGTTGGTATTCTTTTTAAATGTTGATTTTCTTGAAAGCCTTATGTATTTGAATTTTTAGTTTGATTGTGAATTACCTATCTATGTTATTGAAGCCAATAAGAATCTTGTTAGATATTTTGTGATTTTGCTTGAAGGCAAGCAAAGCTTAAGTGTAGGGATGTTTGATATGTGAATAAATAAACATGTTAGTAATGCATTACTGATCCAATTGTCGAGACTCGATCAAAAACAAGTTAATTTATCGGTCTTAGCTACCTTTATTGTGTAAGGGTAAGTAAGGTCGTCTCCACAAGGAATATGTGGAAAGTGTTTAATCAATATGACTCGATTAACTAAAAGACACAAACTTTGAACTTAAAAATTGGAACTTTGGATGAAACTTAGAACACAATTATGAAAAGCAACGAACTTTAAAACGATTTTACTTAAATAATAAGAAACAATCACTTTCGGGTTTCTAATTCTGCAAGATCAACAATTGGTGCTTTTAAATTAGAGTTTGTAAGAAACAATACTCTAAGATCTTAGCTTTTGATTAAGGTGACAACAAAGGAACAATCTTTTAAGACTCGTTCATTCACAATGTTACCAACTCACTTATATCACGTTGGCTACTTTTCTTAATAAGCTCACGATGCAAGAAAACCGAAAACTGATAATCAAGCAAACAACTTTATTTATAAGCAAATTATTTAAATCAACCAAAACATAATGTTTCATTCAATAGATCAATGTTCATTACAAAAACCTAATCAAACATACCAATTATCTCACTTGACAAGAATTGTACTTCCGAAAGCAATCACGAAAGGTCTAGCCATGCATCATCCTTCATTAAATCTTCAATCTTGATTTAATGATGATCAATGATGATTTGGATGATGTTGAGAAGTTTGCAAGCACTCAAAATCTCCTTGGAATTACCTATTTTCGGCCGGGAAAAGTTGTTTTTCGAATTAGGGTTGAATATCTTTAAATATCTTGAAATTCCATGAAATTCGGAAGTTGTTGGCCAACCGACGTATGGTACGTCCAGGGTCGGCGTATCATACGCCCACCTCTATTTTCATAGAGCCACCTTCTGTAATTTTCTCCAAATACGCCCACAAATACGTCACCACTATGCTGACCGGCGTATGATACGCCCATACCCGGCGTATCATACGCCGGTTTAGGTTTTCTGGGCATTTTTTAGTAACTTTCTTTATTGACAGCTTCAACCCTTTTAGTTTCTTTTATTGCTCCTTATTCTCCAAAACAACCTTTTTTCAGCTCCTATTCCTGTAAATCAAAATACGCACAACTTGAATCCATTCCATACTAATCACCATATAAATTCACGTAATTAAGTTGATTAAACATTGGATTATTGACGCGTGATCACATCCCCACACTTAACCTTTTGTTTGTCGTCAAACAAACTTACTTGCAACACTTCACCCTAATTAACCAAACATGCTAAGTTATCACAACTTTATATAAGTTAAGGTCCGAGCGCTTACTTAGTTTTAAACTTTCATCATGTAAGATTCACAACCAAACATGTAATACCACTTATGTTGAAACTTAGAATCAGCTTAGTTAGCATAACCTTACCTTTCGCTTCAAACATTCATGCATTCACATTCTTCACAATAATACTCCTCTCGGTTTGTTTTGTGGACTAGTGATTCTATACTAGTATATCTGGAACTCTTAAACCAAGAATGCACATTCTCGTCATAAGCTCGTATATTAATCATATCGCCATCAACTAACACAATAAGATACATAAATCATGAGGTCTTTATGGGTTGTAATGTTAGGCTAATGTTTAAGGTGGGATAAGAAGGGATTTTAGAGTGGCTAACAGTGAATGAAATCCAATTTAGACATGCTAGATGTTTTAGTTATCGACTCACTCTTATACTTGCAATAATATCACCAAACTCTCACACTATTTTTGTTGCTTCATACTTTGGTCATTTTGACCTCATATTTAGCTTTTTCTTTTTTCTCTTTTTTTTTCAACCAAAACATACTATTATTGAACTAATACTGAAACGACACCTCTAGGCATGTCATGGATTGGACTTCATCACTCGAGGTTTCATAAAAAAACTAAGGCTTCGTAGGCTTATTGTTTCGGCTTATTCAAACGAAAAGTTGGGGCTCAACATGGTGTCTAAATGAAGATTTTCAAGGTAGGGAATTCAAAGGAAAAAGGTTTAAGCAATTGGTTCATTCCTAATGCTTCTATCACATTTATGCACATATTGTGACATGCATCAATTACACGAGTTCTAACTTAAATGCACATTATGGTTTCCCTCATTATGCAAAAATATAAAGCAAATCAAAGTATGCTATGAATTGCTCCATTAGGCTCAAACTCTCATGGAAACGGTGGGAAAGGGTTAAAAATATGAAGCACGTATGTCATCTACAACCGATTCGTTATGCCTACTAAGAATTCTATCTTATAATTTTATAAAAGCTCATGCTGGGAATATTTTTCTACACTTCAAAACAAGCATGCCAAGGAATCTATACATGCACAAACAAGTGATAATTAGCCATGTATAAAAATTTTTTTTGGGTCTCATGCACATTTAAATTTATTTGAAGGTTTATTTTTTCAAAGATACTCAGTTTTTCAAAAAGGGTTGGTTTTTTTCCAATTCTCCCCTTATCCCCACACTTGAGATACATTGTCCCCAATGTATGGTGCTTCTTCTCATGAAATAACGTACCATAAATGAAAGTTCACTTCCTTAACATTCAAAGTTACCACATCATGCCATTCCCCCCATCCATCATCCATTCAGTTATTACAATTATTTAATAAGTTGTCTTAAACATACAAACTAAATTATTCATAGCTAGAGGTGATAGAGCACATGGACCTGATCAGTGTGCAACACTCGATCAGCGAGTGCCACGATGGTTCCTGCTAGGGTCGTCATATGGATCATCAACCTGTGGTGGTGGTAGTGGTGGCCCAAACCATTCGGTCATCAAATTCTGTATCTGCTTGAAGTTGTATGGATCAGTGGTTCCTTCTGCTGGTGGTTCTGGTGCTTGAAGGGGAACCACTGAGATAGTTGTGAAGCTGAATATGGGTAAATTGCTTGCCCGTCATAGATTCCCGTTTGGCTCCAGTCTGTTTCTCTTGGGTATGACACATATTCTCTTCCTGCATAGAAATCATGATAATGTCTTTGTTGAGTTAGATCATGGTACCTTTGGTTGAGAAACAAATGATATTAGTACTCATGATTTCTTGCATATAAGTTTTGTCTCTCTATTGCCTCCCATTGTAGAGCCATTGCCTCCTCATGCGTGTCTTTTGCAAAGATTGATTCTCGGTTGGTCATGTCACATTGGCATCGAGTAATGGCAGACCACTGCCCATACTCATTTGGCCTCATCCTTCCCATCCTTTCTTCAATTGATGGTGCTTCAACTGGCCAGTGGATGGGAATTGGTGTGTGTTCTGAGCCATCCCCTTTTTCGGTGAATTCTTCATCTTCCTCATCTTTTGCATCATCCGCTTCATCATCATCATCATCCCCTGAAGACATTGGCTCTAGTTGTTCACCTGGTCATAGAGGTGGAGCATTTGGTCTCCTCCCCATGAGTAATTCATAAGTTCCTTTATCCTTCAACATGACTTGAGTGTTGGTTTTCTTGTAGTACCAAGATAATTTGCTAAATTTGTCAACCATGAAGAACTTGTGTGGCTTGACAATATATTGAGTGTTTTTTCCCAACACCCCTTGTACTCTCATAAGTGCTGTGATGAGTCTGCAATGGGGAATCATCTTCTTATATACACTCTCTCTACTATCCAAAACATTCAATAAGATCAAGTGTCTTAGTGAAAGCAACCTCCTTCCTGTTAACAAGGCATGGATTATGCGCACATCTGTTTGCCTGATGGTGTTCTTATCTCCCAGCTTTGGAATTATGTTGAACATGCTGATCATGTTCAAGATTTTAGGCATGATATGCATCTGAGTTCCTACAAACCGACCCCATGTGCTACCCACAAACATGTCTTAAAGTATGGCCGTATCTTCTAGGGTGTTGAACTCACTGTTTCAAATGACTGCTTCAATGGGTATTCATACTGATCTGCTGGTCTTGAATCAAAGTTTACTACCTATCGGATGGTGTCGAATGACATGATCATCTCCTTTTTTCCTACCCACCCCTTCAATGCGGTTGTGTGAGTGGGGTTGTCACCATCCTCCCTATCCAATGTTGACATCCATTCCAGAATTGCCTTGTTTGGAATCTTGTCGTTGTGACCTTCATCATGGAATGTTAGTGCTGCCTCCCATCCTAATCTTCTAAACTTCTCCACTACCCCCAAAGCTTCAAAGTCCTCTAACATTGCAGCCCGTTCACAAGCAAATATATTATCCATGTTTTTCACCCCCTTTTCAAATTTTCCCATGTATAACTCCTTTTGCCACCATGGGTCATGTTCAGAAAGCTTTTTGGCATGGGTGAAGCTTGGTCTTGGTCCTCTACCGTGATCAACCGGTGTCATGTCTTCATCTTGCATCTCACCCTGACTTTGTTTCTTCTTTTTCTTAGAAGACCTTGAGGACTCGGGTTGTTTACCCTTTGACTTGCTCCTGAAGAGATGCATATTTCCTGCATAACACCCAAACTCATAATTATTTCAAGATTTTCATGTGTTGGGGCAACCTTTGTGCATTGGTTCCTTAGTGTGTACTCATGATGTCATGGGTTACTTGACACCTTGTAACTATGACATTTTATCATCATGGAAACCTACTCTTATTTTATAACATGAAATGGTCTAAGTAATGCATGTTTGTTTAAACATCCTATTTATGTAACTTTCAATTCATGTTTGCCATAGATTGTCCCAACATCATCAAGGTCGTAACTTTTCAATTCAAAACTTATCCTTCTTCATGTATATAAGCCTCTATCACTTCTAACAACGCCACAATAAATCATATAGTTACACTCATGGCCAATTACGAGTACATCGCATACAACTCATCCTATAATGCATTTTAGATCATGAAACTTGAGTGTAGTGATAAAGAACATACCTAGAGGATGTTAGAAATTTGAAAGCAACAAACTTCTCTTGAATTGCAAAGATCCCTAATTTACCCAAATGTTAAACTTATCAAATCTTGCAAATCCTTGTGCGAATTGAAAATTTAACACAAGATTCGTGTTTCTCTCGAAAAATTATGCAAAATGCATTTCACACACATGTGATTTGGTTTGGAATTGAAAAAGTTGTAAGTGTTGTGGGTTAGGGTTTATGAGAAGAAAGGAGTAGTTTGGAGATGAAGATGATGGAAGTGATGGAAAGTGGGTTTTTAATTCGTGGATTGGAGGATGTGGGGTGATTGTGTGGTGTAAAATGGGTCAAAAGTCAACAAAATCCGGTGGTGGGCATGACCGGCGTATGATACGCCCACCCCCGGCGTATCATACGCCGCTCGACGTATTGGGGGGCGTATTGAGGGCCGTATGTGCAAAAAAAAAACAGAATGTTTCTTAAGGGCGGCGTATGATACGCCCACCCCCGGCGTATCATAAGCCGGTATGTTTATATTTTGCAATTTGTTTTTATGGCGCCACCCTCCACGTAACCGGGCTTCGTCTAGAAGCATAGAAATAGCAGACACCATACCTGGCTCTTGACTAGCACTCCCCACACTTAAAGAGACCCGTCGAGTGGATGTTGACGGTATGACTTTGGAGGTTTCTAATAACAGAATTTAGCATGAAACTAGAAGAAAATAAATTAACAAAAAATCAAAGTAATAAAGCTAACTCACTTTCGTAGGAATCACGGTTGCATTTAGCATATGAAACAAGCCTTTAAACCCCTCGGTAGACCCGAGTGGACGAGAAAGTTCACGGGTTGCCTCCTGTTAGCGCTAAGTTTAACGTCTTCAGCCGGACTTGTTACCTTGGAAAGTTACGTGGAGGATAAACTGCGCAGGGTGCTCAATAGAAAGCTTTTGGATATGTGCGATGGCCCATTGATATCATGAGCTTCCAAGTAGGGTTTTAAACGATGACCATTCACCACTTGGCGGAGATGATCCTCAAAATCCTTAATCTCAACGTCCCCATAGTCGCCTACACGTGTAACGAGATATGGACCTGTCCACTTACTTTTGAGTTTTCCCGGAAAACGCTTTAATCGAGAGTTGTATAACCACACTTTTTGTCCTTCCTCGAAAGTCATTTTTCTCAACTTCGCATCATGCACTGCGCTCATTTTTTTCTTGTATGTAGACGAACATTCATACGCTTCATCTCGCAGTTCTTCCAACTCACATATGTTAAGCTTCCTTGCTGTACCTGCAACATCATAGTCCATGTTAACATTCTTAACAGCCCACAACGCTCGATGAGCTAATTCAACAAGTAAATGACATCCTTTACCATAGACCAAGCGATAAGGTGTTGTGCCAATAGTGGTTTTATATGCCGTGCGATACGGCCATAAGGTATCATCCAACTTAGTGGACCAATCCTTACGGTCGGCTCGTACGGTTTTCTGTAAAAAAATTTTAATTTGTCTATTAGACACTTTTACTTGACCACTTGTTTGAGGGTGATATGGTGTGGCTATCTAATGGTCAACTCCATATCGTTTAAGCAATTTGCCAAATTTAAAGTTTTTGAAATGATATCCCCCATCACTAATAATCACACGAGGGATTCCAAATCGTGAAAATATATTTGATTGAACAAATTTGCAAACTACAGCATGATCATTTGTTTTGGTGGCGATAGCCTCGACCCATTTGGATACATAATCAACCGCCACCAAAATGTACAGGTTACCATATGAATTCGGGAATGGTTCCATGAAATCAATTCCCCATACATCGAAGCTGTCAACTACTAGAATCGATTGCATGGGCATCTCATTCCGTTTTGAGGCACTGCCCATCTTTTGACAATTTAAAAAGTGTTTTGAAAATTCAAATGAATCTTTAAATATTGTGGGCTAATACAGTCCACATGATAATACTTTATGGCCTGTTTTCTGGCCACTAAAGTGACCCCCACATGCAGATGCTTGCAAATGTCCCAAAACGGATTGGATCTCATCATCGGGTATGCATTGTTTGATCAATTGATCTGCCCTCACTTTAAACAAATCTGGTTCATCCCATATGTAATGCTTTGCTTGGGCTATGAATTGTTGCTTCTTCTTCTTTGTCTAATGGTATGGAAGTGTGCCTGCAGCCAAATAATTAGCAAAGTTGGCATACCACGGAATGGTTGAAACATATAATAAATGTTCATCTGGAAATGTGTCTTTAATCTCTTCATTCTGAACATTGGTTTGATGCACGACACGCGAGAGATGATCGGCTACCATATTGTCGCTCCCTTTCTTGTCATGAATTTCTAAGTTAAATTCTTGTAACAGCAGAATCCATCGAATTAATCTTGGTTTAGCATCTTTCTTCTACATCAAGTATCGTACTGCACCAAGATCAGAATAAATAATAACTTTACTTCCCCAAATGTACGATCGAAATTTGTCTAAAGCATATACCACTGCAAGTAACTCTTTTTCTGTGGTTGTATAGTTTAACTACGCACCAGAAAGGGTTTTACTTGCATAATATATAGCCATGGGTTTCTTATCCACCCGTTGTCCTAAAACTGCCCCAACCGCATAATCACTTGCATAACACATGATTTCAAAAGGTAATGACCAATTTGGTGATTGTAAGATTGGAAACTCAATTAATTTTTGCTTTAACACATTAAAAGCTTGGACACGTTCATCATTTAATACAAAGGGAACGTCTTTCAGAAGGAGATTACATAAGGGTTTTGTAATAACACTAAAATTCTTTATAAATCTTCGATAAAACCCGGCATGCCCTAAGAAAGAGTGTACCCCCTTTATGCTAGTTGGGGGAGGTAAGGTTAAGATCACTTGAATTTTCGCATGATCTACCTCAATTCCTCGAGTAGAAATCACATGCCCTAATACAATTTCTTCTTGGACCATAAAGTGACTTTTTTCCCAACTCAAAACCAAATTTGTTTCAACACACCTTTTTAGTACTTTTGTTAATTGGGCCAAACATGATTCAAAGGATGTGCCAAAAATGGAAAAGTCATCCATGAAGATTTCCAACGACACTCCAACCATATCTGAAAAGATACTCATCATGCACCTTTGAAAGGTGGCTGGGGCGTTACACAATCCAAATGGCATTCGCCTAAACACGAAGGTCCCATATGGACAAGTGAACGTAGTCTTTTGTTGATCGTCAGGATGAATAGCAATTTGGTTATAACCAGAATACCCATCTAGAAAACAGTAAAATTTCTGACCAGCAAGCTTTTCAATTATTTGATCGATAAATGGCAATGGGAAATGGTCCTTAGAGGTTGCTGCATTCAATTTTCTATAATCAATACAAATACGCCACCCAGTTACCGGCCGAGTGGCTACCTCATTACCTTTGTCATCTTTCACAATTTGAATGCCAACCTTCTTTGGAACTGTTTGTGTTGGACTTACCCATGTGTTATCCGAGATCGGGTAGATAATTCCTGCATCAAGCCACTTTAGTACTTCTTTCTTAATGATTTCTCTCATGTTAGGATTTAACCTTCTTTGTGTGTCGAGTGATGGCTTAGCTCCTTCTTCAGTGATGATCTTGTGCATTACAATTGATGGACTTACCCTTTCAGATCAGCGATGCTCCACCCAATGGCTGCTTTATAAGCAATTATCACTTCCATCAAAGCCTCTTCTTGATCCTTTGTTAGATTGGATGCAATGATTACTCGTAAGGTCTTGTTATCACCTGCAAAAGCATATTTCAAATGTTTAGGCAATTCTTTTAATTCCACTTGTGGTGGTGAAATTAATGATGGTTTTAAATGAGTATCGATGTGCTCCGGTAAGCTTTCAAATTGATGTGTCCAAGTGGGTTTGCCCTCTTGCATTGCCTTCACCTCCCATTCCTGTTCTTGTGCATCTAATTCACTCACTAACTGTGCCTCTTCCTTGTCACACAAAACACACAACTCCGTGATGCTATCCTCATTTTCATGAGCATGGCACTCGTCAATTGTGTGCATCATAAAACATTCATTATTTAATATAGTTTTTGGAATAGATGAAAATACATTTAACCTTAATCTTCTATTACCAAATGTCATGTCTACTGTGCCAGTCATACAATTGATTAAGCATTGGGCAGTTTTCAAGAATGGTCGTCCAAAATAACATTAGGTTGCTTATCATTTGTAGGACTTGCATAATCTAGCACAAGAAAATCCACTAGGTAATAAAAATCTTCCACCTTTACTATCACATCAGTTACTATTTCATGCGGAAGTTTAAGTGATAAGTCAGCTAACACTACGGTCGTGTCTGCTTTTTGCAATGGTCCAAATTCATATTGGTCACATAAACTTTCGGGTAGAATACTAACATTTGCTCCAAGATCAAGGAGTGCTTTATTAATCTTAAAGTCACCAACTTGAATCAAAATTAAGGGTGCTCCGGGATCTTGAAGTTTTGGTTGAAGTACACCCGATAACACAGCATTAACATTAGTAGTAAAATCAAGTTGTTTTGGTAATTTTTGCTGTCTTTTCTGAGTGCATAAATCCTTTAAATATTTGGCATAAGCCAAAACTTGCTTAATTGCATCTAATAGTGGAAGCTTGATTTTAACTTGTTTAAGAACTTCCCAAATCTCATCTTGCTGAGGTCCTCGTTTTTTAGGTGGTTTGACATGGTCTTTTAACGCTGAAGGGTAAGGGATGGTATTATTTTCCATCCTTACTCCTTGTGAGGCAATTGTGCTTAGTCTTTCCTTTTCCTTGTTTGATTCATGAAAAGTTACCTTTTTGGTTATTTTAGGTTTTTCATGTTCCAAATCATTGTGACATTCCCCATTCTCACCAAGGTCGACCATCACTCCCTCTTTTAATGGTGGTGGTACAACTTTGTTATCATAAGTCTTACCACTTCTTAAAATACTTACCTGGCCAACGTGAGAACTCTTGGAACTTAAAGCATGATGTTGATGATTCTTTGTTGTGTCACTTGGAAGCTTTCCAGTTCTCGTCCAGACAACTGTTCAGCTAGTTGTCCCAATTGCTTAGCAATAGCTTCATTGGTATTCTCTTAAACTTCTTTGAATTGCTTGAATTCTTTCATGTCTTTTGATAAGTCCTGAATTGTTGTTAGAATTGCATTATCGTTACCATTATGAGTTGAAGCCCCTTGTTGATTCCTTTGTTGATAAGGACCTCCTTGTTGGTGATTCCCTTGATTATAATTGTTCCTTTGATAGCCGCCTTGAGTATAGTTTTGTTGTCGGCCTTGGTATTGATTATTCCCTTGAGTTTCTACCTGAAAAGGAGGATTCAATTGGTTAGAGTTATTACCATATCTGAGATTAGGGTGATTTCTAAGACCAGGGTGATATGTGTTAGAGTTCATGTCATATGTCTTTCTTTCTCCTTGGCCTTGAACTTGATGTATTTCTTCACTTTTCCCCAAATTCAAATAACACGTGATCGATGTGTGACCAATTTCATTACACATCTCACATACTTCATATTCATTGGATATATGTGCCACACCACTTTTTCCAACTTTAAGATTTGCAATTTCACGTTCCAGAATCGCGATTCTATCCATAGCCACTTGATCATTTTCCATCTTTACATTTGCACCTCTTGAACTTCTACTTGATTATGCATGCTTTTTAGATATCACACTCATCCTTTCCAAAATGTTCCAATCGTCATCCTCATGATTCAAAGTAAATGTGCCCGCACTTGTAGAATTTACATCTCTTACATCTTCCGGCGAGAGGCCATCATAAAATGCTGATATTAATTCCCACTTAGCTATCCCATGATGTGGACATGTTCTTAACTTTTCCTTGAATAGATGAAAAGATTCATGAAATTGTTCCCCTGGCTGTTGTGTAAAACCTCAAATTGCTCGTCTTGCATCACTTGTTCGTTGAGATGTGTAATATTCATCTAAGAATAGTCGTTGCATTTGAACCCATGTGTGAATAATCGCAGATGGTAGAGATAAGAACCATTGTTTGACCTTATCTTTAAGGGTAAATTGGAATAACACCAATTTAACTTCATCTGGTGAAAAGCCTTGGCCACCAATGGTGCTACATGATGCTTCAAATTCTGATATGTGCAAGTACGGTTCTTCAGTTGCCATTCCATGAAAGTGAGGAAGAATGCCTAAGCATTGTGGTCTGCCTTCGAACGCTCTCTCTCATTATGTTGGTGGAACAATAGGAGATGAATTGATGCCAATGGCTGGACGAAAGTGGCTATCCACACCATGCGCAGGTATATACTGATGAGCCCCTAGATTAGTTGGTATACCATTGAATGGTTGACCTCCTAGATTATGGAATTCGGGTTGTTGTGCATAGTCATCTCGATCATGGTTCGGCTGACGGTTTCGGTAACCTGGTCGATTTCCATAGTTTTCATAATTTTGTTGAACCGGACCTTCCATATCTTCTTGATCTTCAATCCAATCCTCCATATAATTAGTATGATGACTACCTTCTATTGAAAACCGTTCCTCATGACTATGATGACTACCTTCCCCATTATTCAGAAAAGCTGGATAACGTATCCAAATATTGGGCATTGGTTGGAAATTTACGGGGGGAGGTTGGTGTTGCACCCCTTGATTCATAGGGATCGGCCCCTGAGGTTGAGGTTGAACAGGTTGTGGTTGATGTGGCGGATCATCAGGCGGAGGAAACACAGGTAATGGGATGCCTCCTAAAGGTTGGTCGTGTTGTGGCCCTCCTTGGTTTTCTGGGTTATTCATCATTCTTGATTGGTTACTTTCAGGTGTTCTTGAAAGTTGACTTAGAATCTGATGAGCTGTTGCTGATGAAGTGCCTTCTTCTGATCTTGTTTGACCACGAATCTGAGAAGTTCTTGAAGTTGAAGCTTTATTAAACACACGAATCTCTCTTGCAGTTTTCTTAATTTCTGGATGAAATTGCAATGGCGAAGTTCTTCCTGAAAATCTTGTATGCATTCACGTAATGGTTACCTGCAAACAAAAGAAACACAAAATACCTCGCGTAATACTGAACAAGAAGAAGAAAAAAAAATTGAAAAACAAAATCTTTTTTGGGTTTTTATAAATTTTTAATAAAAGCAAATAAAAACAATTAAACACTAAGCGCACTAATTCCCCGGCAACGGCGCCATTTTGATCTGATTGTCGAGACTCGATCAAAAACAAGTTAATTTATCGGTCTTAGCTACCTTTATTGTGCAAGAGTAAGTAAGGTCGTGTCGAAAGTGAATATGTGAAAAGTGTTTAATCAATATGACTCGATTAACTAAAAGACACAAACTTTGAACTTAAAAATTGGAACTTTGGATGAAACCTAGAACACAATTATGAAAAGCAACAAACTTTAAAACGATTTTACTTAAATACTAAGAAACAATCACTTTCGGGTTTCCAATTCTGCAAGATCAACAATTGGTGCTTTTAAATTAGGGTTTGTAAGAAACAATACTCAAAGATCTTAGCTTTTGATTAAAGTGACAACAAAGAAACAATCTTTTAAGACTCGTTCATTCACAATGTTACCAATTCACTTATATCACGTTGGCTACTTTTCTTAATGAGCTCACGATGCAAGAAAACCAAAAATTTATAATCAAGCAAGCAACTTTATTTATAAGCAAATTATTTAAATCATCCAAAACATAATGTTTCATTCAATAGATCAATGTTCATTACAAAAACCTAATCAAACATACCAATTATCTCACTTGACAAGAATTGTACTCCCGAAAGCAATCACGAAAGGCCTAGCCACGCATCATCTTCATTAAATCTTCAATCTTGATTTAATGATGATCAATGATGATTTGGATGATGTTGGGAAGTTTTCAAGCACTCAAAATCTCCTTGGAATTACCTATTTTCGGCTGAGAAAAGTTGTTTTTCGAATTAGGGTTGAATATCTTTAAATATCTTGAAATTCCATGAAATTCGGAAGTTGTTGGCCAACCGGCGTATGATACGTCCAGGGTCGGCGTATCACACGCACACCTCTGTTTTCATACGGCCACCTTCTGTAATTTTCTCCAAATACGTCCCCAATACGCCGAACTGCGAATGATATGCCGATACCCGGCGTATTATACGCCGGTTTAGGTTTTCTAGAACTATTTTAGTAACTTTTTTTATTGACAGCTTCAACCCTTTTAGTTTCTTTTATTGCTCCTTATTCTCTAAAACAATCTTTTTTCAGCTCCCATTCTTGTAAATCAAAACACGCATAACTTGAATCCATTCCATGCTAATCAACATATAAATTCACGTAATTAAGTTGATTAAGCATTGGATTATTGATGCGTGATCAATAACATTCCCCATTTTAAGTGATTTTTTGTTACAAATTAATCTTTATCAATAATTAATTGTGGTTAATTTGAATTTTGTAGCTTTGGATGGTTGTTTGATGATTTCAAAAGAAAAAGACAAGAAATTCATAAAGATTTTAGGAAGTTTAGAGGCTGTTATGGTCATGACAGGAGCTGTCAGGACCATAACACGCTACAGCCCCCCTCTTTCCTGTGCATTATGGCCATGACAGATCCTGTCTTGGCCATGACACACATGAGACCACTTTTTAAGCTCTTCTTCTTCTTCATTTTGGAGAAGACGAATTTAAAGCTTAAAACCCTAGTTTTTCTTCATCTTTGTGGTGTATTTGAAGGAATTTTCTCAAGAGTTCAAAAGAGGTTGAAGATCAAACATTTTAAAGGAAGGTTCAGACTAACACAACCCACCTCTACTCATCTTTGGTTCGAAAATCTCTAAATCTATCATGTTCTTTTCCATTGTTATGAGTTTGGTTGTGATTTTTGTAAGCCTTATGGGCTAAACACTATTTATAACTTAGATTAGATGAATCTTAGCATACTTTGACATATTACTTGTAACTTTAAGTGATGATTAGGTTAATGTTTATTTCAAGGCTATAAATGTTCTTCAATGATTGTGTATGTTTGTTGAACTTGATGAAATGATAAATCTTGTGGGTGTTATAATCACATATTGTTGAAAAACTTTGTGTTTTAGAACGTCTATTGATGAAATACATACATTAGTTTGTGGTTTATGGCATTTGACTACGAATGGTATATGATTATTCATTCTTTGGTCAAGTTGAACAAATGTGCATCCAAATACATATGTTTGTGAAAACCATTATGTTTGTTATGAATTTCTCTTAACATTGTGTATATGTAACCATAGATAATGCGCATATTTATGATTTGTGTATTTGTGTTAGGACATTCATAAATTGAAGGATTTGCATAGCTTTTGTTACAGTACGCAAGTTGAGGTGGTTACCATGTGTTCATCGTGTTAACTTTTCAAAGATTTGTGGGTTTGGTATCCTTGATGGGAGTCCTAACCATCTTTAATTTTAGCCTAATTTTGTCATTAGTTCTTCATGGCAAAATTTTATGTGGCTATTAAGTGTTTATCGTTCTAGCTTTCTGACGAGTTATATAATTAGATAACCTTGAAAGGAGTCTAGTTTACAACCATGTTTTATGTGTAGAAAATGATCTCACCATAGATTCATGTATGTTGTCATTGTTTTGTTAAGCGAATTCGAAGTCTAAGTGATATCCTCATTTGGTTGATTATCTTAATATTCGTTTGCTTTCTTAAATTAGTTTAATTGTTAGTTAAATTAGTTAATCATAATTTTCTCAAATCATCTTTAATCAGCTAGATTATGACAAAGAGTTAGTATCAGGAGCTCTCGTGTACACGGATCGATACTTGTTTCTTACCAAAAGCTATACTACTATCCGATAGGTACACTTGCCTATTGTGTGTGTAGTTAGTTATATGGTGAAAATTATTTTTATAAATCATTAGAAATATATATATATATATAGAGGATACCATTATGATCATGGGGATTATCACATGGAGGTGTGGTGCGGAATTTTAGGAGAACCCCATTATACACAAGATTGTTATTATCCATCGAAGTGTCCTAAAGTTTACTAGGATGAACCATATCCTTATTCACCGCCATTTGAGGATTCCACTATACCACCATTCCAAACCGAGCCTCGTCCATCATTATATGAGTTGCTACAATAAGGAATTGATATGTTTTTTCAATGGAACACATGTACTCAAGATAAATTTGAGCAACAACTCATTGAATAAGGTCATGCATTAGAGTCAATAAGTGTTGAAGTTAATAAGCTTTATGTCTACCTTCTACAAAAGAGTCCATCTTGCAACATCGATCTGAAACAAGAGGATGGAAGTGAAGCCCGTCTGGCTCCAATTTTGATGTGTTAGAGCAAGAACTAGAACTGGAGACGATAATGGATGAAACCCAAGTCCCATCTCTGGTTCAGAGTGGATTTGAATATGATGAGCCATTGTTACTTTATCCATGCCTGTTGACTAATGATGAGCAAGATGTCATGGATAAGAAGATACATGAATCACTATACAAAAAATAACAAAAAGATGAGCTCATGGATGATGTGAAGTACCGATTCTCACTTATGATGAAACCACAAACCACATTGTTCCATCTTGGGAGGATGAGTTTGGAGATAAATTGGTGACCATACCTTTTACGGGAAATGAAGAAGGATGTATTAACCCGGTTGGGGATATTAATGAATTAGAAAAATTGTTGTACGGGAAACCAGCCGTGGTAATCAAAGAGGATTCGCATCGAGAAGAAATTGTGCAAATGAATGGGTTCACCAACAAACCAATGGTGGTGGACACCCAATCCTCAACTTCGCACCAAAGATAGTCGGCCCGTAAATAAGAACTATTATGATTCGTCACACAAATCAAATGAATCGTGGGAGGGGGCAAACTACATCACGAACCACTTTTGAAGGCGCGACATCGATCCATCAAGAGATGCAAGTCAACAACACATTATCAGGATGATCATCTCCTTCACTACTTAAATTGTATTAGGTTTGGACCGAGCAAATACAAGTGTTGGTGGCACGACCCGTTTCGATTATATTTGTGTTTACCATTGAATTCCTCACAAATCGACGGGGAATACACTAAATCAAATTGGCCGGATGGGGTTTCAAGTATCATAAGCCACCGTTTGTAAATTTTTTCCATCACTTACCCGAGATTTGTTGAATTTAAGGGCCGAGTCAAGCTAATGACTTGTTAATAAATGAGCGCTTCCGGGAGGCAACCAGAGTTTTTGAAACAGTTAGTGTTTGTTTTGTTTGAGATTTGTTGTTTTTTTTTCTTTCTATCATGTATGATTGTACTCATTTTTGTTCCTTTCTTCTGTTTGATATACATCTTGGCTGCACTAATTGAGAGGTTGCTTTGAGCTTATTGGGAATTTGATCACGCATGTCAAGGACTTTTTATCAGGGGAGTATTCGTTCTTTCTTTCATTCCCACATACATTTGCATTGCATCTAATTGTATTACATTTGCGTATTTTGGCACATTGAGGACAATGTGTCATTCAAGTGTGGGGATGTTTGGGATTTTTGTGTGAGTTCATCAAAACCATCGTTTCTATATATTTTGCTTCTAACAAATCCCCCTCTTTGGCAAATTTTTTTTATGGTATTCATTTTGCTTAAACGTTAAATTCTTAAGCATAAGCTTACTTTTGAAATCACATTTTTAAGAGAATCCAACAAAAATGCATTAAAAATTTTGAAAATATCGTAATAATTGTCATGTTGATTGGAAGATTTTTACGCCAAAGTCTGCATCTATTCCTACCGTCTCCGTTTCCGTGAATTGATTTTTGTGCCTTTCGAGCATTGTCTCTTCACTATATATTACATGCTCACGTTTTTGTTAGTTATGGAGTGGCTCGAATGTTGCATCATTTTAGAACTTGCTTAGGTGATTCATTTAAAGATCATGAACTAAGTTGTTGCATGAAAATGATTGAGGCATTAGGAAAACACATCTTGTGTACCCCGTTTTTATTTATCTTCCCCTTCTCGATCATCGTCCTTAGTCGCCCTTAGTGAGCTTAACCCTCGTGTTTATTGTTTCACCATCTTTTATAACCTAATTACCCAAATAGCCTTTTTCCTTTTTTATCCTTGAGTTGCAGTCCGGATTTTGTTAGTTGTATTACTTATGTTATGTAGTTGTAGTTATGTTTAGAACAATTGTGTTTATCATTCTATTAGTATAGTATATGCTATATTAAAAAAAGAAAGAGAAAAAAAAGCGAAAAAGAAGAAAAAAAAAAGAAAAGAACAAGAAAAGAAAAGAAAAAATTATTGCATTATTTTCTTCATATGTTTTAGGAGAAATCAGTTAAAAATGAGCAATTTTATATGTTATAATGGAAAACTATTACGGTAGCTCATTATATGTATATTGTATTAGTTTATATTAGATTGTGTATTCTCGTTATATTTTGTAGTTGTGCGCAAGTAGCATTTAGCAATTCTGGATTTTTAACATTTTAGCCTATTTATCACCAAAATCCATACCTTTAACCCTAGCCTCATTGCAACCCTTAAAGACCTCTTGATTTTTTAAAATTTCTTATGTTATTTGGTGGAGAATTAGATCTGTAAGCAAGCTTATGATAATGTTGCTTCATTATGTGCTTTGAGTGATTTACATATACACATCAATATATATATCCGAGCGTCAAGCGAATCATTGTGAGAGGTGCAAGTTAAGGCATAATTTTCATTGCATAAACATTGTCAAATTTATTTAGATATTCTCACACATTGGAAATTGGTTGACTCGTTGGTATTCTTTTTAAATGTTGATTTTCTTGAAAGCCTTATGCATTTGAATTTTTAGTTTGATTATGAACTATCTATCTATGTTATTAAAAGCCAATAAGAATCTTGTTAGATATTTTCTGATTTTACTTGAAGGCAAGCAAAGCCTAAGTGTGGGGATGTTTGATATGTGAATAAATACACATGTTAGTAATGCATATCATTCCCCATTTTAAGTGATTTTTTGTTACAAATTAATCTTTATCGATAATTAATTGTGATTAATTTGAATTTTTTAGCTTTGTACGGTTGTTTGATGATTTCAAAAGAAAAAGAAAAGAAATTCATGAAGATTTTGGGAAGTTTAAAGGTTGTTATGACAATGACAGGAGCTGTCAGGACCATAACAGGTTGCAGCCCCTCTAATTCCTGCGCATTATGGCCATGACAGATCCTGTCATGGCCATAACACGCATGAGGCCCCTCCTTTTAAGCTCTTCTTCTTCTTCATTTTGGAGGAGACGAATTTGAAGCTTAAAACCCTAGTTTTTCTTCATCTTTGTGGTGTCTTTGAAGGAATTTTCTCTAGAGTTCAAAAGAGGTTGAAGATCAAGCATTTCAAAGGAAGATTCAAACTGACACAACCCACCTCTACTCATCTTTGGTTTGAAAATATCTAAATCTATCATGTTCTTTTCCATTGTTATGAGTTTGGTTGTGATTTTTGTAAGCCTTATGGGCTAAACACTATTTATCACTTAGATTAGTGAATCTTAGCATACTTTGACATTTTACTTGTAACTTTTAGTGATGATTAAATGTTTATTTCAAGGCTATAAATGTTTTTTAATGATAGTGTATGTTTGTTGAACTTGATGAAATGATGAATCTTGTGGGTGTTATAATCTCATATTGTTGGAAAACTTTGTGTTTTAGAACGTCTATTCATGAAATACATATATTAGTGTGTGGTTTATGGCATTTGACTACGAATGGTAAATGATTATTTATTCTTTGGTCAAGTTGAACAAATGTGCATCCAAATACATATGTTTGTGAAAACCATTGTGTTTGTTATGAATTTCTCTTAACATTGTGTATGTGTAACCATAGATAATGTGCATATTTATGATTCGCGTATTCGTGTTAGGACATTCATAAATTGAAGGATTTGCATAGCTTTTGAAACAGTATGCAAGTTGAGGTGGTTACCATGTGTTTATCGTCTTAACTTTCTAAAGATTTGTGGGTTTGGTATCCTTGATGGGAGTCCAAACCATCTTTAATTTTAGCATAATTCTATCATTAGTTCTTCATGGCATAATTTTAGGTGGCTATTATATGTTTATCGTTATAACTTTCCGACCACTTATATAATTAGACTACTTTGACATGAGTCTAGTTTACATCCATGGTTCATGTGTAGAAAATGATCTCACCATAGGTTCATATATGTTGTCATTGTTTTGTTAAGCGGATTCGAAGTCTAAGTGATATCGTCCTTTGATTGATTATCTTCATCTTTGTTTGCTTTCTTAAATTAGTTTAATTGTTAGTTAAATTAGTTAATCATAATTTCCTCAAATCATCTTTAATCGGCTTGATAATGACAAAGAGTTAGTATCAGGAGCTCTCGTGTACACGGATCGATACTTGGTTTTTACCAAAAGCTATACTACTATCCGATAGGTACACTCGCCTATTGTGTGTGTAGTTAGTTATATGGTGAAAATTATTTTTATAAATCATTAGAAATATATATATATATATCAAAACACATATAACTAAGTTAGCGTTGATGCGGATCCACGAACAAAGAACGATCCTAGGCCAACACCTTGTGGCAACGCTACTTGGTCAACCAAGTTATCGACATCGGAATTAAGAATCTCGGCCAACCGAGATCAAGAAAACAACAACGTGTTTCTTCAATAAACTTCAATAATAATTAACTGCTTTCCCAAAAAGAGTTTACAATATTAGATAGGAAAACTACCAAACAATAAACAAGGAAACGATAAGTATGTAATGAAAACAAATCCCAAAATTTAATTTCTAAAAGATAGACACGAATTATAAATTAAATTTACTCTTCCCATTGGTTGGATGGACTTTAATAACTTGGGCCTGCTCTAGCCACTTTTAGTAGTGGACTCGAGGTTGTCCTCCACTTTGGTTGTTATGTCTGGATCCGTATCATCCTCCGCCCCTAAATAACGACTCAACCCCTAGCTAACTTGCAACGGCTCATCTTCGACATAAGGAGCTACATCAGTAACATTAAAAGTAGCCGAGACACCATAATGACCTTGTAAATCAATCTTATATGCATTGTCGTTAATGCGCTCAAGAACATGGAACGGACCATCGGCCCAAGGTTGTAACTTACTAAAACGCCCTTGTGGAAATAATTCAAGTCTCAAAAATATCCGGACGAGGTCACCAACCGGAAAAACCACTTTTCGCCTATGTTTATTTGCACAAGCTTGATACTGTAAGTTGTGCTTAGTAATTTGGTCGCGGAACTATTCATGAAGCAACTTGATTTGTTCGCCCCGATCATTTCCTTTAGCACTATACTTTGCAACCCCCAGCAACGATGTGAGATCAAGGGGTGTAAAAGGATCAGCCTATAAACCACTAAGAAGGGGCTACGTCCTGTTGAGCTATGAGTGGACGGGTTATACGCGAACTCAGCCTATGGGAGGGCAATATCCCATTGATTTTTTGTTGTCACCCACGAGACAATGAAGGAAATTACCCAAGCTATGGTTTGTGACTTCGGTTTGACCGTCGGTTTGCGGGTGATGAGAAGAGCTAAATTGCAGCTTTGCCCACAATCCTCTCCAAAGCGTGCGCCAAAAGTGACCTACAAATTTCACATCTCTGTCTGAAGTAATTGTTTTTGGAATTTTTTTTAAAAATAGGGTTTTTAAAGGGATGCCGTTGACATGGGGGGTTTTTCTCGTTGGAATTAGACTTTAGGGGTACCCGCCCCAGCCAAGGGCGGGTTCTTTACCTTGTTGATCGCGTCACCATAATGATTTGATGGGTTTTGTCCTTTAGCCAGAACTCGCCCATGGTAGGGGTGAGTTCTCAAAAACCATCACATCAGATTTGAGAACTCGCCCTTCGCAGGGGCGAGTTCTCGAAAACCAAAAATTACCATCGATTTAATGTTGCATGCATGCTTATAGATACATACATAGTTGCAATGTTGCATGCATGGATACATACATGCATACATGTGTTTGGCTTCGTTATGCAGTATTATGGGTCTGGAATAGCTACCTACAAGCATATGTAGCTTTCTTTTTATGTTCAATTCCTTCTATAGAACTAATATCAATAATAAGACAATGTGCAACTGCCAATACATAATGTACAAGTCGTTAGATTATTGTTATCTGCATTAAGAAGTTTTTGGACTGGATAAATTATTTACTTCCTTTAATGGTCAAGAAAGGTTTAAAATAATCAAAAATTCTCGTTTTAGTTTTAAAAGATATTTATATTTTAATATTTATATACAATAAGTAATTAATATAAGAACATCATTCATAAAGTAAAAACAACGATTTTATTATTTAATCATTTGAATTAAAATACAAAGGTAAAAAAAAACATTTTTTGGTGGTGCCTTGATGTGTCAAATCACAATGAGAACTCGCTCATAGCACCACATAATTCCAACCTCTTTTCTTTTATATAAACGACCAACATTTTTACTTTTTATACATTTATTCCCAAGACTTTTCTTTCAACTTAAAACTTATAAAAATATCATCCTTTCATTAAAAAAAAAGAGTTGGAGAATTACACCAGGTCCACTAAATAACGAATTGTCATTTTTAAGTGGTCAGCATAGAGCTTATTATTATTTTCGTGATCTAGAAAGCGATGAATGAATTTTACGTATAAGACGAGGAGATAAAGGTTTTTGAGATTGCATTGATGAAAAGCCTATCCCTGATAATATCATGAAATATCAACACCCTAAAATAATTATAAGAAATAAGGTTGATTTTTAACATATTTTATGGATGTGTGTACTATACGGGGGGTGGGTTTTATAGGAAAACATATTTAATATAAGAATTCTTCTTCTACAATAATTAAATCAGGGGTAATATTTGGTTTTTGAGAACTCGCCCCTTCCAAGGGCGAGTTCTCAAATATGATGTGATGGTTTTTGAGAACTCGTCGCTGCCATGGACGAGTTCTGGCTAAAGGACAAGACCCCATCAAATCATTATGGTGGCGCGGTCAACAAGGTAAGGAACCCGCCCTTGGCAGGGGCGGGTACCCCTAAATTCTAATTCGAACAAGAAAAACCCCATGTCAACATCATCCCTTTAAAAACCCTATTTTAAAAAAAAAAATTCTTGTTTTTGGTATCCGAGGTAACTTGACAATCTTAGAAAAATACAACCGCGCCACCTTCGATGCATCATAGGTTTTTGAACACGGGACGAAGTGAGCCATTTTAGAGAAACGATCCACAACAACCATAATAGAGTCTTTCTTCTATTGTGTAAGTGGTAAACTAAGGAAGAAATCAATGCTTACATCTTCCCAAGGTCCGGACGAGGTGGGTAGTGGTGTATACAATCTTTGGTTAGTATGATGAGTCTTGGTGATACGGCATGTTCGACAATGATTAAGAACTTTCACCACATCTCGCACGAGTTTGGGCCAAAAGAAACGCTCAGCAACAAGTGCGACTATTTTGCGCATCCAAAGTGACCCACCAATGAACCTTGGTGGCATTCAAGAGTAATAGATTCCCTGAAGGAGGATAAGGGAACACACAAACGGTGTCCCTTAAAGAGCAGCCCCTTGCATCGAACATAATCGCGAAACGGGGTAACTCCAAAACATCCACAAATAGCCTTGAAATCAGGATCATCTTTATATAACACTTTGAGTGGTTCAAAACCGGCCACCTGAATGGTGGAAGAGATCATCAGCGCCGGACGACGACTTAGGGCGTCGATGACCGTGTTGGTGTGCCCTGCTTTGTGACGGATGACAAAATTAAAGTCTTGTAAAGTTTCCACCCATTTTGCATGTCGCGGGTTGAGTTTTGCTTTCTCGTGAATGAATTTCAGCGTTTGATGATTCGAATAGAGAATGAATTCATTGGGCAGCAAATAATGTCTCCAATATTCAAGGCTTCGGATGATGGCGTAAAACTCCTTATGATAGGTGCTATAATGACACCTCATGTCATTGAACTTTTCACTAAAAAATGTGGTCAGCCGGTGCAATTGGCTTAAAACACCACCGATCCCCATACTAGAAGCGTCACATTGCACTTCAAACACATTGTTGAAATTTGGCAAAGTAAGTATTGGTGCTTCTGTAACAACCTGCCTTAGGTGTTTGAACGCCGCTTGAGACGCCGTGAGCCAAGAAAATTAACTATTTTTCAAAAATTCGGTGATGGGTGCCATAATTGTGCTAAATTTTTTTATAAAACACCGATAGAACGAAACAAGGCCACGAAAGCATCGTACCATGTGGAAAGATATTGGAGTCGGCCACATTGTTAATGCTTCGACCTTTGCACTATCCATGCGGATGCCATTGCACCAATAAGTAGCTAAGAAAAAATGACTTTTTCAAACAAAAATGACATTTTTTCTGTTGGCAAATAAATTTTGTTCTCGTAGAACCGTAAAAACTTGTCGATGATTACGTAAATGTTGTTTCAACTTTTTGCTAAAGACCGAGATATTGTCAAAATAAACGACCACACATCTGCCGATAAATGGTTTGAAAACATGATTCATCAATCGCATGAAAGTGCTTGGAGCGTTCGATAACTCAAAAGGCATTACCATCGACTCGTAAAGCCCATCGCGTGTCTTGAACGTTGTTTTCTACTCGTTCCCGACCCGCATACGGATCTGGTGATAACCACTTCTCAAATCATTTTTAGAAAATAAGTTGGCCTCGTTTAGGTGATCGAGAAGGTCATCGAAGCGCGGTATTGGAAAGCGGTATTTGATGGTTTTTTTGTTCACCGCACGACTGTCAATACACATTCAAAAAGTCCCATTGGGCTTAGGAACTAGTAAAGTGGGTACCGCACAAGGGCTCATGCTCTCGCAGATGAGACCTTTGTTGAGAAGTTCACGAACTTAGTGATGTAGCTCGGCGTGCTCTTTCGGGTTCGCGGTAGGCAGGCTTGTTCGGTATAGTTGCACCAGGAATAAAGCCGATGCAGTGTTGGATATCACGCAACAACGGTAGCTCCGCCGGAATGTTATCCGGGAAAATATCTACGAACTCACAAAGGATTGGGAGAGCCGCAGCGGGAAGATCTGGTGATGCGGGGTTTGCTTTAACGCCACCAAGGCTAAAACATGTGTGGTGGCGGGTTGGTTTGCGAGACCCACAAAGTCTACTTTTGTCAAGGGCAATTGTGGTTCATCCCGCGGGTTGAGTGGATCCAAAGTAATTGTGAGACCTTCCTTTTTAAAAGAGTAGGTGATACGAAACTCGTCATGCTTGACATGTCTATCGTAAAGCCGTGGACGCCCCAAAAGAATATGACATGCATCCATTGGAATGACCTCACACCAAATCTCATCCGAGTACTTATTGCGTATTGAAAATTGTTCCAAACATATATGCGTAGCCTTAACCATATTTTTGTAACTGCCACCGTCAACAATAACCATACATACTTTACCTTTTTCCGTGCGCTGTGTTCGAAAAATGTTGTTGCGAAGCCATGTAGTATCATCTTCGGGACCGGATGGAATGACGCTAAGGACCCGGCGAGACACGAGAATCTCACCTCGATCGGGTTAAAGTACATCGGTGGGTTCCTCCTCCTCCACCGTGTCATATATGGGGTCGGACTCATCTGCAAAAGCAAGTATTTGCTTGTGTGGGCAATCCCGTTTAAAGAGACCAAAGCCTTCACATTTAAAGAATCGGAGAGCATTTGATGTTCCTGTTAGAGTACTTGGAACCACAGGTGGGTCGGCTTTGATTGGGCCGACCTGAGGAGCTCATGGGGGTGGGCGGGAGGTCGTTGGGAGTTTAGTTAACGGCTTGAGTTTGTGAGTAAGCTGTTGTTCGACCAGTAAAGCAAGCCGACACACGTCATAGAAAGAATAATACTATTTTAATAATACCACATCCGCAATATCCCGGCCTAGTATACTCAAGAAACGTGCAATAATTTGTTCTTCATCTTCCTCTGCCCCACAACGCATTCGCATTCGCTCAAATTCGCTAATTAGTTATTCAACGGTTAAAGAACCCTGTTTGAGGTTATGATAATCCAAATATGCATCTTCTTTTTATGTAATAGGCATAAATTTGGCTTTCAAAAGGCGTTTCATCTTCTCCCATGTCTTGACTTTATGTTTTCCTTCTCGATAACGTTTATCCTACACATGATCCCACCACAACAAGGCATGTTTTTTTAACTTAATTGATACAAGTTTTACCTTTAGGAGGTCGGGAATGTCATGAATATCAAATATACGTTCCATGGCTTGGAGCCAATCCAGAAAATCATCTGGTTGTAAACGGCCTTCAAACTCTGGAATTTCAGTGCGCAGACCCAAGGATCGTAGGTGGTCAACCTATGGTTGTGGTTGCACCCGTGGTGACCTGGAGTGCCGGTGGGGTGGGGTATGTTGGTGCTGGGGTCGATGGGCAAAAATTTATCAAACCCATCATTGCCATGTTCAGATTCATTCACAGTGGATTGAGTTTCTGAGTTTTCTTCCATCTCTTCGAACCTGTTAAAAGTAATTGTTTCCAATTCGCGAACCAGTTGACGAAGGGGTTTGATCTCAGCATCTTGAGGATCACGTTCTTCATAACCGTTGCCTCCGGCGGCTAATCGACGATTCTGTTGGCGGCGATCCCTTCCTGACATCCTGAGATTCCTGTGCTCTTGTACCACCTGATGCGGATCCACGAACAAAGAACGATCCTAGGCCAACACCTAGCGGCGACGATACTTGGCCAACCATGTTATCGACGTCGGAATTAAGAATCTCGGCCAACCAAGATCAAGAAAAAGATAACGTGTTTCTTCAATAAAATTTAATAATAATTAACCCCTTCCCCAAAAAGAGTTTACAATATTAAACAGGAAAACTACAAAACAATAAACAAGGAAATGATAAGCATGGAATGAAAACAAATCCCAAAATTTAATGTCTAAAAGATAGAAACGAATTATAAACTAAATTTACTCTTCCTAATGGTAGGATGGGCTTTAATATCTTGGGCCTGCTCTAGCCACTTTTAGTAGTGGGCTCGAGGTTGTCTTCCACACGGGCTGTTATGTCTGAATCCGTATCAAGCATTATAGTAGATTAATCCTAAGTTTAGTATTAATTTATATTATTGTTGTATAGCATATGTAGCGACGGTTATGGCGGTTAAACACCAACCGACACCAAGGGGACACCCCGGTTAGTATAAATATGGAAATAACCCTCTTTCATAAAACTTGATGATTTGTATGTAAAGCAAGTTTCTACAGAATTCTCAATCATCCTTTAGTTCTTTCACTAAACAGGATGCTAATTATTTTTACTCATCTTATTCTTTCGTGTAAATGTATCCCAAATGAGTCTTCCATATTGTAAATTGCATATTATGAGCCTTTGTCTGATTACTTTATTAATTTTAAAGTTTTTTTTTTTTTTTTGAAGTTGTTTACATGATCAGGACCTACAATATCAATAAATCAATACTCAAAAGGTAGGTTGGTGTGAATTATATTAGAAGACAATAGCAAAATGGGTCCTCTTTCCTATTCTTGATTCCATAAGCATCTATTACACTAAAACTCTTTGTTAGAAACTCTAAGCTAACGAATAAATTTTGTTATAGCATATGGCTTATGCTTATTTTTCATTGATGATCAATTTTCATAGTAGTTATTTGTATTAGAAATGTGTCTTATTTTCATCATATCAGCGTCGTGTATTTCGCATTTACTCAATTTTAGTGATACAAATAACTTAATCAAGTGTGTTGAGTCTAGCATTCCAGTGGAGTAAAAGGTTTGTTACATTCTTTCTGTCTTAAAATTGAATTTTCAATTTTATTTACTTTATATTTCTCTTCTCTTCCAGCCCCTTCTCCCCTTATTGTATACTTTTTTATAATTTTATAAATAACTAATGTTAGGTGTTAACCTGGAACTTTTTGTATAATGTAATTTGGTGCGTTGTAAACATTTGAATACACTTTAGGTGACCTCGACCCATTTTATGTTCAAAGTAGTCTCATTTATTATTTGCACGCAGCTATGTAGCTACACATATATGTTGTTTTTGGCTGCAGTTAAACTTGCTGCATCTTAAATGCAATTTATGCAGCTAATGTAACTTCATTTACGGGTTGTTTTTGTTGCTATTGTGGCAGCTAGCTCTAAAGTATTTTTGGCCTAGAAAGGATCTCGCCTCAAGTTAGATATACTTTTACGGCATAAAATTTACAACTTGATGTTTTTGTTTAGACTAAAAAATTAGGTTCCAAATAGTTGTAGGTTTAATGTACTTTTATCATATAAAATTAACTATTTGAGGTTTTTGTTAAGACCATAAAATTTAGGTTGCAAATAGCCGATGATCTGAATTGTTTGTGTTTTAGTGTAGTAAATTATGATTTGATGATGGTTTTTTTCTCTATTGTGTAAACATCATTTATTTTTACTAAGATGTGTCGAGAAGAACAATGCGTTAGCGTGCGGCTCACATTTCTAGTTTATATGTATGTATGTAAAATAAACAACCACCACATATAAACACATATTGGGGTTAAAGTTAAGGAACAAATCAAGAACTCCAAGACTGGGCTTCTTCTCATCGTTCTCTTGCTATTCACCCTAATCCTAATGCTATCATGGGCAGACAACAAGTGTAGATCAAGGAATGTTGGAATCGAGAAAACTTCAAGTGCCTTGAACGATGATTTTGATTAAGTTTTGAGTTATTTAGGGACTATAAAAGGGAAAAAGAATACAGGAATGTTAAAGATGCTGCATAGACTGCTTTTGAATTAGCGTCGTATGTAGTAGTTGCTGCTAGGGTGTCAGTGAAGCTTTCTGGATTACGATCTTTTGTTTTTGATCATATCGATAAAAGTAATCGATTTCAACCATGACTATTCAACACCTCAAATGAAAATGGAGAAAACCCAAGAGATTGAACCTGAATTTGAACAGAGGTTGAAAGATAAGAAACGGTTCTAATTTGTTGAAAAAGGTGGTAAAAATATGGTTTTTACTATCTTGGAGATGAGTAAGAAATCGAGTGCTTGGAATAAACAATGTTAAATTGTTATGTAACTAATAATGTACAAATGAAAGTGATACCCAAAACAATTAAAAATGAGAAGATCTTTAAAAATGGGAAGATCTTGAGTTCAAGTTTCATTCGAAATAAAAATGCTCTGCATTGGGCAAGGTTCTCAGTTGTTGGTTTTCTCCTAAGATGGTCGAGTGTGCGGTCCCAGCTGAGAAATAGATAGGTGGGTACAATTAAAATATAATTTATCTTCTGATGTGGGTCTTAAATTTGTTGTAAAAAAAAAAAAAAAAAAAAAAAAAAAAAAAAAAAAAGTAGAAGAAAACTAATCATGTCATGACGAATGCTAACTTGTTTTCAATCAAAAGGATGGTTCATATGACCTCTTAAGGATGTTTCATGAGATGTCAAAATTCCATTGTTATTACAAATTAGTAAGTCATTTAACTCTGGATTATTGCATGATAAATCACCATGAAAGTTGTGGTTTATGTGATAGTAAAATAAACATGAATGTTCATTTTAAGTTGGTAGAAAACCTCGCCAATTACTAAAAGATTACATCAATTAAAGAAACTTCAGCATATTTCTTTTTTTAAGGAAACTTAGAGAGGAGTACTATTTAAACTTCATCTTTATCTTTTATAGGTTCTAATACGTTAATTACCTAAGTAGAGGCACAGAATATGTATTAATCGGCTCTTGTTGAACATAAATCCTTAGTCACAACCATCAACATTAGTTTGTTTATTCCTGCGGTTGAGAAGACTACGAGGAAACCTTCTTGAAGAACAAAGTTGAAGACTCTACTTTGGGGATAGCAATCAAACTCGAACCCAATGGGCATACCTGAAACCCTAGGCATGTGGGACGGGTATAGGATCAGGGTAGCGGGTATGGGACTGGGTAAGCGGGTATGGACCGGGTATGTGATTAATTTTTATTTCTTACGCGGATATGAGACTGTTATGAGATTGCATTGTATAACCGTTTACCCGACCCGATTACCCGATTATATACCCGAAATTATTTTTATGTGTTAATATAAACTAAGCTTCGTATTATTATATCATATGGTATCTTATAAAGTTATAATAAAACTCTTAAAATTAGATAGTAATAGTATTAGTGGAATGTAAACAAATAATAATAATAATAAGGTTTAACCAAAAATTAATATTGGTAAAGTCATGCTTACGTAAAAGCATTCAGCTTCGTCAAGGGCAATACAGTGATGTTGGACGCTTATCATTTTTTGTACTAACATGTATGATCGAAACTCGCGCAAGTGGGGGATTGTTGGAATTTATGTGTGCAGTATCAATGTAAATCAAGCATTGCTACCAAAATTGATCCTTTAGTGTCACACAAATTAATTACGTAAAGATCGTATACAACTCAAAACGAAGAATTATAATGGTAGATGAATAATTGATGATTATATGATAATAAGAATTGTAATAATTATTTTTTTAATATAAAAATTTATTTCTAATAACTAATTAAATATAATTGTTATATTTGTTGGATTAATAAAGTTGGGTTAAATACAAGTCAGTTATTTAATTAATCAATAATCCAATGAATTACTTAAAATATGAAATAAGTTACTTAAAATGGATTGATCTTATTAATTAAAAGCAGTGTTATTAAGACCGGATCGGACCAGCCGGTCCGACCGGGGATCGGCCACCTAGCCGGTCCGGTTCGCTATGATTTGTTTTGGGCTAGTCGAACTGGCCGATTCGTCCCGAACCGGTGGCCGGACCTGGAAACCGGACCGGTTCGAACCGGATTTTGACATATATAACTACAAATTAGTGTGTTGGATATACAAATATAGTTAAGTTTTATATATAACTACAAAATACATATATAAATCATATATAAATTACTTATATTTAATTATATATATAACAATATATATAATATACTATATATATAATTATAACGTCATCCGGTTCTTAAATCCGGTCCGACCGGTCCGACCACCAAACCAGTAAGGTGTCCGGTTCGACGTCTGATCCGGTTCTGAAAACATTGATTAAAAGCCAATTAGGAGTAATCATTAGATGTTTTGAGTTTGATTAAAATAGGGGTCTAAGAGCTTTCACAACTCATTCCTAACTTTTATCCATATAATTACACTAATGATCATTATTTTTTTCTTTTTTTTTTAACTTTATCATTACCTTTTCTCTCTCATACATTCACAACCACTTAAAATATATTAAAAACATTATAGGATAAAAATACAGATTGAACAGTAAATTTTTCATATCCTGAAGAGTAAATTTTTCATATCCTGAACGTTATAAATTTACTGACTGAAAACGTCCGCCCCATGAAGCGCAATGAAGACGCGATTCTTGGTTAAGGACCTTAGTCCGCAGCTCCTCAAACGATGGAATCTAATTTTTCCTCTTTTTATTGTATAAATAAGAATGATATATTCTAAAAGGGAGAGGTTGGGAGATAGCTCTTAGCCTGTTGGTTGCTTGCCTGTGACTTGAACCAACTGCTTTCACATCGTAGGAACAACATCCGAAGCAAGGACCCCAACAATTTATACAAAACTGAACTTCCCGGAACACTGTTTATGGGACTATGTCTTTCAAAACCCATTCATTCCACCTTTGTTTGGGGTATTCTTTCACAGCTACATCAATCCCTTTTCCGAAATAAAATTGATCAATGCAACACCTATGGGAAAATGCTCACCTTCCGGCTTTGGAGTCTTCCTCGAGCAGTGAATCATTGGCTACGTTTGGAGCCGAAATAGCAGCCGAGAACGAGGCAGAAAAGCCCCTTCTATCTTCTTAGTAAAGCGCTAACGCGCGCCCAGCAATCGCCGAACCGCGCAAGGATGCGGAGATATCAGTAAATTTTTCATATTCTTCACTCACAATCACTTATAACCATACCATATAATATAGAGAATACACTCACATAAAATTAGAGAACAGGTTATGAATGCTCTAAGGGGTGAAGTTTGAGATAACATACACTGAACGTTAATTGCATGTGAGGAAAACCCTAATCCTTTCCCCATATCTTTCTTCAACACCACCTTAGAGGCTTCGGTAACCTCGTCATTGAACAAGCATCACATCGCCATTGATCGCTGGTCGTCATCAATGCCCTTCTCGACCATAGTCGCCACTATAGACCAGCCACTTATAGTTAACTCGTTGCCTCTCATTTCTTCATGCTCTCTCATTGAGTGGTTCATGGGCTTGCATGTCGTTTTCAAGTTAAAGGTTTTACAAGAAACGAATCAGCTCCTTTGTTCGCTAGTGGATTTGTGAATAGACTAATTAACACAATGTGTAACTTAATTACTACCAACATCATATTCGCATAGAATGAATGGAGAGATGATTAATTGTAACACAATAATAAAAAATTTCTTCGATCTGATTGTGATAACCTAATTTTTCTAAATCAAATAAGAACACAATTGAGATGTTAATTCTATAATCACCAATTCAACTGAGCATCAATCACTAACAATGATCATTGATACAAGGAAAAAAACTAATGATTGATAATTGAAATTAAAAGATGGATCCTTTAAGTTACTACGAAACCCATAAATCCTAATAACTTACAAGAATCTATGTCAATGGAGGGTAGAATACAAGGTTTAACACAATAGTTTCACTAAAATAATCTATCAAGTTGCTACATTCCTTTAGCATGTCCGTAGTAAGTTATCGTTGTCCCTCCTTAGCAAAACCTTCTATAATCTTAACCAATCTACTACATGTTTTCATCTAGTCGTAAATGAAATCCTTCAATCTTCTCTTCAAGCTTGTAAAGATCTCCCATTTTATTTGTTGATAGCTTATTTCTTCCACCGCTACATATGAAGATATACATATGTTTAAATTCTAAGTAATCATCTAAGAATCCCATGTCGTTTATTGTACTTCTCCCCCTTCATTGTAGCTCATATTTAAATCTAAACTTTTAATGCTTCTATCGCCCTACCTAAAGCCATAAGGGTTGTCTAACCCATCTCACAAGACATAATTAATTAGCGTTCATAGTATAATGACAACAATGAAATTTAGTTATCCCCAACATTTGTTAACACAATTTTAGTTCCACCAATTGAAATCATTCAACTGACTTCAATTTACAAATAGTTTGTTGCTCTCCAAAACGAAACATTATTCGACTCTGCCGTCAAATAATTGGTAGAGATAAAATAATAACACATAAAAATTTATCTGTCTTCTCTTGATCTTTTTTAAATTTTCAACTCACTTGTTCTACAAGTTTGTGTAAATTTCTAGGCGATCCTAATTTTGAGTTCATCAACTCTATAAGTCTTTGATGATTTTAGCTGACCATAATCTGGAAACATTCAAATTTCTTTAAATTTAATATTATTTCCAGTTTCATTTCAAGTAATTTAATGAACCAAACGCCCTCTAAAAATATAAATCTTTTCAACCATTAACTCAATCATATGAACATAAAAATATAGAAGAGTTTACATCTCACGAGTGCTATAAGATGGCTAAAGAGGTTGCCAAAGAAACTAGTCCTAGACTTACAACCATTAACCCTTAAAACTTGATCCACAGGTGAGATTTCTTGTGTGATAAATTCATCTATTATTTTAAATGATAAATATCATTTAAGTTATCCTTATTTTGTACACTTTGTTGTAAAATTAACTTTTTAATTTCAATTTTCTCTCCATATATATGTATAAATATTAAAATGCTAAATATATGCATTTATAAAAGTACGTTTAATAATAAATAAATAAATAATAAAACCGTCAATATTGAATTTGTATAATAACTTACAATTCAACTCAGCTTAACCAGGTTGGTGATTCAACTAAGATCACTTACATCCATAAAGATGATTCTAAAGTAAGTGAAAACCTTGACATCACATAAAAAGTGAAACTTTTCGCCAATAATATCTTAAAAAAACGTTCTTATGTTACATTGAATACCGAACATCATACGACAAAATGTATGGTTGAAATATATTTAAGTTTGAGGTGATGTATCAAAATCTCATGAAACTCCCAATTCATAGTGATGTGATAAACATGTTGAAGTGATAATTGTCCGGTATAATTTAGAACATGATATTGCCTTGAATGTAGTCCACATACGATTTACCTCGTTTTTCTTGGTAGACAAGATGTTAAAGCGCTAACATTTATAAATTGGTTGGCATCTTTTCCCACTTGTAGCACTAGTAGTTGGGTTCACGTCTTTTTCCAACATGCATTTGATAATTGACTCGACACCATACACTAGTGTACAACTTTAATTGCACAATGTACTACCATTTCAACTCTTTTCACCCTCCTAGTGAAGTCACCCTCTCCTAATTAATTGATTGTGACTTGATAAGGTATTTCACCAAACATAAATGTTAATTAAATCATGAGATCTGCTCAAATGTCTAATGGTAAATGATATATTTTACACGCTAAAAAGTTAGTAATTTCAATGGTTACACTAAACTCGTGGTGAATTTGCTTTTGAAATTCTAGAATTTGTTGTTTAAAAAAATTAATTCATGACATAAAACTTCTAGATTGTTTAGGGGAATTTTAAATTTGATTGATGATTAAAAAAAAAAGTAAGTAAATAATATAGTAATTATAGTTATGTCTTTTAAGAACAAGCCAGGGAATAGTGTCACCTGCTACGTGGATGGTTTTCTTTTATTGTCAAACTTTGATAATGTGTTAATTTAATAGTTCTTATAAAGATTAACGACATGTAAAGGTGATTACTTTAATAAGAACATATATATTTTTCATCATATGGTTATTGTTACAGGTGGGAGTTATTTGAGTAATTACCAAAAAGTAGAGAATCCAATAACCAATTAGCACTAGGTTAAGATTAAAAAGGCTTAAATTATCAAATTTCACTTCATTTTATGAATAATTAAATCAAACCAGAGCTTCCAGAAAATGTTTCTTTTTATACAATTATTAGTTGTTCTAGTGTCTTCATAAATTGTTGCAATATTGTTTACCAGTTAGCATTAGGAGTATACCTTTGGAAACAATATTTTGTCAGATAAAGATTTCTAAATCAAGATGGAATTTGTGTCTTGTGGGTAACTGTCTTCGATGACAATTAAACCACTGTGTAAGAACATGATAAATTGGTCATGTTTGCTTCATCCAAACAACAATATTGAAAATTTCTCAATAATATTCTCGTCACAATTTCTGACTACTTGTCCATAACAATTGCATTCCCCTCATGGATTTACCAAAATCACACTCATCTGAGAGTTAGTACTTTTCTAGAACCGATGTATATATTAATTTACACGTAAATATCTTTAGTTGTACGTAATTTATAGAAAGCCATTAGTTTTTAAAAGATTATTGATGGTTTTTATGAAAGAAATGTTTTTATAGTGCAAAAATTTGTTGAGAAACTTTTATGAGAAAAAAAAGAATGTTGGTTTTTTTTTAATGGTATTTGTAATATTTTAAAGGGCTTCTTGGCGGTTTGAGCTTCCTTGGTCTTGCTTTGACCGAATATAGTTGTTCTTCCCCTTTCATACAATGGTTTTGCAACTAGCTAAGGGACAAGATCCCAACAACCTTATCTTGTATTTTCACTAGGGGATAAAGTGTTAATAGGACATTCGTGGTCCATCCGAGAAAACTCGCTTCTTGACACGGTGAAAAAAATTCCCAACCGCAAATCCTCCTCGGTTTTCACCGTCCATCTCTACCTATTTTCAACGGTTATAAACGGTCAAGTAACCTTAAAATTTAAGTACGAAAAATATATTTTTCTAGCCTTATAATATTACATTAAAATTCATAAGTTAGGATGAGTCCAGCAAGAGTTCGTTTAGCTTTAAGGTTTATTTTAACTTTTCTACATATTCTATGTACCTACATACGTACATATGTTACGTGCATACCTACATAGATACATACATACATGTATGCATACGTACATGCATGCATGCATGCATACATACATACGCACGCACGCACATTGCACGCACGTTAAATATTATTCAAGAATAAAATAAAAATCATCATTTAAAGAGGAAACCGTGAAAGTCACGTCCAACCAATCATATGATTAATAATTTTTTTTATCTTTTTAATTTTTTAAAGTGTATATAGATAAATTTCATCATTATAGTTTTAGATAGTTAAATATTTTTCATTAAATTCCAAGGAGCGAAGATGATGACCAAACGAGTTACATATATGTAACCTGGTTTACATATATTTAACTCATAGTTGAACATATTTAACCTGTAGTTACATATACGCAACCCATAGTTTTCAAATCGAGTTTTCAATTATAAACAAGGTTTTCAAATGACCCATCCTCTACATACACATACATACATATCTATATATATAGGGTAATATATAGGGTAATTGGGGAGGGTTCGTATGTTAACCCTCTTTTATTACGGTAATGGTGTTAACTCTTTTAATACAATCAAAATCATTAATTTTTGTTAGAATAACATTATTACACATATACAAAAACATGTTCTTTTGTGCATATGTGTAAATTCGTAAGCGTGAAAAAGTTTACACTAATGTAAGTAACACTTACATCTAGTAAATATTTACATATGTAATATAATTTACACTACTGTAAAAAATTTTAAAGCTTACAAATTTACAATATACATAAAATAACATACTTTTTTATATGTGTAATGATGTCATTCCAACAAAAAAATAATTATTTTAATTGATCTTGAAAAGTTAACACGATTTTCGTAATAACAAAGGATTAACATTTGAACCATCCCCTATATATATGTATATATGCATACATATATAGGGGAGGGATCAAATAAAAATTATGTTTGTAATTAAAAACTATGAAAACAACATCTAGCAAATCACATAATTTGTAAATTATTTAACTTTTCAATTGTTTAAAGTGTGTTTGTGTAAACTTCAACCTCATTATTTTATGTCATTATATATTTTTTAATTTAAACCCCCAAAGAATGAAGATGATGAGGAATCGAGTTACATATACGGAACTTTTATTAGGTACATATACGCAACACATACTTGTACACATGGTAACACTTAGATACATATACGTAATACATGGTTTTTATAGTTTTCAATTATAACATTGTTTTCATGAGATCTCTCCACTATCTATATAATATACTAAAATAATAACTTGAAGGAACACTTGGCACATTCTTAGGCCCCTTAAGTTTGTTTTTCCCGCCTCTCTATTCTCTTAAATAATTACTTAAATTAAAAAAGATTATATAATTCTATTTCTTTTTTAGATTACAAATAATTTTTTTATAAATTTAGAAATATATCTTTTTATTAATGTTATTTCTATAAAAATTTTAAACTATAATAAAATAGTAACTAAAAGAGACATATGGCCTCATAACATTCTTTCTCAATAAAATTTTTCCGTTAATATCTCTTATTAAATAATTACCTTAATTACTAATAATATCATTTTATTTTTTTATTTTTACTAAAAATATTTTTTAATAAATTATAAAAAAGATCTTTTTATTAATATTATTTTTAGAGAAATAAATTTCTATAGCATAAGAAATTTTTTTAAAACATTAAAAATTTTTTAAAATACAAATATTTTAAAATTTATATTTTTAAAAAGAAAAATTTTTTTAAACTAAAACAATTAAGATCTGGAGCTATATAAGGAAATTTTAAAAAATATATTTTTTTAAAATGGTTTATTTTGAAACAAATTTTTTTTTTTTTGTTGAAAAACAAAAATTTAAAGAGTTGATATCATTATTTTATTACTTATAGTTCTCACTTATACGTAATTTTAATTATATCTTATTTTAGAATATCGTTTAATAATTAATACATTTTTTATTTTATTTAATATTTTATTTTATTTAATATTTTATTTTTTTCAACCCGTGTATTACACGGGTTTACTAAACCTAGTATATATATATACATATACTAAGTTAGATACCCGTGGAGTACACGGGTTGAAAATATAAAAACTATATATTTCATAAATGTATAAATATTTTGTATGATTAAATTACATATTATATAAAACGTAAAAAACAAAAATTTATATTTTTAAGTTATATAATTCAAATACTTCTTTGAATAATATAAAATACAATTGACCTGTGTGAAATTAAAAACCAATTGTCTTAAATTTACATTAAACCAAAATATTTAAATATATCAATAAATGTTTTTCTTTAACTTTTTTTTCAATTAAATCTTATTTGACTATAAAAATTATGTATAATTCAAAATAACATATGATTATATAATTTAGTTGATAATATAAAAAAATTAAATTAAACACAAAATGAATTATTAATTTAGTTTCTTAAAATAAAAAACCTGACTAAAATAATATATTAGTTTAAGCGGGAAAATTTTTTTTTAGTAGCAACAGAAAAATGTCATGTGGCATCATATTTACTTATTTATTATATACTACAGATAGATATAGATGTGTGTGTGTATGTGTTTGTTTGTATGTATATAAATTGTAAGCATAGGATATCATTTTGTACAAGAAATAGTATGTTTCGTTGGTGATAGCATACATACATCGCTTATATCATATTAGAGAATGAATATGCCTGAATGTGGGAAAATCAAGAGTGAAAAATATAGAAGTGTAAGATTAATAATAATTAAGGAAGAGAGATCAACAGAAAAAAAAGTGTAAACACAGATATAAAGATATAGCTTTGGTGTGTTTAAGTTTAACCTTTTTTTATACTAAAGTTATATGTTTTCAACGAAAATAAAACCAGGGATTTTTTTTGAGATGTTTAATTTTCTGTTATTATATATGAGATGCTTAAATCTCTTGATTGAAGGATTGGTGTGATGGGCACCTATTTTCTTCTCATGTGCCCTTTTCAATTATTGGTTTCAACTGTGATTTTCTTCTAAACCTTTCCATTTATGGATTATATAATTTTATTGAAAAGGCTTTACGTGACATACAAATATACATTTCGAAAAGATAATTGAGTGTATTATTTCATGACGTAGTTTATTTCCCTTGATTTATTATTTGTTAAGCTATGAATTCCAAAAGAAAATAGAGTTCCTTAAGGGTTTTTTGTAATCATAAAACTATAGTTTGATAAAAGAGTTCTTTAATAAACACTTTTGACCCAATTAATCTGCATGGGATTACTATATGAATTTTTTCAAAGAAATAAATATAAAATAGTTTACTTAATTGCAATGGAATAAGAAAGAGTTTAAATGAAAGAGAGTTCTTGACTTCATTATAATATCTTATTTGTTATCGGTTGATTGGCTAGCACAAATTAAAGTTTGAAATCGTGAAGAATAAAGGTTAGAAAAATCACCATGACTCTTTCATTTTCTTCGGAATTATTCTTTCTTAAACCACGATTCACATGTTGTATCTCTATATACTATATACTCGTATAATATTCTTTTGGTTTTCTAAATAAGAGCCAATTGAATCATTGTTAGAGAATTTTAAGAGGGTTTATATTCATTATTTATACTAAAGGTAACACGTAAAATATTTTTATTGTACATGTATTTAATACATGTTTGTGATAGTGCATGTGTTACCATTCGTAGATTGCATACATGACCCTGAAAGTTTATATTTTGATCATCTCAAGTTTAGCTATACCTACACCTTGTACCATACGCTTATCTATTTGTTTTTTTTTTTTTTTTGGCACACTCATAAGTCATAATTTCAAAAATCAAGTTATGTGAGTAAAACCTGTGTTTGTTGATGTGTAGATGATAAAAGAAACAAGGTTTACATGGGGAGATCTATGATAACTTGAAAAGATTTTACTGTTTTAACGTTTATTAGTTAATATCTTAGGGGTAAGGCTTACCAACTAGTTTAGAATGTGGACATTCTAGAGGAGATGCAATCTGGGTCAAAGCTTCATTGGGGGGGGGGGGGACGACGCCAGTATTGTAAATTTTAGTCCGATTAGTGTAAATTTTTGGCCAGGTATAGCAATGTAAATTTTTATATAAATATCGAGTTTGCCCCCTCTAATAAAATTAATTTCACCCCTGCTCTCGCTACGAAATAGTTCAAGTTCTGCCACCGGATGAATGGTCATAATAATGCTTCACTCATTCACGTCTTTCTCTCCACTACAAGAAATGCCTTCAATAGCGGCGACACCAATAGCGGCGACAGTCGCCGCTATTAAGTGACGATCCGTTTGCTTTTTTCATACTAAGATTTGGTCATTGAAAGTGCACTAGATCTGACGGTCAGGGTTCCACCGTACACAAGGATCAATAGCAGCGACATTTAAAGACTATTAAAGGCGACTTGTCGCCGCTATTGATGCAGATCTGATAAAAGCGGGTTTTTCCCTTCATTTCCTATCTTTCCCTCCACACCACACCTTCAACAGCAGATTCCGACCACCAGGCCTCCCCCACTCCGGCGACTACCAGTTCACGAACACCAGGCGACGACCACCTCCGGTCACCACCTTCTTCAAGCTCCGTTCACCACATTGCTCAACCTCCGGTCACCTCTCCGCCTTCTCTCAAAATCCGACCACCACCGTGGACCTGCTGCTACTACCGTGGTTGCTTTTGTCGTAGATCTCGACCACCGTCGCCGCTAATACCTTTCTACCTTTCTTCATAGTTAAAAGGTAATTTTTTTTGTTTAAACATAATTTTATGCTTGTTTATGTTAATGTATGGTTGAAACATATTTAGATGTTTATTTTTAGTAGGTTGAACATAATTTTTAGTATAATTTATGTAATTTTAGGTTTTAATAAAAATTGTTGAATATGGTGAACTAGTGAGATGGATTTAGGTATTTTGGGCATTTGATGTAGAGTATTTGTTATGGATTTGATAAATAAAATTTGATGCTTAAAATTTAGTTGAGTTTAGGTGTATTTGGGTATTTGATATAGAGTTTTTGTTAAATTGGTATAAATATGTTTAGATGTTGATGTTTAGCTGGTTGAATAAAACTTGTTAAAATATTTGTGTAATTGTTAGGTTGTAATTATAACATGTTTAGATTTGGTATTTAGTTACTTAAAATTTAGTTAAAAATTGTTTAGATCTACTTATGCATTTGATATACATTTTTTATTTAAATAATTGAAATATGTTTAGATTTGGTATTATTAGCTTTTAGGTTTCGTATATTTATTTTAATCACCACGAGCTTAGAAATACCCGCTCGAAATTGATTTAGTAATCAATTTCAGGTTATCCCCGTTTTGGGACCGCTTTTTGAATATTTTATCTCATTTAGGATGTGAATGTGTATTACTTGATTGTTTGTTTAAGAAAGATTTGGTTGTTATTTTCTCTTTGCTCCTCGGGTATATATTTCTATATACTTGGGAGCTAAGCGGAAATGTTGCCGAATTTTTCTTAAACAAATAATTATGTAATACACGTTCACATATGAGATAAGGTATTCAAAAAGTGGGTATAGCAGCCTACCTTTTTGAATTATCAATCCGTTATCCTCCCCTTTTCATCAACTTAAATCTTAATATATATTGCAGTTTCATAATAATGACTGTCGATAAAAGTTGGCTTCTTAATCCGAACCGTAGATCCCCTGAGTATCAAAAAGGACTTAACACTTTTATAACTATGTGCGAAAAACTTATCGACAATTATGGCCAGATTCGATGTCCGTGTATGAAATGTCAGAATACAGTATTATTAGGATGGATTAAAATGAAATATCATTTAGAAATATGGGGCATGTGCCGGTCGTATAAGGATTGGATCTATCACGGTGAAAGTTTAATTCATAAAGTTGTATTTGTAGATGACACTGCGTCAACAAACGAAATGGCTGACGTCATCGTTATGGAGGAGAGTAGCGGTATCAATGATGATTTTGAGCACTTGTTAGAGGAAGTTCAATCAGAATTATATCCGGGTTGTGCTAAGTTTTCTTTCCTTGACTTTTTAGCAAAGCTTATGCATATCAAGGTGAAGAATAAATGGACTAATAGCTCATTTGATGAGCTTCTTGAGTTGTTACAATCTTCACATCCTGAGGGTAATAAAATTCTCACTTCTCATTATGTAGCAAAAAGGACATTAAAAAAAATTGATTTAGGATATGAGTCGATACATGTGTGCAAATATGACTGTGTTCTTTTCTGGGGAGAAAATCTTTTGTTAGAAAAATGTCTAGTTTGTAATGAGAGTAGGTGGGTCGATACAAATACAAAGGGCAAGAAGTTACCTCACAAGGTGTTACAATGGTTTCCTTTAACCCCGAGACTACGACGAGACTACGACGATTGTATTCTTCAAGGCAAACGGCAAAGGATATGATTTGGCATAGTACCGGACGATCAGAAGAGGGTACGATGCGTCATCCTTTTGATGGTAGCTCGTGGAAAGATTTTGACATAAGGTACCCGACCTTCTCGAGGGAACCGCGAAACGTTCGCGTAGGGCTTGCAGCCGATGGTTTTATTCCATTTGGTAACATGAGCTCCGCTCAAGCACGTGGCCGGTTGTACTCACCACATACAATCTGCCTCCATGGTTATGTCTCCTCATTTATGTTGTCATTGTTTATTCCTGGCCCTAAATCACCCGGGAAGGACATGGATGTGTTTCTTAGGCCGTTGATGGATGAACTAAAACAGTAGTGGGTGTCAGGCGTACGTACTAAAGACGCGGCGACAAATACGTTCTTTACAATGAAAGCGGCGTTGTTATGGACTATAAACGATTTTCCAGCTCATAGTAGTTTATCAGGTTGGAGGGGGCAAGGTTACAAAGCATGCCCTACTTGTAACGAAGACACTTCTTCTATGCGTGTTACAAATAAAGTTGTATATGTTGGTCATCGACGATTCTTAGATGCTAACCATGAGTGGAGAACAAGTTTAGAATTTAATGGAGAACCCGAGATCAGAGCCCCTCCAAAACAATTTAATAATACTGACATAGAAGCTCAACTTAGTCGTCTAAGCCATCGTTTGCCGGGTAAGCATCCCAATTTTGGAGGTGTAAAATCAAAGCGGGAGGAGTTTGAGTTGAACTGGTCCAAACGAAGTATATTTTTTGAACTTGAGTATTGGTCTTCTCTGCTGCTAAAACACAATTTAGATGTGATGCATCTCGAGAAAATGTGTGTGATAGTTTGTTGGGTACTTTTCTAATGAATGAAAAGAGCAAAGATACGCCAAATGCACGCATTGACTTGAAAAATCTAAATATTCGGAGTAAGCAGTGGTTGGAAAAAAAAATGGAAAATGGTATAGTCCACACCCAAAATATTCATTGAAAATCAGTGATCGGAAGCAATTTTGTGAGTTTATAAAAGATGTTAAATTGCCTGATGGGTTTGGATCCAATATTAGCAAAAGAGTGATAGATAACAATACTAACATTACTCGATTGAAATCTCATGACTGTCATATTCACATGCAACGTTTAATACCGATTGGGGTTAGATGCTTTTTGACAAAAGATACTTATACACCAATAGTTGATCTTTGTACGTTTTTTAAACAACTTTGCTCGAGAACACTATTGGTTGAAGATATGAAAAAAGCTAAGGATGCCATTCTTATAATATTGTGCAAGTTAGAGTTGATCTATCCTCCGGCGTTTTTTGACATTATGCTTCATTTAGTTTTGCATTTACCTGATGAAGCAATTCGTGGTGGTCCTGTATGTTTGAGATGGATGTATCCGTTTGAAAGATATATGAAAAAACTAAAAAATTATGTCAGAAACAAAGCAAGGCCCGAAGGTTGTATAGCTGAAGGTTATGTTGCTGAAGAAGCTCTATCATTTTGTTCGAGATACGTTCGAGATGTTGAGACTCAGTTTAATCGCCCTGACAGAAACGAGGATGTCATTATCGAAAAAAGAAACGTCTATGCATTTGAGTCTAAATGTCGTCCGGCTAGTGCAACAAAGATAAAATATCTTTCTCCAAATGAAAAGCTTAAGTTAGAATGGTTTGTGCTCAATAGCTGTCAAGAAGTCAGAGACTACATAAAATAAAATTTCCTATCTTTCACTTTTCATCATTAATTAAATATATTTTATTTCTCACTTATTGTATATTTGTATTAATAATGTAGTGAATTTAAATCTGAATGTCCACATGAGGATATTAAAATCAAATTTTCAACATGGTTTCTCAAGAAGGTAATCCATATATAACACGTGTTACTATATGTTTGTTAGGTAATCCATATTTAACACGTGTTATTATATATTTTCTTAGATTTATTCGATGAAAATTCAAAATTCTCCAAAATTTCACAAAGAGTTGTATGCTTTTTCAATGGGTGCGGATGTAAATGCCTATACTTACACCGCTTGCACAGTCAACAGTGTTAGGTTTATAGTAGTTGATCGTGACGCGCAACGCACAACGCAAAACTCTGGTGTTTTAGTGGAGGAAGAGAATGGTGAGAAATATTATGGGCAAGTTGAGGAGATTATTGAATTATGTTATGCAAATGGGTTTTCAACAGTCCTATTTCGTTGCAAATGGTATGATACTCGAAGGGGTGTTTCATACGACAATAATATCATTAGTATCAACACAGAACGTGAATGGGACAAAAACGATCAACTCATATTTGCCTCTCAAGCTAAACAAGTGTTTTACATCCGAGAACCTTCTCGAAGAAATCAAAACAATAATCACCGGTGTGTCATCGAGAATGTTAATCATCGAAAAATTTGGGATCGCCCTACATCCAATGATGGTGTCGTGGAGAACATTCAAAATGTTGACAATGACTTGACAGAAGATCTTAACGTTGTTCACAACCACTCTTCATCTAATAGGGTACTTTTCATTGACTTCACGCAATACTTTCATAACATGCCTACTTATGTCACCGAAGGCGAGACTGCAAGTGAAGTTAATCCGCCAACTGTTACCGCTGATGAGGTGTTTGAGGACGAGGCTGATTATGATGAGTATGATTCTGATTATGACACCGAAGAGTTTGACGAAGATACTGAAGTATATGAGAGCGACTCTGATTGAAAATTTTGTTAGGAATTTTATACGTATTTATTTATATAAAACTTTGTTTGTATTTCATGTTGTAGTAGAAAACTTTTTTCTTATTTTAACATTATGTTCTAAATCTTATCTTTCAAGACATGATGGTATCTTTGTGGATTATTTTCGCATACCTTATGGCTGATGTTATGAGCCATGCAGGTGATGGGGTGGGGGATCCACCACTTCCTACATTTGACGGTCCTGGAAGTCACGCGTTGGATGGTAATTGTTATTATAATTTATTTATTTACTATGTTTATTCAATTATTATTAATATATAATGCAATTAATGAATTTTTATTATAATTACTGGTATGCCTTCTCGAAAAACAAGAGGCAAGGCGAAAAATAAAAAATTGCAGCAAGAGCTAGCTAAAAAGGGGGGGCCTTTATCTCTCCCCTTTGATAGAGCTGCCACGTATACCCCTGTTGGTGATCTTAATGATATGTTTGTTCGCGAGGTGGGGATATACATGTTCGTATGAAAATCTTTCCGATGCTCAGAAGAATGCTTTGGAAGAGCATATGACGGTAAAATTTTTTAAGTTATATGCTTGTTATTCATTTTTACATAACTAACTTTTATTTGTTTAACTAAAATGTAACGACGCTTTGACTTTGATGAGATTTTGCGAGATCGCGAGCGCGCTCAGATAGAGAGTGGAATCCGTTCGGTGTATCTGAAACGATTTAGAGACCGAAAAAATGTGGCGAAAAAACACTTTGATCGTCTTGGAGGTTACGAAAATGTGGAACAAGCACGGGACAACCCTCCAACGGGAATGAATCATGAAAATTGAAGGAAAACTGTTGACTATTTTATGAGTGACGCATATAAAAATGTGTCAAATTTAAACAAAACAAATCGTCAACAACAAATATATACAAACCGTGAGGGAACAGCTTCATATAGTAGTTATTGTTATAAGAAGGTAATGATTTAATTTTATACATTTGTGTATTATATATTATTATTTTTGAATATATTATATACTCTTTAAAGGCAGAATAAAAGCAGACTTGAGACGTTTCATGATGCTCATACTGGAAAAGATGGGACATTTGATAGCGAGGTAGCAGAGCAACAATATGTAAGTATTTTTAGATAGTATAGTTTTCAAATATATATTATATATTTGTATAAATATGTTAATATATTTTTGTTAATTAATACAAGATCAATTAAAGGAAAGGTTTGATGAGCTAAGCCAAACCCAAAATAAAGAAAGTGGTTCATCAGCGCCGAATGAAGTTAATATTTTTGAGTCGGTGTTGGGACAACGACGTGGACATATTAGGGGCATTGGACGTAAACCATCATCATCTGCACGGACGACTTCTTTTGATCATTATCACGAACAAACTCCTCAGTCATTTACACAGGTAAGTGTATTATTGTGGTTTTAGGTTATTTCGACTTTTTATTGCTAAACGGGTCAAAACGAGGTGAATTGAGTTTATACGTGCCAAAATAAATTAAAGTTGGATGTGTTAAGTGGATAATAGTTGGTTTATGTTATTATAGCTTTTTTTTGCTATAATAGACTTTAATTATCTAAGTTTAGCTTAAACGGGTCAAAACGACATGAATTGAGTTTATACGTGTTAAAATAACTTAAAGTTGGATGTGTTAAGTGGATCATAGTTGGTTTATGTTATTATAGCTTTTTTTTGCTAAAATAGACTTTAATTATCTAAGTTTAGGTTAAACGGGTCAAAATGGGTCAAAACGACATGAATTGAGTTTATACGTGTCAAAATAACTTAAAGTTGGATGTGTTAAGTTGATAATAGTTGGTTTAGGTTATTATAGCTTTTTTTGGTTAAAATAGACTTTAATTATCTAAGTTTAGCTTAAACGGATCAAAACGACATGAATTGAGTTTATACGTGTCAAAATAACTTAATGTTGGATGTGTTAAGTGGATAACAGTTGGTTTATGCTATTATAGCTTTTTTTGCTAAAATAGACTTTAATTATCTAAGTTTAGCTTAAACGGGTCAAAACAGGTCAAAACAACATGAATTGAGTTTATACGTGTCAAAATAACTTAAAGTTTGATGTGTTAAGTGGATAATAGTCTATTTCAAAATATAAATGTATATTTTGTTTTTGCAGGAGCAAATTTCAAGTCTATTTCAAAATGCGCAATTTATGTCACAAATTACGCAATTAATTGCTTCGCAAAAAGCTCCAAATCAAGCCGAAGAAGACGATTCGGACGAGGGGGATGAGTAGTGTTTGTATCACTGGATTACGTTTGTTTTTAATTGCTTATGTATGTTTAAATTTGAATGTTATTAGGAAATCTATGTAGTAGTGTATGAATTATATATATATCTAGGTTTATTTGAATTAGTAGTGTATTGTATGACTAGATTTATATGTATGAAATTTCAATGTTATTGCCAATATATCTAAGTTTATATGGGTTGAAAACTGGAAATTAAAAAAAAACAAAAAAAATATAAAAATTAAAAAAATAGCATTAGCGGCGACTTGTATATTATTAGAGGCAACACAATTAGCGGCGACCTATTAACGGCGAATATTTGGTCTTTAGCGACAAAGTATTAGCGGCGACATGTCGCCGCTAATACTATTAGCGGCGACATTATGGGGTATTAGCTGTTGTCGCCTCTAATAGTCAAAAATTTTGTAGTGCTCCCACGTACTCGTCATGTTACTCTCCTTAAACTTGCATTCATAGGTGAAAATGCAAAGGTGCATGCATTCGATCAAGTGACTCCACTTCCTCCCCCTAAGATGTATTGAACAATGTATATGTGTTGTAAGGTAGGGCAATGTTCCTCACTCTCCCTCCATGACCAGCCCTCCACATCACCTCTGTCATCCCAATCTATCATCGACTTCTTCCCCCCTTTGTGGTTATCTAGCGAAGTATCATGAACGATATCATTTAATTAGCATTATAAATTATCATGACTCATGAGTTATGTCATGAACCATCTTAGGCTCACTTGTATGAAAGATTGAAAGGCAAGAACTTAGTTTATTGATATTTACCAAATGATATCTTTAGAAGATAAGATGGGGCACATCTAAGAATTCACAAACTCTACAAGTTTCTTCTTTCATGCGCATAAATGTGATATCAATTTTTTCCCAAGTCTCAAAAAGTTGGGAATACACTCCGCAAACTCTCGTAAACATTTTCTCATTTAATTAATAAACTAAATTAAATCAAAATATTTAAATTAATATAAAAAAATAATAAAAATAGCATTTCATTAATTTAAAAATAAAATACAATATAACATTTCATTAGTTTTAGAAAAAATAAAACTAGTTGTCTAAATTTACGATAGGCCCCACGAGATCCACTTGAATATTGTCGTGAATTTCTTGAGATCGTAACTCTAAAATAATATTTTCATCCACTTTTTCATTGCTTGGAGGATCTCTTAAAAGTTCTTGAGATATCATCGCACATTCGCTCTTCAGAGTCGTATTTTGTAAAATAATACAAGCATAAATTATTTTTTGATTCTTGAAAGATGCATTGTTTGGGCAAGATATTGAACTATAAGCCAACGAGATTTTAGAAACTCAAAATCACATTATACGCATTTCATGATGCTGCTTGTGCGGTCTTGAATCCTCTTAGTTTATCATTAAGTGGCCACGAAAAGGATTTCACCATGACCAAGTTGGGAATATCCGACCTCCAAGATAATGCTCCATTTACCACAAGTGGATTATGTGAGGCGGATCGTGCACAACATAATTGAACAATGATGATTGTAGGAAGACGTTGAGATGGTAGTTGTAAACGATGACTCCAATAATGCATTCCATTCTAAGTTGTCACTACTTGAGCATGGTCGTCAGGTGTTTGTGATCACCCCTAGTGTATTGCCTTGCTATTCTGCTAGGCAAATTCTAAAATTTCAAGGTGTACAATCTATGCTTCATGCATTCTTGGAAAACCATGTCTGTTCTCATGTGTTACGCATATAAGTTGGATGTTGTTGTTAGTTAGTAGGCATCGGAATTTCTTTTCGTACAACTTAACGACACTATCATAAAAGAAGTACAAACTTTAATATGAAGTTTTGTTAAAATTTAATTTGCGAGTACTTATCAAACACGTTAGAAACATTCTTGTATGCTAGTTGTTGTGCAGCTCACATCCATTTCTATACTTCTATAGAACCTCTCTTCCATCTTGCCTCATAACTCATTTGAAAATACCTGAAAATTTTCCCTATCACCAAAAATTTATAGAGATAGATCTTTCTCCATTCGACATTTTCTTCGAAACACCTATTTGAATGTTGGGTTGTTATTAGTGAAATAATCTTTAAAAAAGGCGATCATACGCGTAACCACGACCTCTAACCACATGAATTCCTGAGCGAACAGTGCCTTCAACTTCGTAATGTAACAATGAAGTCACCATCATAATTAGAAACACAATAATATGCCTATTCGTTTCAAACTAATCATTTTCAGACTTGATGGACCACACGCAAAGGGTGGAAGTTTAAATTGTAATAAGGGTGAACAATAAAGCTACATGATATAAAAAGTTTGGTTTTGATAACAATAATAATAGTAAAGCCACAACTAAAAATTTCCCTTAGGAAATTAATAAAATTGATATGAAATAATGACACCGACAATTTGAATTCATTTAATGGTACAATTTCATTTATCATTATCACAACCCCCACAAAATGTCCACTTTAGCACCAACAATTCTTTTTCCAACTGTCACCTTCCTTGTGTTATTCTAAATTGTGACAATAACAAATTAGCAAATAACGTGTATAACCGTGTAAATTATATCCCCTTACTCCGATAGACCTGCCAAGTAAGCAACTCCGGTCGCTGGCAACCACGACGATCCATATATAAACTTCGCCACGGTAAACCGGCTCGCCTCTGTAGCCGAGGTGATCACGCGATAACCTGGCCATTTGACCCGTCTTCCAACGGCCCCACCAGGCCCGTAATTCATATACTCACCATAGTATAACGTATCTAGGGCAAATGACCCGTCCCATTCTAGCCACCCCTTGGGGTCAATGTGGCTACCCATGTATGACATTAGGTACACCGTCCGTGAGTACTTTTTCCACGGTCGGCCAAGAAACGTTTGGAAACTCCCATTCGACGCTAAAAGATCCGTATGTGGTAGAAGCTTGCAAGAATGAATCGAGATCCCAGTGTTTTGATTCGGGTCTTTTCGATTTTGAGCTGTGATGGTAATCTTTTGGTTGTCCATTGGTTTTCTAGCGTAAATGTTACAATTTTGGAGGACAACCGCCGCGTTCCCAAAAATGAAATCAACTGTGCCATAAATGTCACAATCGCGATAAAACTGGCGCTGCGAGTGCACATACAGTGTATCCTGATACCCAATAATGCTACAACGGTAAACCACAGAGTGGTCTGCACCCACTCTGAGTGCAACCGCTTGGTGTTTTGCCGGTCCAGCATAATTCTCAAATGTCATGTCACGAGCCATGAACCCCGCACCGGAAGCGGCTACATAAAAACATAGCACATGGAATGAAGCAATGTGAAAATGACAATTGAGCACATGGGTTAAGAGTATTGAGGTGTTTACCAAAAGAAGCAGTGTGGAATGTGGTCACATGGTCAGCTACACTAATTCCTCCTGTAATGACCGTTTTGCCCTTCCCATCTCCAATGAACATCAAATTTGTCTTCTTTCTCCCCACCTTTAAATCTCTCTCTTCGTACCTGCAAAGTTTATAATCCCCAACGAGATTTTATTATTTTTGTGGATATTAATTTTGTTATTATTTTTTTCATATAATTTTGATATTTATTAAGCAAGTTGAATAAAAGAATTAATACTATTTTGGTCGTATAGGAATGTAGGATAATTTAAATATATATGATTTGTCAACAATGTTGAAATCTAGAATAGGTGACGACAGGGTGTAAATAAATGCTTTCTAATAATTTGCATTAAGACTTCAAAGTGGAATTGATTGTTTAGGAAACGCATGGTCATAATTTAACTCCCACCAAACTTATTAATTTTGTCCTAGTACCTTTTTCCCATATTAAATCAAATTCCATATTAATAATTTACTAAAACTAATATAACTTTAACATCATTGTTATCGGATGTCATCAAATCGAAGTTCTATTGAAAAATCTAAAACTTAAGACGTGTATCGTACTAGGTCTTAAATTAATTATATAATATTTAAATGTTTTTAACGCAATCATGATATTAGTTGAGTTTGGCTTATACAACACACCTTTAATTAAATTATTAACTGTATTAATATATTATCACCACAACAAAATAAAGATAATATAACTTTAGTAATTAATTTGTTGCATTAAGCCTTGAAAATTTTGTATTGTTTCAAATCAATATTTTTACCAATGCTGCATCAGATAAAGTTACATTAGATTTAAATCAACTTTATTATTAGCAAACGTAATTTTTTTTGTTAGAGAATGTAACTTTTTTTTAAAAGATTGCTTCTAAAAAATTGTATCAAACTTATTCTAGTACGTATATAATACTATACATATAATATTTTCTTAGTATAGTAATGTATGCTATGCTAGTTGAGTTTGTTAAAAGCTAAAATTAGTAACATCTAAGATTAGCATAGCATAATTCTACAAGTACTTAATATCTAAAATTTTAAAGGAGTATAAAATCATGTTTCATAGGTGTTGAAGTTCCCAAATGAACACCTTTATCCTTTTGAAACGACAAATAATACCTCTAAATTTAGATACAATACTTAAACCTTAACCTTATCAGTTGAGAAACAGAAACACTTCATTAATCTAACTATTACCGTTTATCTATTTTTTTAGCCCCTACAATTCCCGCACCACTCTCAAAACCAAATTTCCGTCCAACGACATACTCAAACGGTCACCTAATATTCAAAAAGAGCTACAACATGTACCATAACTTGCCAATGACCGGTTCACTTTATGCCCTAACAATCATTTAGCTTGTAACAATTTTTTGCATGTTTTCAAACGACTATTTACGGATAATAGTTTAGACTGGGGAATGCGATGCGGCTATAGGTGGCCCCTATTTTCACTTTCTTAATATTGTAAAAGGGACTTTTACTCTCATGCACCAATTACTATGATCCCACGAGACCCTAAGGTCGTAAAGAAGAGGCAGCGACCTCAAACATCAGAGGTAAAAAAGTAAAAAAAAAAAAAAAAAAAAAAAAAAAAAAAAAAAACAGTTAATAGTTTTCAGTTATTAGATTTTACCTTCCAGCCTTGACGTAAATAATAAATCTCCGACAACTTTTCTCAGGCGCCTTTTTGATCGCCTCCTTGATGGTCCGACACGTGGCATTCCCATCCTTCGCCACCACGACATCCGCCTGAATCTCCCCCGCCTTCATCTCCAACAGCCTCCTATCCCCCGGCCCCACCCACGCCGGAAACTCCGGCGACTCCTCCGCCATGAACCTCCGCCTGTTCTCCACCGTAACGCCACCGTCCTCCGCCGTCGAATATATCGCCAAACTGTTACTCACCATCTCCGACAAATCCTTCAACTTCTCGTTCATCAGACTCTTCACCGCCCCTTCTTCCACCTCATTCAGGCCGTCCGTACACGCGTCCTGATTCGTCAGCGACGCGCTCAGCCACGTCACCACGTCCTCCGCCGGCGCGTGGGAGGTCAGCGACTGCTGCAGCTGGTCAACGGACTCATCCAGAAGCTCCAGGCAGTCGGTGTACGCCGAGCGTACACGTGTACTCATCTCCATGTTGTTGAGATCGGTCGACGTGTACAGCGCCTTGCCGACGTGGCGGAGCGTCATGTTCACCGAAATGTGAACGAGTTCGTGATCCGACGCGCCGAGTGAACCCGGGAAGTCCATGAACGAGTTGACACAGAGGTTTTGGTAAAGCGTACGGCTGCACACTCGTGAAATAGCCTTCGTCGGCCGCCGGTGGGTTATTGAGCCGGAACCACCGCCGGAGGAGTTTGATCGGAGAGCCACCGCTAGCGCCACCGACACCGCCGCCGCGACAATGAGGGTGATTCCGGCGATGAGGAGGAGCTTTAGCTTCCACTTTGAACTTGATGATGATGATGATGATGATTGAGTGGGTTGAGATTGTGCTTTTGATGGTTGGAGTCTGCCGTAATTCATGGCTATTGTGGGAGTATGAATTGAAGAATTGGGTGGAATGAATTTGAGGATGAAAATGATTATGGTGATGATGATGATGATGATGAGATGTTTAAATTTGGGAAGTAGTGTGTGATTGTGTGTGTATATATATATTTCACATGCATACATAGGAAAGGGCTATTGTATGCTGACTAGTTACTTGGACCACTTGAACTTTGTGTGTCTATGGGTATCATTTTTCTTCTTTTATTAGAAAATTAATAACCAAACGTTGTCTTAATTGTTGATAAAGAAAATTTATGGTGGATTCAACATATTTATTTTTATAATTTAACTGAAAATTAACTAGATTTATATATCATGGTTTGAAACCTTCTTATTTATTTTTATGTTAGTTACAAACATTTATTTTATGTTAATTTTTTATTTTTTATTTTTTATATTTACTCATAGTAATTTGATGGAGGATGAATAGTAAATTTTACATGCTAAATTTGATGGGGTACAATTAAGTTTTACATGCTAAAATGGATTATTGTTGTAACAGGATGATGTTTCATTCACTGGTGATAATGTTAATTTAGTGATGATGAATCCAATTGAAAGGTATTTTTAATTATTTTATTTAATTTTAATGATAGAGATAAAGTTGATGAATTTTAATGGTGCTCTAAAGGGACATTCTATCAATGAGAGTTGTATTTTTTAACTAAAGATTACGGTTAAATCATGTTTAGTGTATGTATAGTGAGTCATATTAAAAGAATTGACGGGGTATTCAACTCAAAGAGTCCTTTCAAGCATTGTCTGTTGAAAAAATCAACTTATCATTTAATTAGAATGGATAGATTGTGTTTTTTCAAATTGTAAAAAGTCGATTGTTCTAGTTTTTTTGATGAAACTTATTTTATCAGGTTTTTGGGTGGCGGCTAACATCTTATTAACCCATTCATGCTTTAAAATATTTGACCGTTAAAATGTTAGTTTAAGGATAAGTAGACATAAAATAAAGGGATGCGTAAAATTTAAGAGAAAAAATATAACCCTAAATTTAAGAAAACATTGTAATTTTAGGGTGAAGTTTGGTAGTAAATTAATTTGGTTGACTTTTAGGTCTAATGATGGAAGTCTTTTTAATGGTTATAAAGCGCGTTGAAGCTTTTCTCCAAACACCTTTGCTTAATGGTGTCTTCGAAATGATAAAAAGTTATTCGTTTAAAGGTTACTTTTCTAGATACGTAACAAATCTTGTAAGTTTATATAATATTTGCTTACATAATAAGGAATGATAATAGAAAAATATAAATTAACTTTAAAAGATTTTAGTTTTTAATCAATTTCCCCGAAATATATCTGAATCTCATATTAAAATACGAGGAAATAAAAATATGTTTTTCTAAATCGGAAAGACATCATACTTTTTATCTCAAATATCAATTCTTAATATGTATAATGTTTCTAAAACATAATTTTAGAAGATATCTTTCTACTATAATAAAAATATATTTATAGAAGATACGTGTCAGCACCATATTTATTTTTATCAAAAATTTTCCGCTTCTTTTTTCTATAAAATACTAGGTTAGATACCTGTGTAATATACGGGTTGAAAATATAAAAACTATAATAATTCATAAATGTATAAATATTTCGTATGATTAAATTACGTATTATATAGAACAATAAAAAATAAAAAGTTACATTTTAAGTTATATATATTCGAATACTTATTTGGATAATATAACATACAATTGACCCATGTAAAATAAAAAACCAGTTGTCTTAAATTAACACTAACTCAAAATATATAAATATATCAATAAATTTTTTTTAACTTTTTTCAGTTAAATCTTATTTGACTAAAAAAGTATGTGTAATTCATAATAACATATGATTACACAATTTAGTTGATAATATAAAAAAATTAAATTAAACACAAAATAAATTATTAATTTAGTTTTTTCTTAAAATAAAAACTTGACTAAAATAATATATTAGTTTTGGCGGGAAATTTTTTTTGATGAGTAACAGGAGAGTGCCATTTGGCATTCTAGTTACTCCTTTATTATATACTATAGACTATAGATATAGATGTAAATATAGATTTATATTAATTACTAATAATATTATTTAATTGCTTTTAGATCTAAAATAATTTTATAAGTAAATTTAGAAAGAGATCTTTTTATTAGTATTATTTTTAAAAAAACAAATTTTATAAATTAAGAAATTTTTCAAAAACATTTAATTTTTTTAAATATATTTTTTTATAACGGTTTGTTTTGAAACAAAAGGTCTAATATTTTTTTTTGGGAAAAATAAAGAAAAGTTTTAAACTAAAAGTTTAAAAAGTTAATATAATTGTTTTATTACTTATAATCCTTAATCATATTTTATATTAGAATATAGTTTTTATTAAATATTTTATTTGATCAACTCATGTAATGCACGAGTTTATTAAAACTAGTTAAGTTATAAAAGTTCAAAGAAATAGGTATGATATTGCTGGTAAATTATAAACAAATAATATGCCACCTAATTATTTAAGTTACAGTTATTATGAGTAAAAACTAGAATAATTAACTTTATAACCAATCAAACGATTAGGATTCTAACTCTTTTATAAAGTTATATTGCATTAAAAAAAATACACCCACAACTTAGGTTCCACTTTGGGAACCACTAACTTGTGAAAGTGCATATGATAAGAAAGTTCCGAATTTATTCGATGCTTATAGATTCGGTATAGAAAACAATATATATTTTAATTCTCCATTGAATGACTTCTTACACAACCAAAGTAAAATATTGAAGATTCTAATATTATATTATACATTCTAATTTTAATAAACCTATGACCCGTGTTACACGTGTTTGAAGTTTGAACAAATAAAATCAAATAACATAAAAATTAATTAATTACAAAAAGATTTTTTAGGATAAGTCATAATTAAAATCTTTTTTATTATAAATAGAATAAAACATTTGTTTCAAAACAAACATTTAAAAAGTTATTATTTTAAAAAAAAATTCTTATTATAACTTTTCATTTTAATTGTTTTTGGTTTCTAAAAATTTTACTTTTCAAAAACATCAATTTAAAATGTTTCATATTTTTAAAAAAGTTTGATATTTTAGAAATAATTTTATTTTATAAAAGAATTTTATTTTATAAAAATATTTCTTTAGAATTAGCATTCATAAAAAGATCTATTTCTTAATTTATTAAAATACTATTTTTAATCTTAAAAAATGAAATAATATTATTAGTAATTAATATGATTATTTAATAAAATAGAGAAACGATAAAAATTTGATGAGGATGAATGTAATGGTGCCACATGTCCCATCTATTTATAATTTTATTAAAGTAAAAAAATAATTATTAAGTGTTAGATATTTTAAAATGTATGATAATTTTCGGGCATTGAGCATATGTGTTGATTAAATAATATGTAGCTTGATGTAATGGTTTGGAGGTACACGAGTTAGACCTAAACTATTTGGACACATCATTGTACGTTGGAAGCACTATTGTAACTTTTCTAAACTTAGCGTTATAACGAATAGACGCATCAATAATTAGACAATTTAGACAAACAGTTGTAACATACACGCACTAACTACATACTAATGACTTTCACCAATGACCCAATCTGTCGACAATTCGCCAGTATAATAGCAATTATTATGATTAATGATTATAGATAAAAGGGCTATAGATCAATCATAAGATAATTGTATCTATCTATTGTAAAAAAAAAAAAAAAAAGCTTTTAAGGTGCCACGTGTCGAAATATTATGCCTTCTCATATTTATTTTTCCGCCTCTCTTTTATAATAAATGATAACAATAAATAGTAATTATATATTTAAAACATTTCAAAATTAAAAGAGAGTGTAAAAATTATAAACTAGATTTTTATATAAAAATAAACAAACTTTAGAAAAATATAAGATACAAAAATTTTCTTAAACAAAATTCTTTCCTAGAAATTCTAACTTTTTTAAAACCGCTTTTTTATTCTAAGGGTGAATAAAAAATAAAGTTATATTTGAAAACAAAATATAAAAAAAAAACAATCTCATAAAACGAGAGTTTAAGATGATATTATTATTGTTTATTTGAAGTACTTATTTATAAGTAATTTAATCAAATTTTATATGAAAATATCATTTTATAATTTTTATTATAAACTATTTAATATGTTATTAATTCAATACGTGTATTACATGGGGTATAAACTAGTTGTTTTATATATCAGTGGATGTTTGAGTATGTGTGCCCACCCGTACATGAAACTACAGTCATTGTATGTATGATATAAATATGATATATTTAGTTATTTTCTCAATGAGTATTTATATATGAAATGAGTTGTTTCAACCTTCTTCAAATTTTCGAGTCATATTGTCATTGTGACGTTAAATCAACACACTATTGTTCATTATATCATTTCACTACTAGTGCTAATGTTCTCGTTTTAAGTAATTTTTAGCTCTTATGATTGTTTTCTCTTATTGTTATAACACTTATATAAGTGAATCCTGAAAATATACAAAAAGTATATAGAATTTAACCTTCTAAAATGTGAAAAGGATGAATTTACTCAATTTAACAAAACGTAGTTAAATTTATTTTAGGCTAGTTAAAGTTTCATTTTTTACTGTCATACGGTTTTGAAGGTTGGTTAAATACTTTAATTCTATCACATATGAAAAAGTGGTTAACTTTTTATCAAAATAACTAATAAAAAACAATGATACTATCGTTAAATGTAGGAAACTAAATAGTACTATAGCGTATACAAAATGATATGAAAATAAATATAAAACCACTTTTATATGAAGAAAATTGATTCGAACCATTGTCTTCGACCTAAACTTTGCCAACATCTTCTTGTAGTATCCTTAGCTACAAAAAAGAGCAAACACATTCTTAATGGTTATGTTTGAGAATTCATATTTAACACGAGCCCTTTAAACAAATTTTGAGTCTTTTTTAAGAGAACTCGTCTGTCTCTGAGGATACAACAATCAAAGCTGTTTGTAAAGATAAACTCGTAACTAAGGTTACACCTGAGTTAAAATGTGTAAAATGAAAGAAAGAAATTGAGTGATTAAATGTATGAACCAGATAGTGCTCCTCTACAATTTCTAGAACAATGTATGACTACACAAGTTTCTAGTTTTTGTGTGGCGGAGGGCATAACTTATTTTTTACCTCTTCACTATCAAGTCCATTTTTAAAAAAATCAAAACCAAAACTTACCATTTCATCTTGTAATTAAATATAGTAAAATTATCAAACAAAATTACATCAAAGTGGGTTTTAAGTGGTCTACAAAACAATCATATTAATTCATGATCAGATTAATTGAAAATTTCAACTGAATCGAGCTACTACTGGATGAAAACTGTAAGGCTTGTAGGTTGGTAGCAACTAAGTTGTACATCGATACCAACTCCCAACTCTATGTATGTATATTCATTTGAAAACTGCAAGGCTCCTTAATTGACATATTCCGTAACATGTCAGCTATTGGGGGCTGGAGTGTTACACTATCCGTAGTTGAAATTTTCTTTTATAGTGTGTGTGGATATGTATATATATATGTGCATATTCATATATGTGTATAAGCATGGCATACATGGATTGTCATTTTTAAGGGATGCCCTGAGGGGGTGTTGGGTGTGCGACCGCACAAGGCCCACTTTTTCTAGGGGCCCAAATGTTCAAAAAATTATATTAGTAATTTTTTACTTTAATTAAAAGACAACTATAGGTAACACGTGAGTACATCATATTATATCTCATCAAAAATTTATCGCTTCTATCTTTTATCAAATAACAACAATAATTAATAATAATATTATGTAATTCTTTTTTAAATTGACCACACTTTTTTAATAAACAAAGAAATGTATCTTTTTATTAATGTTATTCTAAAAAAATAAATTTTTTATGAAAAGAAATTTTTCTAAAACATCTACATTCTTAAAAATTCAGAAATACTTTAAAATTAGCATTTTTAAAAAGTAAATTGTTTTAAACCAAAAATAATTCAAATTGAAAGTTACACTAAGGAAATTTTTAAAAATGAATTTTTTTAAATGATATTTTTCTTAAAAAAATTACATGCTTTTAAAACGGTTTGTTTTAAAACAAAGTGTTTAATTTATTTTTTGAAAAAAAACAAAAAAAGTTTAAAAACAAGAGTTTAAAATGCTGATATTATTATTTTATTACTTATAGTCTTTACTTATAAGTAATTTCAATCATATTTTATGTTAGAGTATCATTTTATTATTAAGAAATTTTTGTTCTAATTAATATTTTATTTATTTAGCTTTTGCAATACACGAATTTATTAAATCTAGTTTATACATATAGTGGTTTTAAAAGAAGAACCTATAAAACTAAATTGCATGTTAAAATTATAAGTCAATTTTATAATTATAATCCATCTAAAACTTATTTAATCCAAATAATATTTTAACCTAATTAAATAAACAAAAAAACTGAATTTGCAGCCGATATCCAAACTCAAGTTGCATCGGTCGACAAAAAGGTTAAAGGTATTACGAGAGTCGAGAAAGAAAAGTGCAAAACCATAATTGCAATTTTTTTACGGATTTATGTATGGCTTTGATGTATGTGACGTAAGAAATACATATTTATGAATTTGATTTTTAATATATAGTTTTTTATGGGATAATTAACATTTTTATGCTTTGATTTTGAATTCGATTTTATATTTCCGGTTTTAACGGCACTTACAACTTGTTTTTGAGGCTAATGTTGATAAGAAACATGTTAAGACTACTATTTTTTTTATTTATATAAGTTTATTTTTTAATGGCCATTTTTACTTTGCTTCTAAAAATCTTAAGTCATTTTGATAAGTTTTATTTATTGCTATAAGAATTTTCGTCATACTATTTAATTTTTTAAACTTATATAAGTTTATTCTTATGAAAAACTATTTTTTTACTCACATAAAACACTTGAAATCTTGAGAACAACCCAGGTCATTTTGGAACCAAAATTGTAGTTTCTAACAGTTGACAGAACTGATAATATTTAAACTAAACATTTAATATTTTAACAAATAATTGGGGTTGGTGTTTGGGCCTTTTCAATTTACTCTTTTTTCTTATCTTTCATAGTATCAGAAAGCGACTGCACTTTAATTTTTCGAAAATAGCCAAAGAATTCAGTGGTGCACATTTTAACCCTTATAATATTATACCTACATGTATTATAATAAAACAGTTTCTAGAAGGCTAAGAAGACTCGTTGACTCTTAATTCATATCAATAAAAAGGTAAATAGTTCTAAAATTAACTACCCCAACTCCCTTCACATCCTTTGTTGTGTGGAAAAACGTTTAACACATGACAATATTAAAATCAAAATTGCGTTTTTAACATTCAAAATTTACATCAGAATTTGTAGGAGACTTGAATTAAATAAAAGTGCCCATCTTTAAATTTCAAAACGTGTCATGCATATAAGAATATGACTTCATGAGTTCCTCGGTAAACAATTAATCAGATAGTAATAGTACGTACTGTAAGATGGTAAAAAAAAATGGATTAATTTTCATTCAAAAGATGATTACAATATATTAAGTTTATAAGAAACTCTAAAAATCTAAACTGAGCATGTAGGCTTAACCCTAATAATAATAATATAGTATAATGCGTACGATGTAATTGTAAACAATAACACAATACTTAACAATTACATGACATTAGTTATAAATAAATCGTATCTTGTTAACATATTAAATGTAAATAGCGTATCTTGTTAACATATTAAATATATATGGAGGACAAGCTTTCATCCAGGTTAAATATAAACAATGACATTAGCTCAAACTAGTCCATAACAATTAAGTGGAATAATTCTTTAATAAGCTAATTGATTGTCTAAGTAAATCAAAAGATTAATTAATTTAAAAGCTAACAAAAAGAAATTAGGTCAATATGAAGCATTAAAGTAGAGGGGGTAATAAGATGCATGATGTAACAAATCTAAAACACTAGCCACCCTCCCTAAAATTTTCCACATCCTCCTTGGTGCCATTTTTGGCCAATCAAAGAAAAGAAGGGGCATCCGGTCCTGTTTTATATTCGTGTTTTGGGGAGCTTTCCAATCACGCATAAAGGCTAGCACCTCCGTTAAATAACTTTCGTGCTAGCTCTTTAGTAAGACGATTCATCAGTTGCTTGAAGTCAAATGTATGCTTTAAAGTGTTTTTATAAATTTTCTTCTTTATTGAAATTTCATGAGTTTCTGTATCTGGATCTAGTTTGGAGGTCTCTGATTTAAACTAGTGATGCTTTCTTGATTCTTTTTCTTGCAATGTAAAATAGTTGATTTTGTAAATGGATCATGAATCCTTTCTAGTGGTGTACAACATGTACTTTTACAAGTTTTGCGAAATAATAATCGGTTCAAAATTTTGTACCAGTTAGAGTTTCAAACTTTATTAATAATAACTTTTTCTATTATTACAAATATGTTTTGGTAATTTTAATTGGTAATAGTTGTTTCCTTTCAGTTTTGAAAATTCTGTTGATTTTACACGTGGTTGTTTGTATGGATTGTTTCTGTTTTTGTAGCAATTTTTCATTTGAATTCTTGTATTGTATTTTTTTATTTATTTTGGAAGCAGTATAATGCAATATAATAGTTTTTTTCTAGTTTGTATGACAGAAAGTTTATAAAGGACAAGATAAAAATATGAAATGAGACGAGAAAAGAACAAACAAGAAAGAGGAAACACCAAAATTAAAGAGAGATGTCAATATAAATCCTTCTACTATAATAAAAAAAAGTATTTTGGGTTGACACGTGACGCCATCAAATTTATTCTCATCAAAATTTTTCCGCTTCTCTATTTTATTAAATAATTATCTTAATTATCAATAATATTATTTAACTTTTTTAGAACAAATATAGTTTTTTTAATAAATTTAAAAAAAGATTTATGTTATTTTAAAAATAATTTTTATAGATAAGAAGTTTTTATAAAATATCAAACTTTTTTAAAATTAGTGTTAAAAGTCAATTTTTTTTATAAACAAAAAATAATTAAAATTGAAATTTATAATAAGAAAATTTTTAAAAATGATATTTTTAATACAGTTTGTTTTGAAACAAAATATTTATTATTGTTTTTGGAAAAAAAAAGTTTTAAAACAAAAGTTTAAAAAGTTTATATAATTGTTTTATTACATATTGTTCTTACTATACGTAATTTCAATTATATTTTATCGTAAAATATCGTTTTATACTTGAAAAAATTTTATATTTAATATTTTATTTGTTTAACTCGTGTAATACACAAGTTTACTAAAGTTAGTCTGTTATATATATATATATATTCCTCCGAAGGGACAATTTCTTCTATAAGTTTATAAAACCTAATCTGTTACAAAGTAACTTTTACAATCAAAATTCTAATTCTTAGAGAAGCAAATTTGTAATAAAAATCAAACTCAAAAAGATTGATCTTTTCCATTTAGGCATTACTTAATTAATAAGGTTAAAGACGAGACACAAAGCTAGTAGTGAAGCAAAGATACTTAGCATATTAGCTAAGGTCCTTCACTCTCTTATTCAATACAAAAGCATAATAATTAGTTTGATATCTTGACAAATAAATATCATCACATGAAGCCAACATTAACGGATTTATTTCCAAGAGACAAGTAGGAGTATTGTCGATGACGGATTGTCCACTTTTGTTGTCTCTTTCCTCATTGTCGATTTCAATCAACCTTTGCCACACCATTTGGCTTACTTATTGCAAAGTCTAAATAAAAGATACTTTCACACAATTGGGTAGTTTTGTTTTTCTTTAAACTAAAGACTTAGAACGCAAGAGAAGAGTAAAAGATATGAAAGCTCATCTAAGATAGGGAGTAACTAGTGCCTACAATACATCACTTGTAATCTTCTTGTACTAACTAAACCTAAAGGAGAAGTTAAGGTCGTCTATCTTGAAAGAGAGAAGTTGAGGTGATCACTACCGTCTTAATGAGAAGATTATAACGGTGATCTCTATTGAGTATAGTGTGGCAGTTGAGAGTGAAGATAACACTCGATTAAAGATCGAGAGAGTGGGTGCATTGTGAAGTAATTAACCTTCGTTTGAACCACCATACATCATAGTGTTTGTGTGGTGACATCTTTTAATACTTTATTCTCTATCTCTTATTCATTTTGTATTGTATTAGTATACTAGGTTATAAACCCGCATGATACACGAGTAGAAAATAAAAAAAGTTAAAGTTAACTAATATATGTTTAAAACACTAGCTGATTTCATATTTTAATGACAACATAAGCGCCACCTTCAGCCACCTTTCTCAAAACCTTCTTCATACACTTGGTGCATACATCATAATACCATACAGGATGTTGCTCCACATAAGCAACCGTAACAACTATAATAACCGATTTAGGATAAAGAATATGTTTTGACAATTAGTAGTGTAATCGAAATGTGATATATTAAAATACAAAAAGAAAAATATTACACATCTTCAATCTCAATGACCTCAACAGCCTTTTTGAAGTCCTAATGAACCGGAAATTCATCCCTCAAAGAGTAGAACAAAGAGAAATTTGAAACAAGACGCAGATGAAAGTTCATTTTCATGTGGACAATAAACCTGAAGAACAATAATAATTTAGTTATTCTTGTTTATGTAAAACTAAGTTAAGAGTCATATTGATTGTTAATGAGTTTATTTCATATATATCACTTTTAATGAAAACCCTGTTAATACTATAATTGATGGAAACATACCGTTTAACTGTTAATTAAAATAAGAAGAGTTATTATAGAATGTAAAATAAAAACTTAAAGCACATATGAAAAATCAAATCAAATAAATGTTAAAATATTGTATATTTTACCACCAAACTACTAGTCTTCCAAACTAGAGAATAAGAACAATCTTTAAAACGTTTGGATTTGTTGAAACGTAATCAGAAAACTGTCTACGTATTCATCCCTTAATGTCACATAAATACTTTTGTTTCTACAATCAACAATATAATTTTTTTTAATTAGAACATAAACTAGAAACTATTATAGTAAAAAATAATCATACTATAAATCTTTTATCTCCATTGTTCTCTTTTGTGATTCCTTTTTGTTCTTTCCAACGGTACTAAACTTATCAAAAATTCTCAACACAAATCCAATAACATTTGTAAAATAAATGGTTTACATGTTTAGGACCGGTTAGGAAGGTCAATGCAACAGTTTTACAGATTGTTGGAGAGTGAACTGACAAACATTTACAAGATCAAATAGGGAACCAACTATTTGGAAACTAAGAACTTAAAGTTAAGAACACAAGAACAAAGCAGTTGGTTTTCAAGAATGTTGTATTTTGCTCTCAAGTTCGGTTACAAGAGTTACAAAGCATACATTAAAAATACAAGAACCTGAGATACTTTATACTACATATTACAGCCGGCCATACTTTGAAAGCTAGTTGTAAACACTAATCTAGACAACAAGATCAAGGTATAGTCAAAAGGCAGATTATCTTTTGACTTGTGACTATGACATGCCGTAGCTCGCATCCTAATATATTACAAAAAGGATAAAAGGTACAAAGTAGAAAGTTACAGACTCTAAACCATAATCTACAGTTACTAAAGTATGGACCTTTTCATCAACTTGTATAAGTTGGTGAGTTTTTAGAGTGGCTGCGGAAAGTTTGTCAGCTTTATGAAAAAGTTGATAAGAGAAATCATGTCTTCTCTGTCTTCGGAAGAAATCAGTCTTCAGTCTCTTGGCTTCGGAAGACTTTGTCATCTAAGCTTCGAAAGATTTCATTTTTGGCTTCGAAAGATTTTGGTGTTTGGCTTTGGAAGATTTTACACTTCGAATATTTTCTATGAGTAGTGTAAAACTTCCGAAGTAACTTCTACTATGTACATCATGCATGCAGTAAGCTCTTTTGGTTACATTGGTTACATCAGCCTTTCAAGTATAACCTTAAAACATGACAGTACCAAGCATGCTAAGTTTGTTTTAAGTGTACATGTTGAAAAAATATAAACATGCGTACCAATTGTTTCATTGCGTGAAGCGTTTCTGTACTTAATGGCTTGAAAAGAAGTAAAGGACAGTTCATAACGGTCGCTGAAATTATTTTGGAATTTTGGCAATCATTGTGTGCTAAAAAAAACAGATTTTATGCGGACTGTCAACGTACTTGAAGTAACTGTTATTTTTACCTAATGTTGGATTGATAATCTATAATCATGTACATTCTTCCAGATGTTTTTTAAAACTGAAAAACCACTTATACTTGCGCAACTTTCATGCATACGCCTCCCTGCAAAAAGAATATATGTATACTAGCTTTAGTAAACCCGTGTATTACACGGGTTTAACAAATAAAATATTAAATATAATAAAAGTTTATCAAGTATAAATGATATTTTACGATAAAATATAATTGAAATTACGTATAGTAAGAACAATATGTAATAAAACAATTATATCAACTTTTTAAACTTTTGGTTTAAAACTTTTTTTTTAAAAAAAAATAGATATTTTGTTTCAAAACAAACCATATTAAAAATATCTTTTTTAAAAATTTTCTTGTTATAAATTTCAATTTTAATTATTTTTTGTTTATAAAAATTAACTTTTTTAAAAACACTAATTATAAAAACACTAATTTTAAAAAATTATTTTTAAAAACAACATTAATAAGATCTTTTTTTAAATTTATTTAAAAACTATTTTTATTCTAAAAAAGTTAAGTAATATTATTTATAATTAAGTTAATTATTTAATAGGAGAAATAAGCGGGAAAATTTTGGTGAGAGTGAATGTGATGCCGTCACGTGTCACCCTAATGTACTATTTTATTAGAGTAGAAGGATGATCTACATTTATTGTTATGTTTAAATTGCATGTAAATTACAACCACGATGGTTTGGATGGTACATCTTAATCAACAACAATCAATTCGTTGGAGTATGTTTAATTCGGGTTTTGTTTACTTAATCAACAAAAATTATTTTGGTGGCACCTCTCGACCGTATTGATTTAAAAATATGTTTTGTTGATTTGCTCTGATATTTTTTTTTAAGTTTTTGTGTCGTACTAATTAAGGTTATATCCTTTTGTTTATTGATTTGATACAAAACATGGTTTATGGTTTTGATAATATCCATCTTTACGTATAAAATTATGCAGGTACATGCTTTTTTTTTTTTTTTTTTTTTGATATTTATGGAACTATTATAATTTGAATAAATGTTTTAACAAATTTTTCTATATTATCGATATAAATTCAAACTTTTAACTTTTAAATAAGCCAATCAGTATGATTTCTTTGTTAACTTTCAAAATTTAAAATTTTAAAATCTTACCCAATTCAAAACCAATCTCTATCTCTTTCAAATTTATATTATTAATTCCTTATTTATATTACCCATTCAAAAACAAAATTGGATGCTTTCAAAATGGATGTTTTAGAAGATGCCATATGGCATATTTATGTTTATCTATATCTATATCTATACTTCTATCTAGGGTTGTTCAAATAGCCCGATGCTCGAAACTCACTCGAACTCGTTCAAAAAATGCTCGGAATTTTGCTCGTTCGATTTTTCGCTCAGTTGTAAATGAACCGAGCGGCTCGGTATGGTTTCAAAACGAACCGAGCACGAGCAAAGGTACGCTCGCTCGTCGCTCGCTCTATTTTGCTCGAATTATTTTTTAGTTTAGTTTTTATATATTATATATATGTTAATTTCTTATTTTATTTAGTTATTTATCAATTACAAATATTTCTATTTTTTAGTCAAAAAGTCAAACAACTTACAACCCAAAAAACCTAATTCTCCAATACACCAAAACGAACCTCACAAGTCACAAAGTCACACAGCAACCTCTCGACATTCGAGAACCTACCCTCCAGCCCTCCCCCGGGGCCGCCGACCAGTGGCGTCGCCCTTGCGAACTGGAACAGCCCATCGACACCTTGCGACCCCGACACCGCTGCACTTGCGACCCCGACACCGCTGCACTTGCGAGCCCATCCGCCATCGATTCTGCTACGCCGCGACCCCACCATCGCTGCACCTGCGACCAGACATGCATTCCCGGAACCTGCTTGTTCCTAATCGACTTCTGCTGCCCCCGACCTGCATTTCTCAACCTTGTTCCTAATCGAGCTATTTTAAGGTTAGATTTGTTTCTTTTAGTCAATGAAGAGTTTAGATTTGTTTTTTTAGGCATATAAGATGTATTTACAGAATATTTGCAAAAGATGGTGAATATTTCTTTGATGATTTGATTCTTAAAAAACATTTGTAAAAGATTGATTTGAGTTTAGCTTGTTTAGCCTGAACATTTTTTTGATTTTATACGAAACCGAGTAAAACCGAGCAAAATCGAGCGCTGGGTTATAACTGAACCTAGTTCGAGCATGAAGTTTGCGCTCGAATATGTAAATTCGAACCGAACCAAGCCGCTCGGTTTGAAACCGAACCAAGTTCGAGCAGAGCTGCGTTCGGTTCAGTTCGGTTCGTGAACAACCCTACTTCTATCTATATTTATATTTTTATCTATACTTCTATCTTTCTCCTCTAATAAAATAGTATTTTGGGTGACACATGGCAGCACCACATTCTTTTTTATCAAAATTTTCACGCTTCCCTCTCCTATTAAATAACTAACTTAATTACCAATAATATTATTTAACTTTATTTAGAATAAAAATAGTTTTTAAGAAATTTAGAAAAAGATCTTATAAATGTTATTCTTAAAAAATATTTTTATAAAATAAGAAATTTTTGCAAAACATAAAACCTTTTTAAAATTAATGTTTCTAAAAAGTAAATTTTTTATAAACAAAAAATAATTAAAATTAAAAATCATAATAATAATATTTTTAAAAATGATACTTTAATACACTTTGTTTTGAAACAAAATATTTATTTTTTTCTTGGCAAAAAAATTTTTAAAACAAAATTTTAAAAAGTTGATATAATTGTTTTATTACATATCGTTCTTAATTATACGTAAATTCAATCATATTTTATCGTGAATATCGTTTTATACATAAATTTTTTTTATTATATTTAATATTTTATTGTTCAACCCGTGTAATTCACGGGTTTACTAAAACTAGTTTCTCTATATTAATATACAAACATATAATATGACATATGGTACCCTCTAAAGGCCATTACTTGCAAATTATCTAAATAGAAAATTGAAAAAATAGTCCCTATGGTTTGAGAATATTACAAGTTTGGTCCCCAGATTTTAAAAATTACAAATTTAGTCCAAGCGTTTGAAAGTTTTTTACAAATTTAGTCCCCACCGTTAGTGTCCGTGAGTTTGTAACGATCTGTGGACTAAATATACAATATGGTCAAACCATAGGGACCAATTGTGTAATTTTCTCAAAAAATTAAAAAAAGTAAAAATATAAAATAAAAATTAAAAATTAAAAGATTCAAATAAACGTTAATAAAGAAATCCAATAATCATTAAAAAAAATAGAGTAAAGGTTAAAAAATAAACCAAATTTAAAAAGTAAATAAAAGTAACAATAAAATACATATAAAAATAGAAAACGAGAAAATGAGAAGTATGCTTAAAATTTTACTTTTTTATAATTATTTTTGATGAAGTTAATATGTCATGTTTAAATTGAAGAATCAAAAAATCTTGTGAAAGTATAAATCCAAAAAACAAAAAATAAAATCAAACTGTTTTTTAATTTTTTTTAACTTTAATATGTTTTTTTTAATATTTTTTTTAAATTTTATAATGTTTATTCGATTGTATTTTTAATTTTTATTTGGTTTTTATTTAATTTTTTACTTTTGTCACATACTTCTTTTTCAATACTTCTCGTTTTCTTTTTTTCCATGCGTTTTATTTTTATTTTTATTTAGTTTCGAATTTGATTTGATTTTTTAAACTTGATTTGATTTTTTAAAAAATTATTGAATTGTATTATTGATGTTTATTTGAATTTCTTATGTTTCATTTTTAATTTCTTCTAAATTTTATTTGATTTTCATTTTTGGAGCAAATTGCACAATTAGTCCCTATAATTTGATCATATTGCATATTTAGTGTCCAGATCGTTAAAAACTAACGAACACAAACTGTGGGGACCAAATTTGCAACAAACTTTCAAATGTTTGGACTAAATTTGTAATTTTTAAAATCTGGGAACCAACCTTGCAATATGATCAAATCACAAGGACTATTTTTGTAATTTTTTCTTATCTAAACACACTATATTAGATTAAAATCACAGTTAAAAGAATAATTTGATAAACTTTAAACTAATTTTCAACCATACAAATTAGATTTTACGTTTTTTAAAGATACAAACATGAAGAAATTTAAAATAACCATCATAAGAAATATCATGTACTAATTACAAATTATAATTTTTTTTAATTATGTAAACCATTTAAATTTTGAAAAGATACAAATTTGCAGTTAAAAAAAACCATATAAAATATAATTTAGAAAATTTTAATTACTTTAATTATCTAAATGATTTAAATTTGAAAGATATTTAAATCTGTATATTTCTAAAAAAATAAATCCTATAAAATATCAATTATAATTTTTGAATCTCTTCAACTAGCTAAATAGACTATATTAATTTAAATCAAAGTTATTTGTGTTACCCATTGTTTTCACGACCGGATCGGACCGGCCGGTCTGACCGGTTCGACCGGGATTCGGTTGGTCCACCGGTCCGATCCTCCCCAAATCGTTTTCAGCAAGTTGAACCGGCCGGTTCGAACCGGTTCGGCGGTTGAACCGGGAACCGGTTCGGACCGGATTTTGTATTTTTTTTTATTTATTTTTTTTTATTTTAATGGGTAAAAACGGGGTGTTGAACCATATATTAGTGTGTTGGATATAAAAATATAGTTAAGTTTTATATATAACTATAAAATACATATATAAATTACTTATATTTAATTATATATATAACTATATATATAATATACTATATATATAATTATGACGTCATCCGGTTCTTAAATCCGGTCCGACCGGTCCGACCACCAAACCAGTAAGGCGTCCGGTTCGACGTCCGATCTGGTTCTGAAAACATTGGTGTTACCATTCATCCAAACTCTTTTATTTTACATGTATGAAATTTCTATCTTTATTTGTATAATAATATTATTCGCATCCCGTGTGATACATGGGTTTATAGGCTAGTACTATATAAAAAAGTAAAAATAGTCTCACGTGTCATTATGTGGTGCATCATCACCATTATTTTTCCGCCGAAACTAATTACCTAATTTAAGTAATAAATTAATATTCACTACTTTTTTCTCTATTTTAGAAAGCTAAATTGAATTTTTTAATTTAAGTAATTATTTTAAATAACAAGATTTATAATTCATTTAAAATTTTATCTACATATATTTTAATTAAAATTTTTTTATCATTATCAATTAAATTGTTAAATCATATACTTTTAAAATCCTATAAAGTTATATCATTACTAAAGTCAATGGATATTTTATAATTATTTTTTTATACTAACTATTTAATTTAATATTTTGATTCAACCCGTATAATACACGTGTTTTTAAGCTAGTATATTAATATATGGTAAGGTATTGATGTATGGTTATATATTACACATGATAACTTGAAATAAGTTTCTCTATTGATTTTCTCTTGTCAGGATTGATGATGGTTCAAGCCTTCAATTAGATCTACCGGAATTAGAACTAATTACAATAAAAACTTTTAAACAAAAAGACATAACACTTTGAATAAAACTTTTATTAAACGCATATCAAAGATGTCAACACAGATTTGATTATATAGACTTTTCAGTATAATGACTTCTGTAGAAAGTGTTCTTAGACCAAGACTTCGGTAAAACCATTATCATGTATAGAGTCCAACAGAAACTTTTGAGTTTTTCAAAACATAAATTTTGTAGCTTGAGTCTTTGTTAATACCCAACATCTCTCTTGTTTTATATTAGAGATTGTATTGTTATTTGTTTTCCAGTAAACAGAAAATGCATTAATTCAATAAATAATATAAAAAACAAATATAAAACTTTCAAAACCAGACTTTTATTTCTTGTCCATTACACAACAAATAACCGAATTAGTAGAAGTGTAATCAAAATTATTGAATTAATGACAACATTAACCAAACCGAACAATTATCCAATGGGTTGATTGAGCCTTAATCAATTAACCAATCAATTTGATTTGGTTTCTGTTTGACGTGTGACATAACTAATTAATCTATAACTAAACTGTATCTACGCATTGCATCACGTCTCTTAAACTAGGGTACACCCGTACTCCAACACAATATTTATTTTTATCGACAGACTCCCACACTATCAACTCTACGCCTACTTTATTCCAAAATCACTACACCTGCACTCTGCATGATAGTTTTAAGTAAAAAGCTATATGTTGTATGGATGAAGAAAGGCGGACCGCTTGAACGGGACCTATTCTCTTAATAGGCGGCAAAGCGGAATAGAAAAGCAAGGACGAGCCACATGCAGGGAAACTTGCACGTGTGGTTCTGGCCGGGGACCCCGGTATACTGTACTAATATGTGTAGGTCCCTGTGATTCGAGTGAGATTGTCATGGCGTTCTGTGTTTGGGCTTGTTTTCTGTTTTTTTATAAATATATGTTGAGCCCAGTAAGAGGAACCCAATGGGCTTAAAGAATTAATGGAAGTTTTGTTTAGGACGTTATCTGTTTGCTTTTGGGCCTTCGTGAATTATTTGAAATTTGTTTTAGGTTGAAGAATGTTGCACTAATTTGCTATCCGATTGAATGGGCCTTGGTGGGACATTGGGCTGCATTACTTAATGCCTAAAGTTTCTACACCGACAATTTATAGTATATAATAAAGAATTAATTAGGATGTCACATGACACTTTTCTGTTATTTGTCAAAAACAATTTCCCGCCTAAACTAATATATTATTTTAGTCAAGTTTTTTATTTTAAGAAACTAAATTAATAATTCATTTTGTGTTTAATTTAATTTTTTTATATCACCAACTAAATTGTGTAATCATATGTTATTTTGAATTATACATACTTTTTTAGTAACATAATATTTAATTGGAAAAAGTTAAAAATAAACATTTATTAATATATTTATATATTTTGGGTTAGTGTCAATTTAAGACAACTGTTTTTTTATTTTACATGGGTCAATTGTATGTTATATTATCTAAAGAAGTATTCGAATATATATAAGTTACAAATGTAACTTTTTATATTTTATTGTTTTATATAATACGTAACTTAATCATACGAAATATTTATACATTTATGAATTACATAGTTTTCATATTTTCAACCCGTGTATTACACGGGTATCTAACCTAGTACATTATACACTATTAAAAGGTTATACTTCAAACACAAGAAATTTTAAACTATAATATCAAAATTGTGGGTTTAATGGTAAATTATTAGCTTATTTTTATAATTAATATTGCTGTGTGTATTTTTAGTTTGATAAAATATTCAATAACGTTAATTAGTTTTAGCAAACATTTAGTGTTTTATGTTAAAATTGTGCTTCTCACTCACCGGAATTAACGAGAATAGTTAAAATATATTATAGAAACTATAACAACTAGAAAATGAGAAAAGTAAATAACTTAATTAAGCAAAAGAAAAAAGGTATATAAAAATAATATAAATAAATTGATTTATTAATTAATAAAATTTTAAAGAAATTAATAAAATAATACTAATAAAAAGAATAAAACAAAATGAAAGAAAAGAAAAGAAAAAAGTTAAAAGAAAGAAAAGAAAAAAACTTATGAAACCTTCGGACAAAATAGTCATTTTATCTAAAACTTAACAAAATAAATTAACAACAATTAGTTGAAAGGATAAAGGAATACAAAAGTTTCATATAAAGAACATACAATGTACTATTAAAAACAAAAGACATAATTTGATATTTAACAATCTCCAATTTACTCTTATATTTATACACAGAGAACTTGTTTAGAATCACATGAGATATTGACTCAATCTGGTTAAAGATTTTTGTATACAATAAAATTTTTGTATTTAATTCTTAAGATTGATAAGTTATTGATTCAATCTGGTTAAAGATTTTTGTATACAATAAAATTTTTGTATTTAATTCTTAAGATTGAGAAGTTATTGACTCAATCTGGTTAAACATTTTTGTATACAATAAAATTTTTAGATCTTTATAAACATTAATATTATTTTTATATGCATTTAATTCTTTCATTTAATTAACATGTATACACATTTATTTAATTGACGTTCACATGCGTATATATTATAGACAAATTAATAGTAACTTATAATTTATGTTTCTATTTATTTTAAAGAGTAAATTATATGGATGGTTCTTGTATTTTGGTTAAAAATTTAGATTTGGTTTTTAAACTCATAAAATTCCAAATATAGTATCTAATGTAATATTTATTTTTCATCAACAATCCTTATTCTGTTAGTTTAGTTACTAATGTTCAATTTTTCAAAATGACTATTTTACTTACAAAGATTATCATTATAATTTACTTTTTATTTAAATAAACATTATTTTTCAAAATATCATTTTTAGAATGTTTAGGTTTTTAAATGTTTTTCTAAAACTTTTGATTTTTTAAATGTCACTCTTAAAACTTGTTAATTTTTTAAATATACTTTTTAAAAGTATTTTCTTCTTTCTTAAAACTATTTGTTTTTTTTTTTAATTTAGTTTTTATAATTATTCATTTTTATTTATTTTTTATAAAATGTTTTAACAAATATTAAAAATTTCGTTTGAAAATGAATTGCTTCTGAAAAACAAGTTTAAAAAAGTGGTTGTTTTCCAAAGATGCTTTAAAAGATAAGTGGTTAAGAAAAAACTTAAGAAAACCAAACAGTTTTATAAAAAAAAAAATTTAAATATCAAACGATTTTAAGAACATCATTTAGAAAACGGACGGTTTAAACAAGTTAAAAACCAAACATTTTATAAAATATGCTATTAAAAAGATTTATTCATGTATTTAAAATGTATTTTATTATATAATAAACATATTTAATAATGAAATAATAACAATATTAAACATTAAAAAACTTTGGAAAAACAACAATATAAAGCTTACCTTAATAATAATAATACTATAGTTTTAAAAGTAATTAAATGGTAGATCGATGCGGGTAAATTGTCATTTTTATAAATTTTACCATTATTAAGTGTTGATTAACAAAACTTGAGACCATAGATGAAAAAGAAACAAATATTAGGGATCATGTTCATAATTTTTAAACTTTAAGGATCAAAATTCAAAATATTAACATAACATAGGGATCATGCATATAATATATTATATTTTAAATTAAACTTTTTCAACCCGTGTAACATACGGGTGGTTAGGCTAATTATATTATATACTAATTTTAGTAAATCCGTGACCCATGTTACACGTGTTTGAACAAATAAAATCAAATAAATTAAAAATTAAATAATTACTAAAAGATTTTTTAAGATAAGACATAATTAGAATGCTTTTTTATTATAAATAGAATAAAGCATTTGTTTAAAAACAAAAATTTAAAGAAAATATCATTTTTTAAAAAATTTCTTATTATAAATTTTCATTTTAATTATTTTTGGTTTCTAAAAACTTTACTTTTCAAAAACATCAATTTAAAAATTTTCATATTTTTAAAAAAGTTTGATACTTTAGAAAAAAAATTTATTTTATAAAAGAATTTTATTAAAAAAATATTTCTTTAGTATTAGCATTCATAAAAAGATTTATTTCCTAATTTATTTAAAAAAGAGTAAATTACACGGACAGTCCCTATGGTTTGCACGTATTGCAACTTTAGTCCATACTATTAAAAAATTACAGATGCGGGCTTATACTATGCAAGGAGTGCACACTAACGATCCCTGACACTAACAAATGTTAAGTTTCTCTGTTAGTTTTTAAATAAAAAACCAAAATACCTCTTCTTTTTTATCTTCTTCTCCATATAAACACCCACCACTGCCGCCTCTACCCTCAACCCACCGCCACCGCTGCCACCACCACCGCTGCCACCACCACCGCCACTACCACCTCTACCCTCAACCCACCACCATCGTCGTTTCTATCCTCAACCTACCACCACCACCACCGCCACCTGCACCCTCAACCCACCACCATCGTCACCGCCTCTTGCCTCAACCCACCACCATCGCCGCCTCTACCATCAATCCACCACCACCACAAAATCCAACCACCAGCCTACTACCACCATTTTAAACGACAAGTCGACAACCCACATCTGCCCTCTTGGTTACACCATTGGGAAAACACGAAACCGGGCACCACCGATTAACAGATCTAGTTTGATTAGCTCATCGTTGTGTGCTCAAGTACACACGGGTGATTCTCTATTTGTACATCAATGGCGATGAAGAGTATTTTTTTTGGGATTTGGTAGCTGCTGCTATAGTGGTGGTGTTGTGGGTGAGAGGTGGTGGAGTGGGTGGGAGGTAGTGGGCTGAGAGTGCATGTGGCTATGGTGGTGTGTTGATGGTAGACAATTTATGGTAGAGTAGGTGGAGGATGGTGGTGGTTAGTGGAGTTGGGGGATGGTGGTGGTTGGGGGTGGTGTAGGATGAGTGATGAAGATGAAAAAGATGATTGATGGGTATGGTGAGGTAGGTTAGAAGATGAAGAAGAGTACGTTAGAAGATGAAGAATAGGGTAGGTTTTAAGTAATTTTATTTTAGAGGTAAGGATACTTTAGTTATTTTACATACATTTAACTAATTAAGTTAAATTTTGTTAGTGTTAGCGACTGTCAGTGTTCAAAACATGCAAAGTTCAGGCCCGCATCTATAATTTATTGAAAATAGGAACTAAAGTTGCAATACATACATACCCCAAGGGCTGTCCGTGTAATTTACTTTTAAAAAACTATTGTTAGTCTTAAAAAATTAAATAACATTATTAGTAATTAATATGATTTATAATAGAAGAGCGAAACGACAAAAATTTGATGAGGATGAATGTTGTGGTGTCACGTGTCCCCTCTATTTATCCTTTTATTAGAGTAAAAAAATGATTATTAAGTGTTAGATATTTTAAAATGTATGATAATATTCGGGTTTTCAGCATATGTGTGGATTAAATAATATGTAGCTTGATGCCAGGGCCGACCCTTGATGTTAGGGGCCCAGAATTTTTATAAAATTATATATACTATATATATGTATTAAAAATGCTATAAATTATTAATAAGCTCACTAGAGAGACCTAATAACATTTTAATTATTTTAACATATTAAACCTTAACTTAAAGCTCATTAATATTTTAAATAGTTTAGCCCAATCCCATTTACCCGATCTAAAATCAATTTAATATGAAAACTTGATCGAAAACTTTGTTTTAAAAAACCCTAAGAGAACTTCCCGATTCGTTTTAGTATGTTGAATTATTTTGATACAATACTTTCGTTTTGTTTATTGTTATAACGATTATCGTCGTATCATAAATTTTTTATATACTAGTTATTCGGTTTAGACTTTTTTTATACGTCGTTTTGTAGGGGCTCATTTTTTGTTCTCGTCCCGGGCCCAATGTCTCTTCCTAATTCTCGGGACCAGCCGTGCTTGATCTAATGGTTTGGAGGTACATGAGTGAGACCTAGACTATTTGGACACACAATTGTACGTTGGAAGCACTATTGTAACTTTTCTAAACTTACCGTTATAGTGAATAGACGCATAAATAATCAGACAATTTAGTGCACGGTTGTAACATACACACACTAACTGCATACTAATGACTTTCACCAATGACCTAATCTGTCGACAATTCGCCAGTATAATAGCAATTATTATGATTAATAATTAAGATAAGACGCCTATGGATCAATCCTAAGATAATTGTATTGTTTTATATATTAGTGGATGTTTGAGTATGTGTGCCCACCCCCGTACATGAAAAGACAGTCATTGTATGTATGATATAAATATGATATATTTATTGTTATTTGCTCAATGAGTATTTATATATGAAATGAGTTGTTTCAACCTTCTTCAAATTTTCGAGTCATATTGTCATTGTGACGTTAAATCATTACACACTATTGTTCATTATATCATTTCACTACAAGTGCTAATGTTCTCGTCTCTAAGTAATTTTTTATGATTGTTTTCTCTTATTATATAAGTGAATTGTGAAAACATACGAAAAGTATATAGAATTTAACCTTCTAGTATGTGAAAAAGATGAATTTACTCAATTTAGTAAGACGTCGTTAAATTTATTTTAGGCTAGTTAAAGTTTTATTTTTTACTGTCACACGGTTTTGAAGGTTGGTTAAATACTTTAATTCTATCACATATGAAAAAGTGGTTAACTTTTTATCAAAATAATTAATAAAAAACAATGATACTATCGTTAAATGTAGGAAACTAAATAGTACTATAGCGTATACAAAATGATATGAAAATAAATATAAAACCACTTTTATATGAAGAAAATTGATTCGAATCATTGTCTTCGACCTAAACTTGGCCAACATCTTCTTGTAGTATCCTTAGCCACAAAAAAGAGCAAACACATTCCTAATGGTTATGTTTGAGAATTCATATTTAACAGGAGCCCTTTAAACAAATTTTGAGTCTTTTTTAAGAGAACTCGTCTGTCTCTGAGGATACAACAATCAAAGCTGTTTGTAAAGATGACCTCGTAACTAAGGTTACACCTGAGTTAGAATGCGTAAAATGAAAGAAATAAATTGAGTGAATAAATGTATGAACCAGATAGTGCTCCTCTACAATTTCTAGAACAATGTCTGACTACACAAGTTTCTTGTTTTTGTGTGGCGGAGAGCATAACTTATTTTTTACCTCTTTACTATCAAGTTCATTTTTAATCAAAAATCGAAACCAAAACTTACCATTTCATCTTGTAATAAACTATAGTAAAATTATCAAACTAAATTGCATCAAAGTGGGCTTTAAGTGGTCAACAAAACAGTCATATTAATTCATGAGATTAATTAAAAATTTCAACTGAATCGGGATGAAAACTGTAAGGCTTGTAGGTTGGTAGCAACTGAGTTGTACATCGATACCAACTCCCAACTCTATGTGTGTATATTCATATGAAAACTGTAAGGCTCCTTAATTAACATATTCCGTAACATGTCAGCTATTGGGGGTAGGAGTGTTACACTCTCCATAGTTGAAATTTTCTTTTATAGTGTGTGTGGATATGTATATATATATATATATATATATATATATGTATATTCATATATGTGTATAAGCATGGCATACATGGATTGTCATTTTTAAAGGATGCCCTGAGGGGGTGCTGGGTGTGCGACCGAACAAGGCCCATTTTTTCTAGGGCCCTAAATGTTCAAAATAATTTTTTACTTTAATTAAATGGCAACTATAGGTAACACGTGAGTGCACCATATTATACCTCATCAAAAATTTCCCGATTTTATCTTTTATCAAATAACTACATTAATTACTAATAATATTATTTAATTTTTTTTCAAATTGAGCATACTTTTTTAATAAACTAAGAAATATATCTTTTTATTAATGTTATTCTAAAAAAATAAATTTTTTATAAAAGGAAATTTTTATAAAACATCTACATTTTTAAAAATTAGGAAATACTTTAAAATTAGCATTTTTAAAAAGTAAATTGTTTTAAACCAAAAATAATTCAAATTGAAAGTTACAGTAAGGAAATTTTTAAAAATGAATTTTTTTAAATGACATTTTAAAAAAAATGACATGCTTTTAAAACAGTTTGTTTTAAAACAAAGTGTTTAATTTATTTAAAAAAAGCAAAAAAAGTTTAAAAACAAGAGTTTAAAATGCTGATATTAATATTTTATTAATTATAGTCTTTACTTATAAGTAATTTCAATCATACATTTTGTTAGAGTATCAATTTATTATTAAGCAATTTAATATTTTATTTATTTAACTTTTGCAATACACAAATTTACTAAATCTAGTTTATACATATAGTGGTTTTAAAAGAAGAACCTATAAAACTAAATTGCCTGTTAAAATTATAAGTCAATTTTATAATTATAATCCATCTAAAACTTATTTAATCCAAATAATATTTTAACCAAATTAAATAAACAATTAAATAAACAAAAAAACCGAATTTGCAGCCGATATCCAAACTCAAGTTGCATCGGTCGACAAAAAGGTTAAAGGTATTACGAGAGTCGAGAAAGAAAAGTGCAAAACCATAATTGCAAATTTTTTACGGATTTATGTATGACTTTGATGTATGTGACGTAAGAAATACATATTTATGAATTTGATTTTTAATATATAGTTTTTTTATGGGATAATTAACATTTTTATGCTTTGATTTTGATTTCGATTTTATATTTCCAGTTTTAACGGCACTTACAACTTGTTTTTGAGGCTAATGTTGATAAGAAACATGTTAAGACTAGTATTTTTTTTATTTATATAAGTTTATTTTTTAATGGCCATTTTTACTTTGCTTCTAAAAATCTTAAGTCATTTTGATAAGTTTTATTTATTGCTATAAGAATTTTCATCATACTATTTAATTTTTTAAATTTATATAAGTTTATTCTTATGAAAAACTATTTTTTTACTCACATAAAACACTTGAAATCTTAAGAACAACCCAGGTCATTTTGGAACCAAAATTGTAGTTTCTAACAGTTGACAGAACTGATAATATTTAAACTAATCATTTAATATTTTAACAAATAATTGGGGTTGGTGTTTGGGCCTTTTCAATTTACTCTTTTTTCTTATCTTTCATAGTATCAGAAAGCGACCGCACTTTAATTTTTCGAAAATAGCCAAAGAATTCAGTGGTGCACATTTTAACCCTTATAATATTATACGTACATGTATTATAATAAAACAATTTCTAGAAGGCTAAGAAGAGTCGTTGACTCTTAAATCATATCAATAAAAAGGTTAATAGTTCTAAAATTAACACATGACAATATTAAAATCAAAATTGCGTTTTTAACATTCAAAAGTTATATCAGAATTTGTAGGAGACTTGAATTAAATTAAAGTGCCCATCTTTAAATTTCAAAACGTGTCATGCATATAAGAATATGACTTCATGAGTTCATCGGTAAACAATTAATCAGATAGTAATAGTACGTACTGTAAGATGGCAAAAAAAATGGATTAATTATTCATTCAAAAGATGATTACAATATATTAAGTTTATAAAAAAACCTAAAAATCTAAACTGATCTTGTAGGCTTAACCCTAATAATAATATAGTATAATGCGTACGATGTAATTGTAAACAATAACTCAATACTTAACAATTACATGACATTAGTTATAAATAAATCGTATCTTGTTAACATATTAAATGTAAATAGAGTATCTTGTTAACATATTAAATATATATGGAGGACAAGCTTTCATCCAGGTTAAATATAAACAATGACATTAGCTCAAACTAGTCCATAACAATTAAGTGGACTAATTGTTTAATATGCTAATTGATTGTCTAAGTAAATCAAAATATTAATTAACTTAAAAGCTAACAAAAAGAAATTAGGTGAATATAAAAGCATTAAAATAGAGGGGGTTATGATAAGATGCATATGTAACAAATCCAAAACACTAGCCACCCTGCCTAAAATTTTCCACATCCTCCTTGGTCCCATTTTTGGCCAATCGAATAAAAGAAGGGGCATCCAGTCCCGTTTTTAGTTCGTGTTTTTGAGTTCAATCCACATAAAGGCTAGCACCTCCATTAATTAACTGTCGTGTTAGCTTTTTAGTAAGACGATTCATCAGTTGTTTGAAGTTCAAATGTATGCTTTAAAGTGTTTTATCAACTTTCTTCTTTTTTGAAATTTCATGAGTTCGTTTATCCGGATCTAGTTAGGACATCTCTGATTTAAACTAGTGATGCTTTCTTGATTGTGTTTCTAGCTTGCGTTATAAAATAGTTGATTGTGTAAATGGATCATGAATCCTTTATAGTGGTACCACATGTCCTTTTACAAGTTTTGCGATATAATAATCGGTTCAAAATTTTGTACCAAATAGAGTTTCAAACTTTATTAATAATCACTTTTTCTATTATTACAAATATGTTTTGGTAGTAATAGTTGTTTCCTTTCAATTTTGAAAATTCTGTTGATTTTACACGTAGTTGTTTGTATGGATTGTTTGTCTTTGTAGTAATTTTTCATTTGAATTCTTGTATTGTAGTTTTTGATTTATTTTGAAAGCCTTGTAATGCAATAGAAATTTTTTTTTCTAGTCTGTATGACAGAAAGTTTACAAAGGACAAGATAGATATGAAATGAGACGAGAAAAGAACAAACAAGAAAGAGGGAACGTCAAAATTAAAAAGAGATGTCAAAATAAGTCTGTTATATATATTCCTCAAGAACATCTATGGACAATTTCTTCTAAAAGTTTATAAAGCCTAATCTGTTAAAAAGTAACTTTTATAATCAAATTTCTAATTCTTAGAGAAGCAAATTTGAAATAAAAATCAAACTTAAAAAGATTGATCTTTTCTATTAAGGCATTACTTGATTAATAAGGTTAAAGACGAGACACGAAGCTAGTAGTGAAGCAAAGGTACTTAGCATATTAGCTAAGGTCCTTCACTCTCTTATTCAATACAAAAGCATATTAATTAGTTTGCTATCTTGACAAATAAATATCATCACTACATGAAGCCAACATTAACGGATTTATTTCCAAGAGACAAGTAGGAGTATTGTCGATGCAAGGTCCCGCTATGACATCAACCGTCCGCGATAGATTGTCCACTTTTGTTGTCTCTTTCCTCATTGTCGATTTCAATCAACCTTTGCCACACCATTTGGCTTACTTATTGCAAAGTCTAAATAAAAGATACTTTCACACAATTGGGTAGTTTTGTTTATCTTTAAACTAAAGATTTAGAACACTAGAGAAGAGAAAAAGATTTGAAAGCTCATCTAAGATAGGGAGTAACTAGTGCGTACAATACATCACTTGTAATCTTCGTGTACTAACTAAACCTAAAGGAGAAGTTAAGGTTCATCTATCTTGAAAGAGAGAAGTTGAGGCGATCACTACCGTCTTAATGAGAAGATTATAAAGGCGATCCATACTGAGTATAGTGTGGCAGTTGAGAGTGAAGATAACACTCGATTAAAGATCGAGAGAGCGGGTGCACTATGAAGTAATTAACCTTCGTTTGAACAACCATACCTTATAGTGTTTGTGTGGTGACATCTTTTAATACTTTATTCTCTATCTCTTATTCATTTTGTATTGTATTAGTATACTAGGTTATAAACCCGCGTGATACACGAGTAGAAAATAAAAAGTTAAAGTTAACAAATATATGTTTAAAACACTAGCTGATTTAAAGTTTTAATGATAACATATGCGCCACCTTCAGCCACCTTTCTCAAAACCTTCTTCATACACTTGGTGCATACATCATAATACCATACAGGATGTTGCTCCACATAACCAACCGTAACAACTATAATAACCGATTCAGGATAAAGAATATGTTTTGATAATTAGTAGTGTAATCGAAATGTGATATATTAAAATACAAAAAGAAAAATATTACACATCTTCAATCTCAATGACCTCAACAGCCTTTTTGAAGTCATAATGAACCGGAAATTCATCCCTCAAAGAGTAGAACAAAGAGAAATTTGAAACAAGACGCAGATGAAAGTTCATTTTCATGTGGATAATAAGCATGAAGAACAATTATAATTTAGTTATTCTTGTTAATGTAAGAATGAGTTAAGAGTCATACTAATTGTTAATGAGTTTATTTCATCTATATCACTTTTGATGAAAACCCTAATAAGATAAGAAGAGTTATTACAGAATGTAAAATAAAAACTTAAAGTACATATGAAAAATCAAATCAAATAAACGTTATAATATTGTATATTTTACCACCAAATTACTAGAGTCTTCCAAACTGGAGAATAAGAACAATCTTTAAGACATCTGTATTTGTTGAAACGTAATCAGAAAACTGGTTTGCTATTCATCCCATAATATCACATAAATACTTTTGTTTCTGCAATCAACAATATAATTTTTTTTAATCAGAACATAAACTAGAAACTATTATAGTAAAAAATATCATACTCTAAATCTTTTATCTTCATTGTTCTCTTTTGTGGTTCATTTCTGTTCTTTCCAACAGGCAACAGTAACAACCTTATCAAAAATTCTCAACACAAATCCAATAACATTTGCAAAATAAATGGTTTACAAGTCAGTCCCAAGCATGCTAAGTTTGTTTTAAGTGTACATGTTGAAAAAAATATAAACATGCGTACCAATTGTTTCATTGCATGAAGCGTTTCTCGGCTTAATGACTTGAAAAGAAGTGGACAGTTCATAACGGTCACCAAAATTATTTTGGCAATTATTGTGTGGTAAAAAGCAGATTTTATGTGGACTGCCAACATAGTTGAAGTAACTGTTATTTTTTGCCTAATGTTGGATTGATAATCTTCAAGCATGCACATTCTTCCGGATGTTTTTTAAAACGGAAAAACCACTTACTTACGCAACTTACATGCATACGGCTCCCCTGCAAAAAGAATATATGTATATGATCTACATTTATTGTTATGTTTTAATTGCATGTAAATTACAACTACTATGGTTTGGATGGTACATCCTAATCAACAACAATCAATTCGATGGAGTATGTTTAATTCGGGTTTTGTTTACTTAATCAACAACAATTATTTTGATGGCACCTCTTGACCTTATTGATTTAAGAATTTGTTTTGTTGATTTGCACTGATAATTTTTTTTTAAGTTTTTGTGTCTTACTAATTAAGGTTATATGCTTTTGTTTATTGATTTGATATAAAACATGGTTTATGGTTTTGATAACCATCCATCTTTATGTATAAAATTATGCAGGTACATGCTTTTTTTTCTTGTTTTTTTGATATTTATGGAACTATTATAATTTGAATAAATGTTTTAACAAACTTTTCTATATTATCGATATAAATTCACTTTTAACTTTTAAATAAGTCAATCAGTATGATTTCTTTGTTATTTTTCAAAATTTAAAATTTTAAAATATTACCCAATTCAAAACCAATCTCTATCTCTTTCAAATTTATATTATTAATTCCTTATTATATTATACAACTCAAAAATAAAATTGGATGCTTTATATGGTGTCATGTGTCAAAATAGATATTTTAGAAGATGCCATGTGGCACATTTATATTTATATATATTTATATCTATACTTCTATCTATATCTATATCTATATCTATATCTATATCTATACTTCTACATCTATATCTATCTATTCTATACTATATAATAAAAGAATAAAAATAATGCCACGTGTCATTATGTGTTGCATCCTCATCATTATTTTCCCGCCGAAACTAGTTACCTAATTTTAAGCAATAAATTAATATTCACTACTTTTTTACTCTATTTTAGAAAGCTAAATTGAATTTTTCAAGTTCAGTAATTATTTTAAGTAACTAGATTTATAATTTGTTTCAAATTTTATCTACATATATTTTTATTAATTTTTTTTATCATTATCTATTAAATTGTTAAATCATATACTTTTAAAATCCTATAAAATTATATCAATACTAAAGTCAATGGATATTTTATAATTATCTTTTCGTACTAACTATTTAATTTAATATTTTGATTCAACCCGTGTAATACATGAGTTTTTAAGCTAGTATATTAATATATGGTAACGGATTGATGTATGGTTATATATTACACATGATAACTTGAAATAAGCTTCTCTATCGATTTTCTCTTGTCAGGATTGAGGATGGTTCAAGCCTTCAATTAAATCTACCGGAATTAGAACTAACTACAATAAAAACTATTAAACAAAAAGACATAACACTTTGAATAAAACTTTTATTAAACGCATATCAAAGATGTCAACACAGATCTATATCTATAATCTATAATCTATAATCTATAACTAATAATAAAAGACTAACAATGGGTACACATGGCCCCTTTCTAGCCCGTCCACCTAAGCGTCACATATGCATTGCCACATGTCGCAACATCATTCAATCTTGAGTTACAATAAATTTGGAAACTATTAACTAATATCAATTACAATGAATATTATATTTATAAACACTTATTACTTTTAAATTATTTGACATCTTTTAAAAAGTAATAAGAAATTGCTAATTATGATAACAAATAACGATTAAGTTATTAATTTTAATATTACTGTTAATAATTTTTTGTTTTATTAAATAATAATTTTTGTGATCTTTATTTTTTAAAATAACATTTTCCTTTTAATTAATTTTAAAATTCATGACATTATTCATATTTTCGGTAATGTTTACTTTTTAACAACCTTCCATTAATATGACTTTTACTCATACTATATAATCTTCAATACCATTACATAAAAAAGTATTTACATCTTTATGAACAAGTAATTTTTAATTTTAATTGTTCCTTGTCTTAGTTACGTATTATTGTTACATACTTTTGTAAATATTATCAAATTTGTTCATTAGTTTTTTTTTTTTTTTTATTCAATCATTTTACCTTTATTTGTTTCTATTGTGGAATGTCATAATTTTTCTGATACTATTATATTATAATAATCTTCTTATTCTCTCTTCAACATCATATATATATCATACATATATTAGGGTTAATGGATTTAAATACTCACAACTATCGGGATTTGGCCGCTGCCACCCCCAAGTATTATTTTTGGCGAATAAAACTCTCAATAGTTGGGAGTATTTAAATCCATTAACCTTATATATTACTATGAATTTATTTACCCATATGTTATTTTAAGTATTTGTCAACCCCGTGTAACACACGAGTCACTAACCTAGTTAGCTTATATAGACTTTGCTAAATTGACTTTCTGGTTATTTTAGTTGTACTATCAATACAAATAGAAATACTAAGTAGGCTATGGTCACAATATATTCAAATTACAAATAAAAGATAAAGATAATGATCTTTTCTTGTAATCCTTAAGCTTTAATATCGGAATCACTTCAATATAATGACTTCTGTAGAAAGTGTTCTTCGACCAAGACTTCGGTAAAACCATTATCATGTATAGAGTCCAACAGAAACTTTTGAGTTTTTCAAAACATAAATTTTGTAGCTTGAGTCTTTGTTAATTCCCAACATCTCTCTTATTTTATATTAGAGATTGTATTGTTATTTGTTTTCCAGTAAACAAAAAATGCATTGATTTTCATTAAATAATATAAAAAGCAAATATAAAATTTCAAAACCAGACTTTTATTTCTTGTCTATTACACAACAAATAACCGAATTAGTAGAAGTGTAATCAAAATTATTGAATTAGTGAACACATTAACCAAACCGAACAATTATCCAATGATTTGATTGAGCCTTAATCAATTAACCAAACAATTTGATTTGGTTTCGGTTTGAGGTGTGACATAACTAATTAATCGATAACTAAACTGTATCTACGCATTGCATCACGTCTCTTATACTAGTGTACACCCATACTCCAACGCAATATTTATTTTTATCGACAATATCAACTCTACGCCTACTTTATTCCAAAAATCACTACACCTGCACCTTGCATGATAGTTTTAAGCAAAAAGCTATATGTTGTGGTTCTGTGTTTGGGCCCGTTTTCTGTTTTTCATAAATATATGTTGAGCCCAGTTAAATGAACCCAATGGGCTTAAAGATTTAATGGAAGTTTTTTTTAGGACGTTATCTGTTTGCTTTTGGGCCTTCGTGAATTATTTGAAATTTGTTTTAGGACGAAGAATGTTGCACTAATTTGCTATCCGATTGAATGGGCCTTGGTGGGACATTGGGCTGCATTACTGTCTTAATGCCTAAAGTTTCTACACCGACAATACAGTATACACTATTAAAAGGTTATAGTGATGTACTTCAAACACAAGAAATTTTAAACTATAACTAGTATTATGCCCTCGCGTTGCTGCGGGAGCATAACACCATGACAAAGAGCATCAATGACACACCACCGTTAGTAACCACCAACAACAGCAAACGTTCGTATTAAAAAGAAATAAAAAATAAAACCTAATGAAAAGTAGACGTAAAAGCGCTGAACCACGCATGGAAATGTAAAACATATAAAACAATAAGTAAGCCGATATATGACCAACGTGTTGCAATGGAGCTGTTAAATGAGAAAAAATAAGCATAAATACGTTAAACTACACACGCACGATGCAACGTGTTAACTCGCAAAATTTAGACTGAAAAGTAAGACGAAAATTTGTAAAATATAAAAAATATAGGGGACCAAAGTTAAAAATAAAAATGCTGGGGTAAATTATAAAATATGTAGAAGTTTTGGGTTAAAATGATTAAGTTAAAAATTAAAAAAGAAAAAAAGAAAAAGATGGGTACAACACACTAAAGCACATGGTACAACACATAAAACATATAAAAGTTGATAATTAGTATCACATATAATATAAACTGAGTGGAATCTAGGGAAAACTATGATTATTATATAAAACGAATGCCTGACCAATTCAGATAAAAGTTATTAGCTATTCAGACTCAGTATAATACTTAACCATTTAGAGACAAAAATGCTTAACTATTCAGAAATATGCTCTTAAAACAAACACTCTGAATCATTAATTGCTGAACTATTTAGAAATCTAAATGGTTTAAGAGGCAAGCAAACAACCCCTTAGTCTTTTAATACTTATAAATGTTAATTAGATGGGATGGGTCAATTTTTTCGAGGCTGCCAAAAGGCTTTAGAATTAGGATCATCATCATCTTTGTTTTTAAAATATAAGAGGAAGAAAGGCGATGAACATAAAATATAAATAACCTTAAAGTTTCAAATAATCACTTTTGTATCTATGCAATATATACTTGTACACAAAGCTTAAAAGCTTTGTTGTTTGTGTTTTAAAGTATATATAATGTCAAAATTGTGGGTTTAATGGTAAATTATTAGCTTATTTTTATAACTAATATTGTTGTGTGTATTTTTAGTTGATAAAATATTCAATAACGTTAATTAGTTTTAGCAAACATTTAGTGTTTTATGTTAAAATTGTGCTTCTTCACTCACCAGAATTAACGAGAATAGTTAAAATATATTATAGAAACTAAAACAACTAGAAAATGAGAAAAGTAAATAACTTAATCAAGCAAAAGAAAAAAAAGTATATAAAAATAATATAAATAAATATATTTATTAATTAATAAAATTTTAAAGAAATTAATAAAATAATACTGATAAAAAGAATAAAACAAAATGAAAAAAAAGTAAAGAAAAAAATTCAAAAGAAAGAAAAGAAAAAAACTTATGAAACCTTTAGACAAAATAGTCATTTTATCTAAAACTTGACAAAATAAATTAACAACAGTTAATTGAAGGATAAAGGAATGCAAAAGTTTTATATAAAGAACATACAATGTACTATTAAAAACAAAAGACATAATTTGATATTTAACAATCTCCAATTTACTCTTATATATTTATATACAGAGAACTCGTTAAAATCACATGAGATACATGTTCAAGCTCATTTGAATCCAAACTAAAAATCTAGTCCAACAAAACTCATGACAATCCAATCTTATAAAGTGAACTCAGAAGCGGCCAGCCTTTTTACGGCATAGGAGTTACGTCATGGTAAAATTATGGATAAAACACAATCATACATTTTTTAACAACGAATTCACACACCCTCGTGTATTATTTACAGAAATTGTTAGAGAATAAAGAGGTATAAAAGTGTCACCTGAATAGCAAGGCTTTTGGTGAACATAATGATACATGTTGTGATGGATGAATCATGAATGCTCTTCCTTCTTACCAATAATTGAAGGGGCTCATGGAAATCTGGAAATAATTGGTCGACTGACAGGATGACACGTATGGGGAACCATCCAAAAATGTCGATTTCATACGTACTTTTCATCCAAAAGATAACTACCCCACAATAAAAGTTGTCTTTATACAGTGCAAACGAAATATATATAAAAAGGTCGAATAATGAAACCTAAAACAAAAAAAAAATAAAAAATAAAAAATTGAAGTCGCGGTAAATCTAGATCTATAGTACATAATAAAAGAGTAACTAAGATGACACATGACACTCTCTTGTTACTCTTCAAAAACAATTTCCCACCTAAACTAATATATTAATTTAGTTAAGTTTTTTTATTTTAAGAAACTGAATTAATAATTCATTTTGTGTTTAATTTAATTTGTTTTATATTATCAACTAAATTATGTAATCATATATTATTTTGAATTATACATACTTTTTTAGTCAAATAAGATTTAATTGAAAAAAGTTTAAAAAATATTTATTGATATATTTATATATTTGGGTTAGTGTTAATTTAAGACAACTGGTTTTTTATTTTACACGGGTCAACTGTATGTTATATTATCCAACGAAGTATTTGAATATATATAACTTAAAATATAACTTTTTATTTTTATTGTTTTATATAATACATAACTTAATCATACGAAATATTTATACATTTATAAATTATATAGTTTTTATTTTTTCAACCTGTATATTACACGGGTATCTAACCTAGTACTAAATATATATTGATATCCTAACGAAAACATTTGTATATGGTTCACAATTTATTTATATTTTTACATATTCCACTGTAATATATACAGGGGCGTACCCGGGTGTTAGGGAGAGAGGCAACTGCTCACCCTAAAATTTTCTTTTAAAGTGTTATATATACGTAAAATTTTCGACAGCCCCTGTAAAAATTTTGCAGTTTTCCCCAACTTCCTCTTAATTTCTAAATGTTAAAACCAATATTAGAAATAGGCCTAATTAGATTTTAAAAAAAGGTTCAAATAAAAAGATTTTTAAAACTAAAAACTATAAGAGGTAATATTAATCATCCATCTTATTAATTAATAGTTAATATCAATTGTAAAAAAAAAGTTTATTAGAGTTGTACTTTAAAAATAACTACTTTTATTTACTTTTTGTAAGTTCCCTCATTTTTTTAAACGTTCATAACTTTTATATACGATATTATTTTTCTATAAAAATTACAGCATAGAAATAAACGTTTCTTTATCTTTGAAACGAGTAAAATATTGCTATATAAAAAGATAAATTTTTTTTTTATGTTTTTAAGTTCATATCTTGTTACTGTGTCTTTAATGCAGTTTATTGTGTATTTTTGTTAGTTATTGTATTTTTCTAAATACTATTGTGTTTTATTAAAATTATGAATTTTAAAAAATATAATGATGGAATAGCATTGTTGTGTATCTCTAATATTTAAAACATAATAATAAATTAATAACTAATTAATCTAATAATGTGGACAAGAAGATAAAAAAAAGAGGGGTATTTTGGTTTTTTTTAAAAAAATTTAACATTGAAACTTAATCTTTGTTAGCGTCCGGGACTGCTAACGTGCATTTTTTGCATATTTCAATCCTGCATCTGCAATTTTTGAGAAGTGAGAATTGAACTTGTAATATGTGTAAATCATAGGGACTGTCCATGCAATTTACTCTAAAATTAATATCGGAACGTAAGAAAAAATATAAGCCATTACACTGCATGGTGCGAAGGAATCTGATAAAACTTGTGAGAGTCGACATGATTTAGTTCTTAATAAAATTCAAAAAAAAATAAAAATAAAAAATAACAAATATATATATGTCAAGACAATATATTTAAATTTTTATTAAACATTATATGCCTTAATATAAGAAAATCAAATGATATAACCTGATTTGAATAAAATTTATATCAAAATATAGGAAAATAAGGATGTCATAATGATATATTTAGAATTTAATAAGAACATTATATGCACAGATTATATATAAAAAACAAAAAGATTAAAAATTGGTTCGGTTTTTAATAATATTTATATAAAAATATATATAAAATTAAACATGTCACAATTATATATTAGAAATTTGTGAAACGCTATATTTTAAAAGTAACCGAAAAACAAAAAGATTAAAAACTAATTATAATATTAAAATCTGAAAATAAATAAAGGATTCATACCTTTGTGCTTTAACTATTAATTCATTTCGTTTTTAATAATTTTTTAAACGTCATCAATATACTTTAGTAGATGTTTTTGTTGTGGATGGAAAGATAACCTTATACGTATTCACTTAACAAATAGAGACTGCGTATTTTAATCTTCCACTTTTGCATACCGAAACTTAGAAAAATCATCACATGACTTCATGTTAAGATATAATAATGCTTGGCTTATGCAAGTTTTGTCACGCTATTAAAATTAATTTTTATATCGTGTATGTGCAATTATATCTTTTATAAACAAAATTTTATTAATTGATGCATAAATCATTTTCTTGTTATTCTTGTTATTACAACTCAGAATTCGTTTCAGGGAATCATTTTTCAATTTATCAAGATTGCAATATCCCACTTTAAAGTTACAAAATTACATGTATTTTCAAATTATGCTTTAAAAACATTATACATTATGTATTAAACACTTATGTTTTAAGAAAATATATAATTTGCAAGTATAGAATGGAATATATGTAATTTCCCCAAAAAGTTAGGGGATGTATACACAGTTATACTAACAAAACAAGTGTATATTGCGTGGATGTTATTCGAAATTAACATGTCAATTTTCATTAAAAGTGTTATCATAGAAAAAGTATTATAAACTTAACACAATTAGTAAAAATAAACTTGTTTCTGTTAATAGAATTGAAGCCTTATTCAACCAAAAAATAAAATGTAAGTTTGCCAAGAATCTTATCTTACTTCTTACTACTCTAATAAAAGGGTAACTAAAGATGTCATGTGTTAACACCACAATTAATCTCATTAAAATTTTCTCGCTTCTCTCTCCTATTAAATAACTACCTTAATTACTAATAATATTATTTATTTTTTAGATCTATAATAGTTTTTTTTAATAAATTAAGAAATAAATCTTTTTTATTAATGTTATTTCTATAGAAACAAACTTTTACAAAAGAAAGTTTTTTAAAATATCAAACTTTTTTTAAAATACGAAATACTTTAAAATTAGAATTTTAAATAGTAAAATTTCTATAAACAAAAAATAATTAGAATTGAGAGTTATACTAAGGATTTTTTTTTAAATGGTTTGTTTTGAAACAAAATGTTTAATTTATTTTTAAAAAAACAAAAAAAAAAGTTTAAAATTTGATATTTTTATTTTATTACTTATAATTATTACTCATACATAATTTTAATCATATATTATCTTAAAATATTATTTTTAATTAATAAATTTGTAATATATTTAATATTTTGTTTATTCAACCGTGTAATACACGGGTTTACTAAAGCTAGTGTATATTTATAAAAAAGCAAAGAATTTACCCAGTTTGGGTACGAATCAAAATATAAGCTTTTGCCGATATTCGAAAGAGTCAGGATTCTCAATAAAAGTGAAAAATTATAATATTATATGGCTTAAGAGTAATAGGAAAACCTTCATAAAAATCTATACAATATAATAAAAGAAGGTTTTTTTTGCCACTTGTCATACTCTTAAACAAACTTTTTGACACATGTCATTCATTTAAACATTATGAATTCATTTTTTCTCCAAAAGGGTATTATAGTAATTTAGACACTCAAACTAATTTCTCTCTCTTAATAAAAACTAAATTTATTAATTGATATATTTTTCTCTCACATCTAGATTTATTAAAATCAAGCTATGTTCTTAAAAATAAATTTTATTAAAAAAATTAAAAATCATATCTTTTTATTAAAATAGAAAAACTAAAAAAACAAAATTCTTATATAATCTATAGAATATAATAAAATAAGGTTTTTTTTTCTGCCACTTGTCATACTCTTAAACAACATTTTTGGCATATGTCATTCATTTAGACATTGTGAATTTATTTTCCCTTCAAAAGGATATTATAGTAATTTAAACACTCAAACTAATTTCTCTCTATTATTAAAAACTATATTTATTAATTGATACATTTTTCTCTCACATATAAATTTATTAAAATCAAGCTATGTTTTTAAAAATAAATTTTATTAAAAAAATTAAAAATCATATCTTTTTATTAAAATAGAAAAAACAAAATTTTTATATAATATAAAATTTTCTAAAACAGTAAACCTTTTTGAAACATAATATTTAAAAACGCTCCTTTTTTAAAAAAATTATAAACTTTTTGATACAAACCTTTCGTTTTAAAAATCATATCTTTTTATTCATATGTAATTATAATTATATTTTATCTTCAAACATAATTTTATAATTCAAAAATTTTTATTACTAATTATTTAGTATTTTATTTATTCAACCCGTGTAATACACGGGGTACTAACCTAGTATATTAAATATATGTCATCGTCCATATAACTATTACATGATTGTGCAGAAAGTAAAAGGTGAAAAAAAAAAAAAAGATTAGGTAAAAAACATAATTTTCTTTGATTTAAATGGTGGACCTTAGTGTTAAAAAAGGATATAATCGTAAAACAATCGTATTTAGAGATTTAACCATGTCAACTTAGAAATCAATACAAGTTATTTCGTCTCATTTAATTTTTTAACTTTTAGTAGCGTAGTATTAGAATTACTAGAATGGCATAAACAAATTCCGAATAAAACAACACATAAAAGGACAAGCATAATGCTTGATTATTTAGGGCATGTAACATGAATAACACTTAGAAAGACCCACAAAGAGTACAAAGTCACAACACTCATGATTCATTTATGGCAATTATGTATGTCAATCACTTTGCACCAAAGTGGGGAAGGTTGCATCTTCCTCTATATGCGTAAATCACTTTGCTTCTACTTTATAACACATTACATATTTCAATTAATTGGTTGTTGGCTTGAAAAATATATGGTACTTTCCAGGGTGTTCTAATATTCTGATTGGAACTAAGAAAATATCTGAATTCAAATTTAAAATTTTCATATTGAGAACGAATCCAATTCTAAAATTCCAAAACTTGAATAACCGTACTAAATTAACTAGGGTAACTCACATATTGATTTGTTAAACAGCCTTAACTCGTACCAACGACTTGAGATCATCGTTATTGGATACATGTAACAAATTAAACCAAATATTATAAATGCCCGAACAAGCCAAAATAAAACGATAAATGCATGTTGGTGTAATGGACCAACTTGTAATTACAACCCTTGAGCATAACAATTCATATGGTCCCATGATACATGATGTGTCAGCAATTTCATACTTATAATAATTCATATGGTGACAAGAACCTAGTTTACTAAAAGCAGTATTAATGTTATGTTATTAATGTTTTTCCTAATCTACGGATTTCATGTAAAAAGTGTTCATGTTTTTTTTTTTTTTTTTTTTTTGAATGGCCAACTAAGCAAACTGCCGGGTACCCCGTACGCATCGCTCCAATGGCTAAAGAGACGCACAACGTGGCCACTAGGCCACAAGCACGGAGCCCTAGCCCACCAGTCTTCAATTCCAAAGAAAACCCGACCACTCACCCGCCCGTAGGCACGACAGTGGAATAATCGGTAAAACCATGGGGTTTCAAGACTCGAACCTAGGTTACTCTAAACCAAATCCATCATTAGTCGTGAAAATTAATCTCTGCACTGGCAATCCCAATAGTGTTCATACTTATTTAATTTTTTTAAGGCCAAGACGACCAAATAAAAGTTTTGATCTTTTACACCTAGTTTGTTAATAGTACAAAGTGGTAGTACAATTGGTCAAAAGAAAAAATATGGTTAAGTGGTTGACCCACTTGTTGAGCTTCTATCCATGTCCCCACCTTAACTCCTAATTTTGTCTATAGCTTAACAATAAAAGAAAATATAAAACAATTATAAACCATTTATAGGAAAACTGATAATCTTGTAACTTAACACACACACACAAGTAATATACAACAATCGTTATATGGGTATTTTTAGAAGCAACTATATGAAAACTTCTTATTGGTTAAATTAAAATATAATGTCTATACATATTTTAAGTACTTTTTTGTATTGCACCAGAAAAGTTTCATGGTTCATTGTGTTAGAGTAGTTAATCAAAATAAGGTTTAATGTGTTTTTTACAACACACGATATTTTTACTTGTGGTCAACCATAATCAGTAGCAACGATTCAGGTGTCTGGTGGATCAAAAGCGCAGTGCGGTTTTGTCTTAGATCATTAACCTATACAAAATAACGTTAACGACTGTCATTTATAAACGCATGTGGTGGGTGCATTGAACCATGAAGGAATTGTTAGCTAAAATTATATTTTGCTTCGCGCAATCATCTTCAATTAAGTGCAAGCGTGCAGTTAGGAGTATGTTCTCCAATATAATTAAATACAAACAATTACAGTTGAGGCCTTAAAGGAACACATTGATGTCTAGAAATTGTAAGTAGCTGATATTGCTTAATTTTAAGCTTTACATAAGACTCAAAAACTAATATAGTTAATCTCAAATGATTAGGAGTCACTGATGCAAAAGTGATATGGGTTAGTTGTTATTTTACCAACCACTGAATGTCAAGAAGTTGTTGATGCAAAGAAGTAAATAAAAGAGAAAATAGTCGAAACAAATTGTTTAAATCGGTGTGCAACAAATGATAATGTTGCTACAACACCAACTATCAGAGATCAAGCGAAGTAAAAGTTCGCGGAACTATTACAAATTTTATAATTGTAGTTATTATGTGTTGTGCATTACTTTTTATGATATGATAACTAATAAGTTAAATTGTTATTTGAGAAAATTAAATTCAAAAGAATACCTTCTTCGATAGAAATGAGGACCTCCGTAAACTCTTGGTAGATTTTGGCGTATGGCCTCAAGCAAGACTTATATTATGCAATAACTATTAGATTTATTTAATGCAATAATTTTCTAACTACCTAGAGGAGAAGATATTAGAGGTTTAGGGTATGTTTGGTATGAGTTAATAGAATGGGTAAAGTAATGTAATGGACAAATGAATAGAACGGATGAGATAATGAAATGAATCATACGTTCTATTATGCTGTTTAGTTACCCTTTAAAAATAAAATGAATCATTACATTGTGTTGTTTGTTAAGTAGGAAAAGACGAAGGTGTGAAATATAAAAATGGTTATGGTGGTGATGCTGGTGGACAGTGAGGTTCCCAATGGTGGTGGTGGCCGGTGTTAATGGTGGTGGCGGCCGTCGACGTGATTGGTGGTGGTGATGGTGGCGGTGATTGGTGGCAGTGATGGTGCTTGGTGCTTTTCGATCTTGGTAGTCGGTAGTGGTCGTGGTCATGGTGGTTGGTAGTGGTGGCCGTTGGTGGCGGGCGGGGTGATGGTGGCAGGTGGTGGTGGTGGCCGGTGGTGGTGGTGGCAGGAGGTGGTGGTGCCGGAAGTGGTTGTTGCCTGAGGTGGTGCTGGCTGGAGGTGGTGGTGGTGGTGGTGGTAGGTGTTTGTGGTGGTCGGTGGCTTGTGGTGGTTGTTGATGGTGAGTAGGTGGTAATGGTGGTGGTAACTAGGGATAAAATAGGATGGAATGAAAAAAAAGGGGGGGGGGGTGGATGAATGGATTTGGTGTGATTAGATGGAATGTGATTACTTGTGTAATTATCCATTCCATTTCTTTTGGCAACCAAACATGTTATTTTTTATTCACCTTCAATCATTCATTTCATTTCGTCACCATTCTTTGATACCAAATGCCCTTAATGTAAGAAAATAAAGTTTAGTGGACTTCGGCTTCTTAAAGACAAAAAATAAAACTAATTTAGTAAACTTAGTCTAATCATAATAAATAATGTTGTAAAGAAGTCTGACCTGTTTTACATCTCTAAGCTATCTTCATGTGTAGGTATATGTAGTTACTTGAACATCATAAATCTTCAATTAGCACGGGTTAGTTTATTTTATTGAATTTTAGTCCATAACTTTACACGTGTGTTAATATTTAATATGATAAGTAGAAGTTATTTGTTACGCAGTTTAAGAGCAACACTTCTATGTCTATGCCTAGTGTATAACCATACATAGGTTATTTCTAGTATATAATATATAAGGTAGTGAATGCATGGCATAATACACTTAGTGGCGTATTACACGCCCCTTGGGTAAGGCCCCAATCCTAGACATCCTCATAGTCTGTTTCATACATCATAACTATAGTTTGTAAAGTAAATATTTCGTTATCATTGCAGCGGAAAAACATTAAACATTCAATATGCATAATAGAGGAAACATTATCAATTCCATGGAAACATTCATTGTCTTAAATTTATAAGATAAACAGCAAAAAAGATGCCTTGGGTAAGCTCCTTCTTGTCATCCTGAATTCTAGCTCAGCTAACCTTTGATCTATCTGACTTACATTGTTACACCCAAACCAAGGCGCGACCAGTTAAATTGTAATATCAAGAAAATACAACGTAAGTCTTACATTCAACACCACAAAACTTAAACTAAATTAAAACTTAACAGTGTTTACACAAATCCTTGTATTCCACAATTTCATTTTACAAAACATAAAGCAAGTACGCTGCCCCGGGCAGATTTAATCCAACCACTATTGTCAACACAAAGATCTTATTCCACACTTACCGCTAAGTCTCTATGACCTAACTAGTGCCTCCTGACACCATCTACTCCTGCATCACGAGCTAAACCACATTAACAACAACATTGTTGGTGAGTCAAAACGTATGACTTCAAATAGTTAGACAATATACCCATGTGTGTGCAAGCACATTGTTTGTCAAATCAAGTCTCACATATGTCGTTACAATTAGGGTAGTGTCCATCAACATATATTTCGTTTCCAGTTTTACAAACATGATGGTGGGTAGGTTAAAAGCGCTCTGGTCGAGCGAATCCCAACGTGTCACAATATTCTAGTATTAGGTACCCCTAGGTGCCCTTCACTTTGACCAATCCTGAAGGACTGCAACTTGGTGGTCGGTAACTTTTTCTAGAATCTATCTTCACACCAAACCTAAGAACATGACCCTACTACCTAGATGGATCCAACTAAGCTCATATATGCCCCGAGGTAAGAACAAGTGACACTCTATGTGACGACCTTTATCATGCTCGGTGCCACTCCATGCGCCCACCTTCCACATAACTTAATGATTTTCCTCTGACTAACAATGACCCACGCTGGCACACATAGTCGTGATATATTAATCCACAAGAGACAATTTTAACTTGTAACAACACACACATATCAAAACATTTCATCAAAATGTTTAATTAGCTCGGATACAATTACAAAAGCATTTAATAAAAGGAATAGTTAGACTCACAACGAAGAGCTATTTAATATTGTTTGTAAACTAGTTGCGAGCGTCCCGAGTCTATTAAAACGCTAAAAGGCCTCGGGTTTTCCCACCCAAGATAATCCACCGACTTGCTCTAGTTACATCTATGACCCTTAGTTAGAGTCTTCCTGACTCTGATCGATACTTCCATCACAGCCCTTCTTAAACATGCGTTAAGGAACTAAGGTTTACACACATGCCTAACACTATGACAAGACGAACTTAACCACCACCACACGAAATCCCATCATGTATATTGTGTGACAACCTCACAACTATGATATGTTAGCCCATTACCCGTTTCATACATTTACAGGATCTTGTCCCATGACAAATCCATTTATCCAAGTGTGGTTATTTTCCTTATCGTATTTACAATATGCATCCTAACCACTTAGACACTAGTTTGGTTCTTTCCATAACCCCGGTTCACCCAGAATTCACAATGATGCACGATGCGAAGGTTTATAGCCTTACCACCATAGATTGAGCTCTTAGTCGATCCTTGCCAACCACGAGTCCACCACCGAGTGATCCAATACCACAATGAAGTTTGACATGCCACATATTCACTCCTATATGACCAGAACTCATATTTAAAGAGATATGTGGCTTATCAAAGGAACCATGCCTCCAAACAACACTTCTAAGCCAAATCGCCAACAACAAACGTAACTACAAGCTCCAATCGTCCACATGAACACCTAAGCACTTTAAAACCATAGAGACAGAGAGAGAAAAAGATCAAATTGGTTTTAGAGAGAGAGAGAACCAAGAGTGATTGTGCAAATGAGGTGAAAGTCAGATTTTCTAGGCATTTTAATCGTGTTTGCCCAATAGGCCCCTTCGCAGACCTCTATCCCTGTCTTAGTGGTACGTTACTGCCATATAAAGTCATATTGAAATAGAATATTCCTTGTAGATCGTTATGCCTGACCTTATAGGTCCATTACACACTTAATGAACCATTACCCACATCCTTAGCGGTCCATTATGAGGCCCTTGCCTCGGACCTTGAATCTTACTCCATGGCGGAACGTTATGGCTAACCCATAAAACCCATAGCGATCCACTGTAGTCCTATAATCCCAAAATATAAGGAATTATTCATTTTAAATCATTCCATTCCCTTTTCCGACAAATTTATATGTATGGTAATTTGGCCCTTAGGCCGAGGGGTCACATGCATACTAAAAAGTTAGCAATGCTTAGTGAGTTTTAATTTTTCTTTAAAACATAAGTATTCAAACTTTGAAGGTTTGCAAATTTTTTAAAAAGTGATAATAGTAAAACCATGCTTACTAGTGATAAATTAAAATAATGATACAATGATATTAATGACATAACATAAACATACTTTAAAGTAACCATACGAATCATCCACGCTACATGCTTGTACTTAGTACAAGACTCTAGTGACATGCTTGCACGTAGCAAGACTTCAGCGATTATGCAATACACATAGCAAAACAATCAAATGCTTGCACATGGCAAGACTCCTGTGACCATACAATACATATAGCAAAGCAATAAAATGATTGCATATAATAAGAATTCAATGACATGCTTGCACATGGCAAACCTCTAATGATCATACAATGCACATAACAGACCAATCATAGTTCATGCTGCTTGGAATTGCAATAGAAGAATATGAAACTTTGGTAGCATATACTAGTTATAGGGAAACGAATGTTGAAGCAACATGATTGCTAGGTGGATTCATAAACTATCATCTCTTCAGTGATTAAATTCATTATCAACGTAAGATTCAGTTAGAAACTTATAAGCATCAACCACCTAGGTTCATTCATGTTTCTAGACTTTTCATCTAACTACACCGCTTTAATCTTAACAACCAAAATGTTAAGATCAATAAGATTGATATTACCCAAGTCTAGTGTATTCTTCAAAAGTATGACACTATGCTTCTTGCTTTGTGGAAGAGTATGAAGCATCTTCTTATTCAGATCTTTAGTGTTGCACTGCAAGCCCAAAAAACTCATATCATTTACAAGCTATACAAACTAGTGTTGTTGATGAGAAAAAAAATTCACTATGAATATGATGGAATGTCTTGTATAGATTCTTGAGTTTATCCTTGTTGATCTTATTCACTTATTCACTCCCTTTACATATTACATGCAAAGCATCCCAGAGTGATTGCGCAGTTCCATACTTTATACCCTTGGTGAGAACTTCCATCTTCAATGCTATAGTCTGAAGTGAATAAGCCTTCAATTCATCCAATGGAACATTAGTATTACTATATGCATTAGCATTAAGAAAAGTTGAAATGTATGGACCCTTGTTGATTAAGCCAGAAATTAGGCTCATTATAAGTGATGTCATTCCTAAATATGATTTTCCACCATTTGAATTTAGTTTTGTGTCTTATAATAGAAGGCTTCAACCAATGGCCAAACTTAGTTGTTCTTAGGGAATCCACTTTTATTTTCTTGTGTTTATAGTTGTTGAATAAGTCCTTAATTGATTTTAAATGAATAATTAGATTTTTAGTTGATATTAGATCCAAAATTATCCAATAGTCCAAATTCGTCGACTAAAGGGTCAAGATTAGGTCAGATTTAACGAATAGATGCGTTTTTCGATGAACAGTACTAGGCCCAATGAACAAATTCCAATTCGATGGACAATAATAACACATAAATCAATTAAGAAACAATCTCAGTTGAGATTTGGGGAATAGTAACACAAATATGTGATTATGTACGATGAAAAATGCACTCACACCGAGATTAATTGAATAATGTGAAGTGTGATGAACAATATCACATAGGTATTCAACAAGAATGTTTGAATTGACTCAAACAATCTTTCAATTTGGTTAACGGCCTTCGATTAGGAACCTTGCCAATCTAAGGAAATAATTCTCACATTCTTTGATTTTGATTGTAATCTAAATACAAAGTAAAAAATTTAACAATAGAGCATAAAATTTGATCAATCCATGATGAATACGAATCAAATTTCCTAAGGTTGGTTTCATTTAGCTTGATGTCAAATAAAAGCTAAAACAACCTTGATTAGATAAGAAAAATCATTAGATCAATCATTTTTCTTATGTATTTTGTGGATGTAAAAAACAAGAGTTGTGACTTTGATGCCAATTATGTAAACACAACAAATGGATTGCATATATTGATGTTCTCTATTGAATCCTTGGTATGAAATCTCAATCTAATTAATAATCAACAAAATGAAAACAAAGAACAAATTAAAATACTCATAAGTACTTGCTTATCATTCATATATCAGATTGAGTACACTAGGAAATTATGCATATTAGCATTACAAAATAAAATGCAAAACTTCCTATATATAGGCGTTGGCATATGCCTGGCATTTGACTGAAATACCCTGACATCTATACATGATATTTATATTAGAATATTACAAGCCAAAATGAAAACAAATGTCTTCATCCGCATTTGGTTTTTGTTCATCTGCATCTACTTTCTCCACATCTGATAGAACTTGTTCACATGTAAGTAAGTTTGTTAATCCGAATGTGACTACACTTAGTGAAAAGTCACATTCGGATAGATATGTAGTTCACTCCCATCTCATCGGTATTCAACCGCATGTCAATTGACTTATCCGCATCTCCTTAATTCTTCGCTCACATCTGATTACACTTCACCCGTATCTGACTAGACTTAATCATATTATCACATTCAACATTTTGTACCCGCATGTGAAATAGCACATCCGAATGTGATGTTACTTAGCAAAAACATCACGTTACAACATGTGACCCAAATGTTGATTTAATGCACTCGTATCTAATCTGCCTTGTGAATCCTCAAAACTTTATCAGAATCAGTCTTCATAACACCTAAATTTCACATGCCTTAGCAAATTTCTTCAATAGTTGATATTCCACCAATCCTTTCAAGGACCAACATCCCCATACAAATTAATTTATCTATTTCGCATAAACTAGGTCAATGGCGATAAGATCTTTGCGAAGTCCTTGACGAATCTTTATTAATACCTTGCTAATCCAAAAAATATTCGGATTTTCAATGGTATGTTTATAGAAACCCATGGAGTACCCATGATTCCATATAGGTTAATGAGATGATCCAAACATTATACTTCTCATAACTAGAAA